>CM029604.1:59688999-60288999 GCA_017311375.1 Mytilus coruscus | reverse complement strand
ATACATCTCTGTGTTTTCTCTAAAAAGAAATTACAGAGATGAAGTTTAATACTTATTTTAACTTAATGTTAACTTTACTTTTATAAATATCAGGCATTGGGCGAATTACATTGCAATGTAATGCATTACATTACAATTACTTGGACAAAACCAGCATTATATTACAATTACAATTACATGTATTTTGGAAAGTAATGCATTAAATTACAATTACTTTACCTAAGTAATGCATTACATTACACATTACATTTTATAAATTTTATTATCAAAAGAAACATATATACTACATTTTATACTGCAATCTTGGTAACTATTAAATAGAAATAAAAAATCCTTGCATTGCCCTATTAGACCAAATGTCAACAGTCAAACAAATGTGATTAGCTTCCTGAAGGTTATCATACAAATTTTTAACATACATCCTTGGCCTTAGTCTGTATCAATTTAGATGAGAGATGTTTCCGGCTTGGAATTTGAAATTTTGGGTTAAGATTTTCTATAAAGTTCTTAAACTTTCGACTTTCAATTGTTGAAAATGGGAGTAAATCACTTCTAGCAATATACTCGAAAAGTTAATCTATAGCTTTGTTTTGCTTTTGGTCATTTAATTGATATTTCTGAATACCAGATGGATTTACAAAGTTTGCCAAGGTTGATTTTTATTCTGGGTCAGGCTTTTATATTTCGAAGTATACATCTCTGTGTCTTCTCAAAAAAAAAAAGAAATAACAGAAATGTTGTAAGGAATTTATTCTACTATTATGTTTTTTCGATTATATTGTTAACTTAATCTCAATGTTAATTAATTACTTTAAAATCACAAATTCACTTGTCAAAAGCAAGGAATTGATTGCTATACAAACTAATTAGTGTTTTTGTCAGGTGTCAATTATCAATCATTCAACTTATTTCTTTCATCTTTAAATACCTATGTATAGGTTTTCAATGACTGTAATATATGAAAATGACTGCAAATAAAAACAATATTATTTTTGTATGTTTATAAAATAAATCTATTTTAATTATTAGTATAAATGTTCTAGAATTAAGGTAAGATGAAGAAAATCATTAGTTTACAACAGTTCAAATTTACACTAGACATTGATTTGTGTTTCATTTTCCTATTTTCTTAAAGGAAAGAATAAAACAGTAATACTTATTATCCCTGAAATTTGCAGAAATATATAGCACTATCAGACAAGAAGTAATGCAATGTAATGCATAAATTACATGCATTTTTGCCAATGTAATGCATTACATTACAATTACATGTAATGCAACAAATTTGGGAATTACACATTACATGCATTACTTGGGGAAATGTAATGCATTACAGGGCATTACAATTACAAATTAGCATTACCCCATGTCTGATAAATATACATTTGTTTTTTTTTTAATTTCAATCAAAATGTTTACTAAGAATTGTTTTCCTAATTATATAATAAACATAGAGCTTTATTTTTGACCAAGTATCAAAATAATGAAAAGATTGATTGTAAAACAAACTAATTAGTGTTTATGACAATGTCCAATTATCTGTTAATAAATCACGACAAGGTATTCATTGATCTTTTGACAACAATGGAACACTTTTACAGTAATGCTTTTCAAATATCAATCCTTTTTATACAGGAAATGTACGAAATAAAATGAAATAAAAAAAAGAGAACTCAATCTGATATATAGTGTTGTGTTATTCATTTAGAGTTGCATTTTGGTCATTCTAGTATTTTACCAATTTTTTAAGTTATACCTGGGGTAAGGCTTAATCTCCAAATTCCATCTCGTGATTTATGTAAAGTGTGAAAAATAAATAGAAAATATTTAAATGATTATGTTCTTAGTTAAGAAATCTTAAACTCTGCTTTAGTTAAATCTCCAACAATCTGTTAAAGATATGTAGTATGTGAAAAAGTAATGCCATGTAATGCAATGTAATGCATGAAATCACACAAATTTTTGCTACAGTAATGCATTAAATTACAATTACATGTAATGCAAAAATTGCTGCATTACACATTACATGCAATTACTTGGAAAAATGTAATGCATTACAATTATAAATTTGCATTACCCCATGCCTGCTTACAACTGGCTATATAAAAATAAGTAGATGTGGTATGATTGACAATGAGATAACTAACCACCAAAGACCAACAGAAAAGAATGTGAACAACTACAGGTCACCGTACGGCCTTCAGCAATGAGCAAATTCGATACGTATGGTCCGAGGACACAGTTATCTACCTTCAATTTTCGTTGTCCACAAATGTAGTTCCCTTTAATTTCAGTGTTTTTTTTTTCTTATTTTTTTTCTTTGTCTTTTTTTGGAATTTTTCATTATTTGTTTGCATTTAGGTGAAAGATAAGACTTCAAATATACTGTCTGAAAAAAATCTTTTTGAAATTTTCTGTAGAAATGAGTGATTTGGTCAGGTAAATAAAGGTGGAATTTCCTCTTCTCGGAAGCTCTCTGGCTTCATCCTTACCGGTGTCCTTATGTTTGGGGTTTCCAGGAGAGAATGAGCTGGTAGACTTTTCTGAATTTTTGGGATAAAAGTCAAACTTTATGCACACCAAATCTTATTAGAATAGAGCAGGTGGAATTTTTTTTAATTGCCATTATGTTTTAATAGACAAATAGGGGAAAATAACTGTGTTCTCGGGCCTAAGAGGCTGAACCCACTGTACCCCAAAACGGACATTTTGGTCCCCTGATTTGCACAATTTGCCTCAAAATTGAAATGTAAAGATATTTCATTGTTAATTAATAGTAAATAATTGGAAAATATTTTTAAATGCCAAAAAAAAATCCTATTTTGCCATATTTTTGGATTGTTATTTATATGTTGAAACTTTTGGGGCAAATCTCAAAACAGGGGCTCATAATTTTTCTATTTTGAGCAAATTCCTACTCATTCTGATAAGAAATAGTTCTTTGAAGTTTAAATGGAGGGATTTATTCAAAAATATTTAGCAAAATTACAAGAAAAATCTGCCCCTGGCCAAAATGGGCACTGTCTGATTTGGACAGGGGCTTGTACGCCTAATGGCAAATATGGGGTGATAAATTTCAAGCATCCCAATGCCGGCGGGTGGAGACAAATGCATGTGCACAGACTTGCGTACATGATAAGGCATCTAAATTTTCATTTACCTAATTTTGATGTCTCGCATCTGTGCCACAACACAAAATGCATTAATGTTGATCATCTGGTGTTGGAGCCACACGGCTTCAACAACAGTAGAAAAACTTGCATTTCATGTGGCCATTGCTTGGGTCATCCAGCTCCATTGCCACCTTGCAAGTTGGACTTAAAGATGGCAAACAATAACCTTGGTATTATTCATGTTTTAGGATTTATAAATTAAATATTTACTTTATTTTATTTTATTGATGTAAACAACAATTTCAGATATCTTTTTGAAAGATTTGGGTGGTCCTTAAAAGGACCTTTGGTTGAGTTACTGTGTTGCTGGGTTGCTGTCTCATCTATGGTGCTGGTGGTAGTTTTCTCTTGCAGTAGGTACTATGGCTAAGTAAGGCAGGCACTGGGTCCAACTGCCCTTTTCTGTAGACATCTCGCTCTTTACTTTTTACCTTGGCCTCTCTATGTTCTAGTATTTTTTCACCACTCTGTGTGAGACGTCTACGTTTAACTTCAGGTTTTTTTTCATACTCTTGCTTATAGGTAAACTGTTTGTCCATACTGTCGAGGAACTTTAAACTGGAATCAGATAAATTAACCCCCAGATGTTCACACTTTTGCTTTGCTGAGGTTCCTGGCATGTTGTTGTTTCTGTGAATTCCAGATGCTAATCTGGCCTCCATGCCTCTTGAGAAGATTACATTCTTGGGTAAATTCACACTCAAGGATCTGTGCACAGCTTCATTCTTGTTTGTTGTGTTGTAAAGCTTCATACTACTAATCGCATCTTCACTAAGCTTCATTTTCAAGATCTTTTGCAGTAACAACTTGTCTTTTCGTCCATTTGCAGGATAGTAATGTTATAGCAGCCAAGATACTTGGAGCGGGTCCACCAGTTGTAGCTCTCATCACCTGCACATACCACTGAGTGCTGTTTACACATGGAGCAGTCACCATCATAACACCTGATTGTCGCCTGCAGAGCCTTGGGTAAGTCTTTACATACGTCATCTGTATTTCTTTGTACTGTTCCATTAGCTGTCCCACTATCATCGAACTCCTACATTTGACATCCTGACTAAAAGCTTTCTTCATTTCTTTCTTTATCTCTTTGTACGCCCATAGAACATGCCTTCGCTGAACTGAGCCATCAGGGATGCTCGGAACTGTGACTGGCCAAGGTGGACATAGTCAGCTAGCCTTTCGACCTTCCACATGGGATGTAGGGCTCTGGTTGCGTCATCTATCCCTTTGACAGCCCGTCCGTCTCCATCTGTTGTGGCATTCTTTACAAGGATGTCTTGAAGTGCCAGCTGTGAACCAATTTCTTTACCCATCTGGTACTCTGACACTGGAGCTGCTCTGTATAAGTTTGCAGTGCAGTCTTCGTGGCCATTGGGACAATTAACATCAAAACCTTTCCCCCTCAGCCAGGCTCCTTTCCAGCACATCTGATTTTGGGCAAATGATGCAACAATATATTTCCTCTCTGTCATTGTCTCAATGGCAAGTGTGAAAGCTTGGGTGGCATTCAGTCCCGGTTTCTTGCGGCTGGTAATGGTCTGACTGTTGTACCTTCCGTCGACTGTAACATTAATCACATTTTCTGGTAGCCCCCTCTCTCGATTTACTGACTTAACAATCTCCAGTTTTTCTGACATGTCTGTCCTGTTAAGTTTTACTAGCTCCTTTCCAACATTATGTGACATTCTCTGCATGCTTGTTCTGGATGGAGGAGGACAATTCATTCTAGCAAACAGCTCCTGGAACTTTGTACTACCGATGGGACAGTCATGTAGGACTGCAGCTACTGCAACATTGGGTGCTCCAGGGTTGGTACCAGGTTTATTGGTGTCAACTTTTTGTATAACTTTATAACTGGGCTCATGTAGGTGCAGTTCTTACATCTAAGGGTATATTTCCAGCAAACTCCCATTTAACTTGTCTGTGTGCCAGTATTTCTGGATTTTGCAGTACTTGAATTCTTTTGTGTGAGCCTTTATAACAATGTTCAGCATCTTCATCATCTCTTCATGATCGACGAACCTCATACCAGAAAGTGAACTCCAATCTTCTTCTTCTGTTTTCAGGTCATAGGATGATACCAGTAGCTGGGAACGAGTCTTTATGCCATCATTGTGTACAGCTGAAGTAGAAGTGATTGTAGGTTCATCTTTAATGTCCTTCTGTTCAACATTCATTTCAACAACAGGAGCATTATTGATATCTTGGTCTGGTGTAGTGGACAACTCTAGTACAGGGACAGGAACAGGAACATTCCAGGGAATTCTGCCATTCTGGAATCTACCAACAGGTGCAACTCTCCTTCTCTGCAGCCGTCCAGCTAAGCCTTTGTTGAATGGCCAGTAACCTTTTGGATACATGTTGAGACAAATATTTTGGTGTTGCAGTGTAAATCGTCGAAAGAAACTTGGATGACAGACCATAGAAGTGTTAGTTTTTATACTTTTTGTCATTATGTAACTTTTGATTCAGATTTTTAATTGGCTAAGTGATGCTGTCAATCAATTCTGTGAATTCTTTTGATCTATTTTTAGCTGCAGATTAAAGAAATTACCAACTCTGGCTTCAAAGGGTTTGGTCCAGTTCAAACAAAATTCCTTATTTTGGCCTTTATTTGTGAAATAAAAATTCTTTTCCTATTCAGATTTTACAAACGTTAATTTTCCAAATTTTAGAAAGTTGTTTTGACATTGAAAAGTGATTTTGTAATTTATTGTTAATTTTTTGGTTCTATTTTTGTTTGATTTTGAAAAAAAAAGTTAATTTTAAAAATCTGTTGAATTTGTTACTTTTTTTAATTGAAATGAATTTTTGGCATCTTAACCTTTCCAAAACACTTTATTTCATCTCAAAATTGCAAAAAATAAGGATTTTACAGCATTTTAAAGTTTTTATGACATCTTGATTTTGCCTTGGGCAGATGGTGTAAAGGGGGTGTTGAATATACAGGTAAATAAGCCAAAAGTTTATTCAAGACCCCCATAAAGTTAAATTTTGTGTATTGTAGTATGACTATAGAATTTTTTAATGCAATTCTGAAAACTGTAGGTTGAGTTTTGAATTTTTCATTGATTTTTTTAAATATTCTGGTTTGGAATTTTCGTGATTTGAAATGAATTTAGAAAAATAACCTTAGTTACACAATAATGCGTTCTAATTTTGGAAAATTTTATCATTGATTAAATTTTATCAATGTTTCTACTTTAACAAACACTTTAGTTTTTCATAAAACTTGCACTAATAAAAAAGTTATGAGCGTTTGAATAAAGAAGGTATTTTGAGGAAATTGAAAATTCCATACCAGAAAATGATAAAATTTGGGTGTGAAGGTAGGTGCAAGAAATGCATTTGCTGGTGCATGCATTGTTTGATTGGTCTGAAATTTGGTATGTAGTCTTGATATATATTACAATTAATGTATGTAAAATTTTATTTCATTTGGACTACTGGAAGGGTCCTATTAGGTCCGAGGACACAGTTATCTACCTTCAATTTTCGTTGTCCACAAATGTAGTTCCCTTTAATTTCAGTGTTTTTTTTCTTATTTTTTTTCTTTGTCTTTTTTTGGAATTTTTCATTATTTGTTTGCATTTAGGTGAAAGATAAGACTTCAAATATACTGTCTGAAAAAAATCTTTTTGAAATTTTCTGTAGAAATGAGTGATTTGGTCAGGTAAATAAAGGTGGAATTTCCTCTTCTCGGAAGCTCTCTGGCTTCATCCTTACCGGTGTCCTTATGTTTGGGGTTTCCAGGAGAGAATGAGCTGGTAGACTTTTCTGAATTTTTTGGGATAAAAGTCAAACTTTATGCACACCAAATCTTATTAGAATAGAGCAGGTGGAATTTTTTAATTGCCATTATGTTTTAATAGACAAATAGGGAAAATAACTGTGTTCTCGGGCCGTATAGGGTCCTGCAAAGTGTATAAAAGGCTCTGGAATGACAAAATGAGAAACTATTTGAGAGAAAAACCAACGGCCTGATTGCTAAACCCCGATCACACTTGAGGTGACCATCTTAGGAAGAGGGAATTTGTCACAAAAAGATCAGTTTCACAGACAATGTATAAATAATGTACGTATATATATGTAGTATGAAAAAAACATATTTACGCGAATGTCTGTATGTTCCAGTTAACATGACATTAAAACGATTTATCAAAAGTAAGAGGTTTGCTTCATAGGTTCGTCTTTTTCTTGAAATTGACACAGATGAAAGACCGCTTTTCAAATCGTAGACTTTTCATTTCTCAAAAGTGTCATACTTTTGTATGACGTTTGCATATCGCAATTAATACGTTACGCAAGTGCATGTTCATACTCTGCGGACTACATTCGTAGAGATGTTCTTCTAACGCAAATCCTTAATTAGGTTATGAAGAAGAACGGTTGAAATCGACACTACACATGCTTTGCGGTCGCCATCTCTAACTCTAATACGATGAGTTTTTGTCTCAACTCTGCGGTCGCTTGACCCGCATAGAAAGAGAGATGCATTCTTTTTGCTGTTAAAATTATTTTCTCTCCAATAAAGATTTAAATCGTTGTCATTAAATAAAAACAGAATATGTTTATATGAAATAAATAAAATGGTGAATTAGATATGAAAAATGCATTATCCTGGATTTTTCCGCCCCAGCAATAAGATCCATTGCTGTAGAGGGAGGCTGTTTAGGATATATAAATACAGAGCAACATCCGGTGCAATAGGGACCTTAAAGCTGATGCTCCTAGTTTGAAGTGTTACGCATTCTTAACAGCATATGAACCAAATTCTTCACTAATTCATTCTTCGATGAGAGTCCAAATTTCCCCCTTTTATCTCAGTAGATACACACTGAACAGGGACTTACATATGATGACCTACTAGATATAAATTTTGGTTAGCTTGTGTTTTTATTATATAAAAATGTTAACCTTGACTTCAAACAGAAGACCTATGCTGGGAGAATCGACCGTTTGGCTCTGCGGAAAATATAATAACACAGAAACGTCAGGAGCAGAATGTTCTCTCCTCTTTTGGGGCGTAAATTGCAAATAAAACCTATTTTAATACTGTTATTGTTTAAAAACGCTAAATTCGATGTAAATTTTTTGAAGATTAACCATGCTTTCTTCGTGCTGAACATGGCGGTTATCTGTTAAATAGCAAAATTTCCCCTAACCAAAATATCCTATTTAAAAAAAGAGGCGTAATATACCAAGGTGGCATCCAAAACTCATTAATCGAAAGAAACTAACAATGCCATGGCAACACTGAAAGACGACGGAAGGACAAACAAGTACACTCAACAACACACACCAAGAAATGAGCTGGCAAATTAACAGCAAACCGGATTTTTTTTATATTGTGAAAGTAACCATTGTTTAACTTAATAAGAGTGCATGTAGTGTGATATAAAATCCCCTTTGTCATCAGTAACAAAAGCATTGGTTGAACGGTTCATAATTTATTGCACGGAATCGACATCAGTGTCATTTTCCAATCTTTCAAGGACCATAACACCTGAACGACATACATAAAAATCGTCAATATCGAACTTGACCTCCAGTTTGTCATTAAAAGCAAAATATTAGAATTTAAAAGAATTGGTTGAATGTTTCACCACATCAGTTATTGCACATAAACGACATAAATTGCTATTTCCAATCAATCAAGGACAATAACTCCTGAACGGCATAAGTGAAACCGTCTCTTGACATCTATTTTGTCATCAGTAACGACATGTTAAAATTTGAAAACATCATAGAGGTTATTGCACGAAAACAACTGTAATCACAACAAATAATTTTAACGGGGAAGAGTGAAATACCTGGAACTTTTCCGTTCGGAATAAACACATATTTTAATATTAATGAGCTGCTTTCAGTGTTCAGCATGCACCAGCTGCAAGAATAACAACAAATAAAAAGCAGAAAAAGTTTTATGTTAAATAGAAAATGAAAGGATATGGAGTAAATGTACATGGGACAAAATCGCACACAATACATAAAAAACATAGAAAATTATCAATGAACAGGGCTTTTATTCCTGTTCTTCATCTTGACAGTTGTTGTAGGGTCTTCAACAATGAACAAATCATTCGTACCCTACAACAAGGTCAAGACGGCCCCTAGCGTCGACTTAAGCGGTACTATTGATAAAAATAAAGTAATTTTGAAAGACATCGATCGCCGCTAAAATATGCCTTGAAGTTACACATGTCGGGAGCAGTCAATGAATTACATAATTTATAATTACGGGCGAGGCATACATTGCCCAACAAAAGACCAATAATTTCGAAACAACAAGTGATAGACAATACATATAAAACTTAACAACAAATGATAGACAGCACGGGGCACATCGAAAGACGCCTTTTTCATTTTGGATAGTTCCGATTTAAGTGCTAGTTACATATTTATGTTTACATGCCGCCTTGATATTCTTACCTTTGGTATGTGTAGTAAGTGTTTCAGTGGTTGTGACATGTGTACGTCAACTGAAATAAATCATAATTCTTGTAACAATAATGGGTATTTACCGTTAGATATGCAAAATGTTTGTTTTTTATCTCATCGTTTACATGTCAAATATATGTTGAAGACTCATTGGTGGCCTTGGACTGTTTTCTGCTCTTTGGTTGGGTTGTTCTCTCTTTG
Source organism: Mytilus coruscus (assembly GCA_017311375.1). Taxonomy (NCBI): domain Eukaryota; kingdom Metazoa; phylum Mollusca; class Bivalvia; order Mytilida; family Mytilidae; genus Mytilus; species Mytilus coruscus. The sequence continues at coordinate 60,279,181 of CM029604.1, read as the reverse complement.
AAACATTCCCCGTTTCCATTATCAATTTTATTCTGTATGTTTTTCTAAATATTTGCGCAAGTATGTATACTGAATATGATAGACAAATCAAAGCCATTATGAAACAAATTACGATAGACATACTTTTTGTAGACTCGGGGCGATTGAAATAGCATTAACGGTACAAATTTGTATGTCCCCAGATGCGCATTTCGACAATTAATATCTCTTCAGTGATGCTCGAGGCCGAAATATTTGAAAATCCAAAACCTCATAAAAACGTTGGAAGAGCTGATCAAAACAAAAATAACCTAAGAGTATAGCCAAATCCGGACAAAGAATCAGAGTTTTGCATGAGGGAGATATATTCCTGAATTTAAAATGATTTAAAAATTTTAAAACAGAAATTTTCAATCTAACGATATCTGTATTTTCGTGCCTGTACCGAAGTACTAGTTACTGGGCCAATGATATCCTCGAGGACTAACAGTCCACCAGCAGAGGTATCGTCTTAATGGTAGTAATAACATTAAAAAAGAGGGGAGAAAGATACCAGAGGGACATTCAAACTCATAAATCGAAAATAAACTGACAACGCCATGGCTAAAAAAGAAAAAGACAAACAGACAAACAATAGTACACAAAACACAACATAGAAAACTAAAGACTAAGCAACACGAACCCCACCAAAATCTGGGGGTGATCTCAGGTGCTCCGGAAGGGTTAGCAGATCCTGCGCCACATGTTGGACCCGTCGTGTTGCTCATGTTAGTACAAATCAGATATATAGTCTAATTCGGTAGGTCACATTCGTGAAAAGGGAACGGCATTGTAGTTACGACATTAGGAAAATATCCGCTTTCATCTGTGAAACGGATATTCCATAACGGTCAACCAACTCGTGATGGCGTCCGTAAAATTTACGAAGGGATGATTTCAACTTCACCATATGGAACTCTTTGTTTAATCGCTTCCTTGTGAGCAGCAATCCTCTTTCAAGGAAATCATGATAGGAAATACAAGCCCGGGAATATCTTATCAATTGGGAGATATATACTCCGTATGCAAGCGCTGCTGGAATGTTGCTACACAAAAATGGAAAGTTCACATTTACGGGAAGCTGAAATCATCTCTTTTGTCGTAAAGTTTTGTTTTCAACCGACCCTCATTGTCAATTTCTAGATGTAAGTCAAGATATGAGACAGACGGTAACAATTTGTAAGCACCAGATGCGCATTTTGACAATTTAAAGATACCTGTCTATTGTTGAAAACTGCATGTTGATCTCTATGTGGCTCTTGTTTATTTGTTGTGTGTCCCTGTCACAATGACGTATATCAAAACATCTCCATTTATTCATATTGATATGATACTAGTAATGTGAAATAGATCTTGTAAAAAATCGTAATCAAACTGACTTATTGAACATACTTTAAGCAAGTGGCTATGGTTGCCTTTTGTTTGTCTGTTGACCTAGCCAACATATCTATAAAAATTGTTTGAGCTATTAAAGCGAAACGAATTTTTTACTGAAACATAATATTTTGGACAATTCGTCATAGACGAAATAACGCACAATACAAAAGATGTTTTCTATCACATTTCGTTACCCGCTTAAAAAAAAAACTTTTTTCACTACCTACCTGTGATTATAAAATTGAAGATCCATACGATGACAAATATACAGATTAATTGTTTCCAACATTTAAGTCGTGTTCTTTTCATTCTTCCTGTAAAAGAATATTTTTCTGTCACTCTAAAACTTATCATACCAATGTTGTCATATCTCTGATTTAAAAGACTGCCGTTTGACAATATTCACAAGCCTATAGACAAAAGTAAACCAATTTAATTCGTATAAAAATATACACTCTATTATTAATTATTATTTAATTCTAATATTTCATATTATTGTATTATCATAATATCGTTCATGGAATCAGGTCGATCGATATAGTATCTATCTCAAATAAACTTACATACTTTGGATAATTTGTATGAAGTTTCATAATGTAACATTGTGAAAATTATGATTCGTAAAATGCAGTATTTATCAATAGTTTTACATTTTAAATTATATAAGATCTAAATGTTTCTATTATACTATAATACTTCAATTCATCTCCAAGTTTTTAGTTATTGATCATGTGTTGATTGTAAGCCTGAATAATAAAAACTTTCATGATAATTATTTTAAAAGTTTAGAAGGATAAAATTACGATTTGTGAAGTTTAACCGACTTATTTGCTGTACGTGTTTATTAAAAAAAATATTAAAACATTTTACAACAAAACACGGGAAGTTAATTGTTTGTGCAATCAAAAAGAGTCAATTGTTACCTGAATAACTATAATTTCAGAAGAAACGCAAGCTTTTGTTTAAAATCTCAGGGTCAGTGTTGTCAAATGAAGGAGTTCCTCTAAAAAAGGGAGTCGAACAAGGAACAAGGACTAGGTGCGTGTATGACCATAGAAGAAAACTGAACTTCGCGATAAACGTAAATACATTTTATTCTGATCTCAAGGCAAGTGGCATTGGTATTGCACCTGCAAACACCATTGAATATCGATAAACAAATAAGTATCATACAGTGGCAAATATTACATGCGTATTCAAAACAGGAAGAAACAACGTAAACACAATCATTTGAGTTGTTCTTGAAGGTTGCTTAATCGGTAGATTTGCAATAACAGAATAAAAACATTTCTATAACGTTAAGAAAATATGAATGCAAAGGTCCTCATCAAAAACTGTAACGTTTAACGTAATCTTTCCAACCTCGTGTGGATGCGCATTTACCCAAGTGGATTGATTGATTGTTGGCTGCTTTACGTCCAGTGGTACCCAAGTGGACATCCTTACGGCAAGAGTTTTACTGCATAGCTCGTCACTAAAACTATGTAGCTGTTATCCTAATGAAGTTTTATTTGATATTTACGTGCAAATGCACAAGTTTTACCCGACGTAATAATCACCCAAGATTCATTTAATTGTATGCTGCACTCAATTAAAAACATAAATGTAAATCCTTGTTAAATCAAACAAGAGGCACTAAAGAGTCTGAATCGATCACCTGGTAAGGATATGCCGTTTTGATATTAATTTTACCTTTATTGTAATCAGTTATGTTATTTTCGTAGATCTTGTATTGTTGATAATGTTTGCAGTGCATAGTTTGTACCTATCTTTTATAGTTCTCGAGATAATTGACAAAAACGCCAAAATTAGTCAAAAATCGTCATTTAAAGGTAAGAACACTCTATTAAAGGAGTCATCCAATGGTTTCAGCAATATTGACATTTTGTAGAACTTGTAAAGCTGATCGTTGTTGCTATTTACCATAACTCTTTAAGGAGCTATCCCGTGAATTGTTTTTGTCACATTGTGTTCTTGCAGACCCTGTATTGCTGAACATTTTTGCTGTTTACAGTTTTTATCTATATAATTTTTTAAAGTATTATGCAAAAACATAAAAAATCGCCAAAAAATCTTCATTAAAGGATAATTCCTTAAGGAGTTATCACATGATTTCGATCATATATGCATTTTTGTCGATCTCGTATTGTTGATTATTTTTGTCATAACAGTTTCTGTCTATCTAAAATAATTCTTAGGATAAATGGCAAAAACTTGAAAAATAGCCAAAAGTTGTCATTAAATGGCAATTAACTCCTTTAGGACTGATCTGATAATTATGGTGAACTAGGAAGTAGTTGGATATTGACAGTTATTAGCATTTTTGCACCTGTCAGGTTTTCTCTTTTTATGATTTTCAAAATAGAAGACAATCAATGCATTTTATCTTAATGTTCTATTCAAAACCCAAGCGGCCTTTTTGTTGAAAGACCGGGGAAAAGAAAAAAAAACACACTCCATACTAGATACAATAAGGATCATTAACCGTAAGTTTGGTTGAAACTGGTTTAGTAATTTCAGAGAAGATATTTGTAAAATTTTACGACGAACGCCATTTGAAGGCAATAGCTCATTCGGCCTTATGGCCAGATGAAATAAGAAAACGTTTTATATAACAAAATAAACTATATATAGTTACTATACAGAGAAATTAAAGACTGTTCATATCTTATTTTTTCAATTCCAACGAGTGATTTGAATACAGAAAAAAATCGCAGGGACTGGGTGGGCAGGATGTATAAATACGCAGCCACGTCCGGTTGGAATGGAGACGTTAAATTGGATGTCTCCTGCAGGGCGAGTGCCACGCTCTCTAAAAATTTAAGAACTTTTTTCATCAACACTTTGGTGGGGGGTCCATAGGTGACCAGTTGCAAGGAAAGTTTCTAATATCTGACATACACACTTTTTACAGGGGCAGTCGAAATTTCCCACCCTTCATTCTGTAGAACCTTCTTATTGTATTTATTGTTTATTTATTCTCGTCCTAAATATGCATGAAACAGTTGCCACCGGACATTAGGCAGACAACAATTAATCAATCATACATTAGTTTTTAATTTCCCTATGGATATATGCCAAGTTCAACAGCGCAATTTTCGAGTAATAATAACAAGAACAGTAGATATTGGCACTTCTGATAATTCCTTTTCAAAAAATTACTGTTATAATGTAATTTGCTTTTGAATTCGAAAAATTGCATGCGTCTTTTTTACATAATTCATTGATTGTCCCTTTGGTATCTTGTATCTCTTTTTCTACCGATGACACTCAGTAATTGATTGCTATATGATGGTTTGCATTATTCAAGGACTAAATGGAGATTCCGTCTATTCATGTCCTTGTTTGTCTGTAATTACAGCTTATTGATCAAAAAGTTGCATTGAAAAAGCTTTCTTATACAAATTATCCGACAGACAATTTCAACAAAGGATGAAACGATATAATATTTTATTTATAATATGGTTTATTGAGTACTCAATCCGTTCCTTGTTCAAATTCGGTTACACTGTAGATAATAGAAGTTTGTTGGGAGTATTTGCCAATGAATAATTGGAAGAAAAAATGGCTTTTTATGAAACTTTAGAAAAAATCTTGCTTCTAGGGTAGGTATTACATCCATTTTGATAACAAAACAGACATGGAGCAAACTGGTATCTGCTAACATATCTTGTGCATTGCCAAATATTATGTTTTCTAGAATGGAGTTTCTACTGCCAGTGCCGATTTAAAATATGTAAAAATAACACTTACCTTTTAAAATTATATTTAATATAATAAAAGAACAGAGTTCCAATGTCCCCGCGTTACTCATATTCTATCTATCTTAGGACAACAAAAAAAAAACTTTTTACAAAATATCTTAGAGAAATGATTCTTAGGCTTGAGAGCAAATACAATGCAATTTTCCATATAATTAATATTTCCAAGGGCCTTAACTCTTTTTTAAATATTTGATCGGCACTGATTTTCGAACTTGTCCGAGACATTTCTGATATAAACCTTTGATATAAGTTTGTTAAAAATCTGGCAAAAAATGTATACATGAGAGCGCTAACAATGCAATTTTCTATATGCGTAATATTTCCAAGGGGAAAAACTCTTTTAAAAATAATTAATCGACACTGATTTTCGAATTTATCCGAGACATTGCTGATATAAACCTATGATACAAGTTTCATAAAAAATCTGGCAAGAATTGTACACGTGAGAGCGCTAACAATGAAGTTTTCTATATAATTAATGTTCCCAAGGCGCATAACTCTTTTAAAAAAAGTTTATCGGTACTGATTTTCGAACTTGTCCGAGACATTGCTGATGGAAAACTATGGTATAAGTATTATAAAAATATGGCAAGAATTGTTCACGTGAGAGCGTTAACAAGACCAGACGGACAAACGGTATTTCTATGTCCCCCGCAACGCAATAAATATTAAATATTTATAAAATGTTTTAGATGCCTGAAAATTGAAACTGAAAAATAAATTAAGTTTGAATTATTTATTACCAACAGGAAGATTTAAAATTACAATCAAAAGTCACCTTTGTAAAGTTAATTTGATCACAAGCAATTGATGTTATGTATATCACAGGAGAAATTGGTTATTTTGACGCAAAAACATAAAAATGATGGATTAAAGGTGTGATAATAATTATCAAAAATATTGTACTGTACAAGACTAAAAATACCCGAACTTCCGAAAAAGACGCGTACGTACAAACATAGAAAACAACATGTGCACAAGAAAACCGGACTTGGTACAGTCAAAATATACCCCTTTTATTCCTTTCTACACCATATGTCGCAAAAGTAGTACACATAAATAACCTGTAAAGTCCAGCTATCAACATGATGACCAAAAACTTGAAAAAGGAAATAAAATAAAACACGGCATATAATTTGATCGCTACTACAGGAAACCATTTAAGGTGCAAGAACCTGTTGTCACTACTGCTCTTTAAAAAAAAAAAAAAAAAATCAGACACATTACTCCTTATAAGTTTCTTTACGTCCCGTCAAAAAATTTATCTTAGTTCGGCAGTGTATGGGAAGGGCCAGTAGGCCAAGTTTCGACTAACTTAATTGTTTTCTAAAACTATTTGCATTTGACCAAATGAACAACGAAGATGATATATAATATCAACCGATGTTCGGAATTGTTTACAGATTACACTTTTGGGGTAGAAATCTATCTTGTAATGAGTAACTTAACAGAAACTGAGAGGCATGGCTAATTTCCCAAGAATTTGTTCATACAAGGGCTGTTTTTCAAAAGTCGTTGAAGACTGTATGTTGCCATCTAGATGTCTTTCATTTTTATAGTTTGCTGTATCACGTGTCGGCGTCCACAAATATTCACTCTGTGGTTAAAGTTTTTGAAATTTTAATAACTTTCTTAAACTATCCTGGATTTCTACCAAACTTGGACAGAAGCTTGTTTATGATCATAAGATAGTATCCAGAAGTGAATTTTGTAAAAAAAAATCCTGTTTATCCGTATTTTACTTATAAATGGACTTAGTTTTTCTGCCAGTTAACATTACATTCACTCTGTGGTTAAGGTTTTTAAAATCTTAATAACTTTCTTAAAATATCCTGGATTTCTACCAAACTTGGACAGAAGCTTGTTTATGATCATAAGATAGTATCCAGAAGTAAATTTTGTTAAAAAGAATCCTGTTTATCCGTATTTTACTTATAAATGGACTTAGTTTTTCTGCCAGTTAACATTACATTCACTCTGTAGTTAAAGTTTTAAAAATTTTAATAACTTTCTTAAACTATCCTGAATTTTTACAAAACTTGCACAGAAGCTTGTTTATGATCAAAAGTTAGTATCTAGAAGGATTTATTTCCTGTTTTTCCGTATATTACTTATAAATGGACTTAGTTTTTCTTCCAGTTAACATTACATACAGTCTGCAGTTAAAGTTTTTAAAACATTTTAAAACATTTATTAGATAAACTATCCTGGATTTTTACCAAACATGGACAGAAGCTTCTTACAATCAAAAGATAGTATCTAAAGGAAAATTTTTAATAATTTTTTCCCCATTTTTGTTGAGCCTGAAAACATAGACAACAGCAAAAGTAGGCGAGACACTGGGTTCCGCGGAACCCTTACGAATTTTTGAGTGAAACAAGTTACCATTTGACACTTTTTGAGTGAAACAAGTTACCATTTGACATTTTTTGAGTGAAACAAGTTACCATTTGACACTTTTTGAGTGAAACAAGTTACCATTTGACACTTTTTGAGTGAAACAAGTTTCAGGGAAATTGGACAAAGCTTACTATGAATGCATATTTCCAACGGCTAATACACACTAGAAAATAATCATTATTAAGAATAAGTTCTCAAAAAAATGTTGAGGTATGTTTTTAATTAATTTTGTTTAGTAATTGTCTAGTATGGTCATGCTACTGTTAGTTGAGGTTGTTTACTTAATGTCTAGTGACAAATATTTCATGTATATATTTAGGAAGATAAAAAAATTCGATAATCTAAAAGGTAATAACCCTACAAAGTGGGTCGAGTGAAATAAAGGGCTGAAATTGTGACTGTCAATGTAAAATGCAGTTTGATTAAAACCAGCCCCACTATCCACTTGCGTTTGCTAAACGCAAGTGGATAGTTGGGGCTGGTTAGTGGGGGCTGGTTTAAATCAGACTGTAAAATGAGGAATGATTGGATAGAGAAAAACCTATTGTCTTGCAACAGACTACCTATATATCTCTCCAAGAGTTATCGCAAGGGTTATTTCACTTAAAAAGAGCGTGGTAATTTCTCTATTCACGTGACTATGAATTTAATATCCATAATTCGACCGGACGTTGCTGCGTATATTTACACATCCACGCAGAAGCCTTCTTATGCGATTTGCGGGATATTTTGATTGAGTGTAAATTGCACCAAAATGGTGCATACATAGCATGCGACTTTTACCATCTCTCGCTCTCTTTAAAGTTCATGCTATGCCCTCAGTTTTTTTTATCTTGATTTGTATATGTTCTAAATGGATTAGCGGTATTTGAAATCAGTAAACTGCTGTTGCTCTAATTAAACATCAATTGTAATGTCAGATGGAAGAAGTTCAGGGATGGCAATATTTTTTTTATCTCAGTCAACCCATGATGTGTTGTATATGGTGTTAAGGTAGATTACCAGACGAAAAGGTATTTATCAACCAAGACAAAGTATAGGGTTATATATTTTTTAATATGGTAACATACCATGTAACACGTATGTTAAAGCAGTATGTTTGATATTATACTGAATTCTTATCCTTCAAATGTCATAAGGAGAAAATATTGAAAGAAAAAAAAAATACATGTATTTATAATTGAATTACTAAAGATTGAAAAAAATGATTGTTCTATTGACTTACAACAATGTAGCCATGTTTATATGTCTAATTGTTTAGTGTTATTTGTAATATGTAAGCCTAAATCCTCAAAATCTTACTTTAAATACTCACTATATATATGTTTTACTATGCTTAAGTTATAACATTGGCTGCGTTTAATTAACTTATTAAAAGAAGAAGAAAACACAGGATAACTCTATTCCGTTCAAATATTAATTTTTAATAAGTTTCCAATAGTCGTAAGCATATTTCAGTTTTCCTAAACTTTATTTCGACAAATGAGTTTTCGATGTGAAAAAGGAGATCCGATGTATACGTCAATAATCGTAGTCTCCTTTATTGCATGGCGTTTGCATATCTCAGTTTTATATGTTTGTGCATGTTCACACTATACGTACGGACTTCATTGACAGGGGTGTGTTGCTTACACAAAAACTGTTCCAACAGAGTTATGAAGAAGAACGAATGAAATCAACACTACATGAGTTTTACGGTACTATCACAAATTGATTGACCTATACGATGTGTCGTTGTATTAACTCACTAGTGACATGTTTTCGCGGTCTTAGATCTTAAAGCCTCGGTCATACCGGTTAGCACGTCGAAGACTAACTGAAAATAAAAGTTGTCCGTTGACAAAATTGTTATCCGTTGGGAGTCCGTTGATGTACTGACCGAATAAAACGGACGTGTGAATCGGACACACACCGTATGCAACGTACGAGAAACGGAAACGTAACAGGGATCATCCCAACGACGAGCCGCATAAAACGGACACCTAACGGAAGCGTACCGGATAAAACGGATGATCTTACGACAATGATAATACACGCATAAATATTCAAAATGTTTCTGTGTAACTGGTTTTGGTTTGTTCTTCAAAATGCCGCCAAAGGGCAGTGTCTGGCCTGAATAAGAGCTGCTTGATTGTGAAGACGTGCCCTTACTCTAAGATCGACTATGAATAATAAGAATTTATGAACTCTACCAATCTTTCTGAGACTATATGAGAAAACATTTATGCGTTTCTCATATCCGTTCATATCTAGTTCAGAATGCCATACAATTTATCTTCCAGACCTCAATTATAACGGACACGTATACTACCGTATATTTCACGGATATACGTATATTGAACATGCTTTATGAGCCCCGGATACAATGTTTAAATATGTTGAATTACCAGCTAGTTTGTATCCAGTCGTCCTGGTGTAGGGGTATGAATCGTGGCTTCATATGCTTAAGGTCTTGAATTACGATTCCTATATAGTATATACCCTTTATGAGCCCCGGATAGACACTGGAAATTCAGTGGATTTTAAGGTCTTGAGTTCGATTCCCGCATAGACACAAATTCAGTAAATTTTGAAGGTTAGTCTTTATTCCGCTTAATATTTCTAAGTTTTATTGTGTGTTCGATATTCCCGCCAAAATGTTACAGAACAAAAGAAAGCATGCAGAAGAAAGAAACTCAAGGTAGGGTGATCTGGTAGGGGCGATCCGACTCATATCAACCCTGTTAGAACAAAGGAGTTGGGATGTAAGTAATTTTACCGAGTGTGTTTTATTATCGATTGTGACTGACTGAGTGTGAATTCGCATGGTGGATGATGCATGTATTGCAGGGGACGCTTACACTGTCGGTGTTCTCGTCATGCACATGCATAAACAATCTGCTTATGGACAATAATCAATCAACCTACCGAATACTTTACTTTAACAAAGACTCCTATAAGCACAACTGGTTTTAAAAAAAGTCATGAAAATATAAAAAGTATTATTCTTTCTTTTGTGCAGATAAAAACAACTCCCTCAGGCAAAGTTGACCTTTGATAGGTTTTGCAATTTTTATGGTCCCATATGGTCATATTGCTCTTTACGTGTTCTGATACTTATACATCCTTGGCTTTCAAATTTGGGAGATTTGAGCATTCCTGGTAAGGTAAATCCAGAAAAGGTCTTCCTTTTTGGCTTTATTTTCTTCTTTTGTGTAGTCGGTTGTATTTTTTCATCAGCAATATTACAGAAAAATTGGCACCGTTCATGTTATTATATGATATTGTAAATCCATTTTATGTCTACTTACCAGAAATAGTGAGCCGGATGTTATGCATCCATTTTAAAATAATGTACGTACAACTTTAACATTGATATCATCGGCTGGCCTTAGTAGAGCGAAACATTATTGTTTAAATTTTTATACATGTTAAAGTGTGAATGGATCAGGTGACCGAAGTTAGTTATTTTACAAAATTAATTCAAACGTTTAAAATACATTTCAAAAAGGCGGTATTTGTATCAATATCATAATGTAGGAAGATCACCTGACACTAATATGGTGGAAACACTTTTTGTTGAAAATGCATTCAATGGACACTCCTTTCATTAAAATGCAATATATTCAGTTTTAATAGCTTGACATGTTAACATACATACATATTTCATGTATTCTAAATGTTCATGTTCCATCCCAATTGATGCAAATACAAAAAAAATAATGAAAGGAAATATCTATAAAGCTTAAAATTATTTATATCAGGAGCTTGCATGCATAATAGAAATTCCCTTTAATTCACATTGAAACATATTTTAGCATGCATAATTGATATCCTGAAGTTTGTATTGAATTATTAACGGTATATATATATACTGAGTGCCAATAGAAACGCAATCTCTACAATGATTTTCCATTTAGTAAAAAATACAAGCCATTTGATAAGGGAAAATATTGAGAAGTTGACCAATCGTTCTAGGTTTTAGACGACTTCTTAGGAATGCACACAGAACATTTCCAACAATTTTCTGAGCTTTGTTATTTTTTTTTATTCATCAAATAAAATTAAGCATTAAATCACACAATAACATAATTGTATATGAAAATGATAAATTCTCAGTGATCCTAAAGAGGTATCAGAAATTTTCAATCAATTTTTTGTTATTGATAGGAGACAAAAACATTAAAATAGATAGAAATCACCTAAGTATAATAAAAATTGAAGAAAATAAAACTGATTATTATGAATTGAATTTTAAACGTGTAACAGAAGAGTTTGTGAGTAAACAAATACATAGATTATAAGAAAAGCCACAGGATATGACACTATTTCACCAAAAGTTATAAAAATGGGACAACCAGTAATATTATATCCTATTAAAATTGAAGTTAAAAAAATCAAGTAAAAGTTCAATTTTCCCAGATAATCTTAAAGCTGCTCAGGTATCCCCACTGTTTTAAAAGAATGACTCTCTAGAATGGAGAAAATTATAGACCTGTAAGTGTGTTATAAAAATAAGAAGCTGTGTAAAATTGCCAATGAGCCAACTCTCCACCAGAGACCAAATGGCATAGAAGTTAACAACTATAGGTCAGCGTACGGCCTTCAACAATGAGCAAAACCCATACTGCATAGTCAGCTATAAAAGACCCAAAATGACAAATGTAAAACAATTCAAACGAGAAAACTAACGGCCTGATTTTTGTGAAAAAAAACAATGAACGAAATACAAATACGATATACAGCAACAAACGACAACCACTGAATTACAGGCTCCTGACTTGGGACGGGCACATACAGAATGTGGCGGGGTTAAATACTTTGTATTTTCAAAATTTATGAATGAGCTATCATACATGGTCAATTAATGAAATTTTTAACATTTTCATCCTCTACTTTCGGCATTTAAGTCTGGTTTTGGTTGCCAAACAGCACTTTTAAAGATATTAGAAGACTGGAAAAAAAGCTCAAGACGATAACAATATTTTTGCTGCAATTCTGGTGGATATATCTAAAGCATTTGATTGTTAACCGCACGATTTAATTTTAATAAATTGGAAGCATATTGTCTGTAAAATTATTCTCTAAAATTATTACAAAGTTATTTAGAAAACAGGAAACAACGTATTAAAATTGGAAGTTCTTATAGTGAATGGGATCGTATGTTTAAAGGTTGTACCATAAGGGTCAATTCTTGGTCCAGTTCCTTTCAATGTCTTCATAAATGACATATTTCATTTTGTACAAAAAAAAAAAAACACCATTTATTAGTATGCTGATGATAACATTGTATCATATAGTGATGAAGATATAGATAAGGTAACTAATATTTTAGAAACTGATAGTTTAAATCTTATAAACAAATTTTCGATAAATTTAATGAAGGCTAATCCTGACAAATTCCAGGCTATAGCCAATATGAACAGTTACACGTGCTTAAAGTTCATTGACTTTATCTATATATAACACACTGGGGTTTTATATCATGGGCAGTTCTATATCATGCAGTCTTACAATAAACATGTATTAATTATATGGATTAACTCAATTGGCCTCTAACAATGGTAACATAACATGGTGTCAGATGTAAAAAACGACTTTAAAATAGTTAATAGCAAATATTAATGCTATCGTTATTGTTTGGTGGGGAAAAGATAAAAGAAAGAATGGATGGTCATTTTAAGCAACCGCCAGAAATGGATTTTTCCCATGAAGACAACCTATCCGAGAAATGGAAAAGGTGGAAACAAACAATGAACTTATACCTAGAAGTAGCTATGGGTGAAAAAACAGAAAAGGAACAGTGCAGAGCTGTCTTATATGTCATTGGATTAGAAGGCCGAGAAATTTACAATACATTCAATTTTGGTGAAAATGAAGCTGATAAACTTGAAGTACTGCTGAAAAAATTCGAGGACTATTGCATCCCGAAGAAAAATGTTACAGTAATCAGACATCGTTTCAACACACGCGTTCAAAATCCGAGTGAAAGTATTGATCAGTATTTAACAGACCTGAAGTTAATTGCCAAGAACTGCGAATTTGAACACTTAAAGGATGGACTCATTCGTGATAGAATAGTTTGTGGCACGAACTCTTCCAGAGTAAAAGAACGTTTACTTCGAGAGGATGGGTTGACACTGGACAAAGCTGTTGGTATTTGTCGCGCCGACGAAGAATCTAGAAAACAGATGAAAACGTTAAACGAGGAAGAACAAGTACACGCTTTGAGGAGGAAAACTCAAAATCAAAGAACCAACCGCAATGAAGGCTACGCAAAGAAAGGTCCGAGCAGACGAGATCATGAGAAGCGAGAGTCGAATTCGAGTTTCAGTTGTGGAAAGTGCGGAACAACTCACGACAGAAGAAACTGTCCCGCATACGGTAAAAGTGCCATAAATGCAAAAGCCGAATCACTATCAGAAGTTTTGTAAATCAAAGTTTTCGAAAAGTGTTCACGGATTAGATGAATATTCTTCATGTGAATCGGACGGAGAAAATTACTTCGTAGGAGCAGTAAACAGAAAAACGGAAATTAAAGAAAATGCATGTTTCACATCATTCAAATTGCAAGGTAAGACAGTACAGTTTAAAATCGATACTGGTGCACAAGTCAACATCTTACCACTTTCAATTTACAAGAAATTGTCAAACGTCAAATTAAGCAAAACTTCCACTTCTCTTACTAGCTATTCAGGAGATAAACTCAAAGTTGTAGGAAAATGTTCGTTGCATTTAAAAGACAAAAACTGTGAATTCTTTGTGACGGACACAAATCAATCTCCGCTATTAGGATTCAAGGCATCACATGAGTTAGGTCTAATTCATGTTATCATGACGGTACAAACAGACGTTGACGATCAGGTCAAAATGTTTCCGAAAGTCTTTACAGGCTTAGGGTGTCTCGAAAAACCGTACCATATTAAAATAGACTCAAGCGTCAATCCTGTAATAAACCCGCTGAGAAAGATACCCGCATTGCTTCAAGAAAAGCTCAAAGGTACATTAAAAGAAATGGAAAACAAAAGAGTAATCCGAAAGGTCAATGAACCGACAGTCTGGGTGAATTCGTTGGTTGTTGTAGAAAAGCCGAAAACAGGAAAGTTGAGGATTTGTTTAGATCCAAGAAATTTGAATAAAGCGATAAAAGAGAACATTTTGCGCTACCAACAATAGAAGACATAACCACGCGACTGACAGGTGCTAAGTATCTGAGTAAACTAGATCGAATAATGGATATTGGCAGTTACGCATGGATAAAGAGAGCCAACTCCTTACTACGTTTAACTCTCCATTCGGGAGGTACTGCTTCTTGCGAATGCCTTTTGGAATTAAATCGGCTCAAGAAGTCTTTCAAAACGAGTGTCACAATTGTTTGAAAACGTAAAAGGAGTTGAAACTGATATCGACGACATTCTAGTGTGGGGAACAACGCGAAAGGAACACGATGATAGACTTCGCTCAGTTCTTAACAGATGTTAAGAGGTTAGACTTACGTTAAATGCCGAAAATGCAAGTTTCGAGTCAAAGAGGTGACGTACATAGGACACACTCTAAGCGCAGATGGAGTAAGACCCGATCAGGAAAAATACGGGCTATCAAAGAAATGCCGGCTCCAACAGACAAAAAGGGGTACAACGACTACTAGGGACCATTAATTACTTAGCAAAGTTTGTTCCGAACATGTCAGCAGTTACAGAGCCTATCAGAAAGCTATTGAAAGAAGAACACGAATTCATTTGGACACATGAACAGCAACAAGCATTTGAGAAATTGAAAGACATTATAACAAAGAATCCAGTATTAAGTTTCTACGATGTGTCAAAACCAGTAACTGTAAGCTGTGATGCATCCCAATGCGGTCTTGGGGCAATGTTGATACAAGACAATAAACCTGTTGCATATGCATCAAGATCATTGACAGATGCCGAGAGCAGATATGCCAACATAGAAAGAGAATTGCTTGGTGTGCTATTTGGATTGGAAAGATTTAATGATTATACGTATGGTAAACACATAAATGTTGAATCTGACCACAAACCGTCAGAGATGATCGTGAGAAAATCTCTAGGGTGTGCTCCGCCACGACTACAGAGGATGTTATTGAGGTTACAAAATACGATTTCTCACTGAAGTATATACCAGGAAAGATTTAATAGTTCCAGACATGTTATCGCGAGCGCCGATAAAGATCAACACAAATAATGAAGTGGAAAATGATATAGAGTGTTTCGTGAACATGGTCATAAGAAATACATCAATGTCTGATAGAAATCTAGAACAAATAACGGAAGAAACTTCAAAGGATGATACATTACAAACATTGACCAGGCTAATAATAGACGGCTGGCCAGATGAGAAAAATGAGGTTCCCAAGGAGGTTTTTGAATACTGGAATTTCCGGGATGAATTATCCAACGTAAATGGAATTATTCTAAAAGGAGAAAAGATAATTATTCCAACGAGTATGAGAAAGAATATGCTCAACAAACTACACGAAGGACATTTGGGAATAGAAAAAACCCGAAAATTAGCAAGAGACTCTATATTTTGGCCAGGAATCAATGCACAGATTACTGACTTTATTTCAAAATGTAGTGTGTGCTTAGAAAGCAGAAGATCAAACACAAAAGAGCCAATGGCAGAAAGTGAAACTCCAGAACTACCGTGGATGACAGTTGGTACTGATATTTTTTATTGGAACAATAACAATTACCTTATCATTGTCGATTACTACTCAAGATATTTTGAAATTGCGAAATTAGAGAACATACGTGCATCATGCGTTATAACACACATGAAATCCGTTTTTGCGAGACACGGCATACCGTCAAAAGTCCGAAGTGATTCAGGATCACAATACGTATCAGCTGAATTTCGACAATTTGCAGAATCATGGGGATTCACACACACAGTGTCTAGTCCACACTATCAACAATCCAATGGACTAGCCGAAAGATTCGTTCAAAGCGTTAAGAAAATGCTAAGCAAATCTAAACAGGACGGAAAAGATCCGTATATTGCTATGTTAAAATACAGAAATACGCCGTTGGAAAATCTTGACTCACCAGCTCAACTCTTAATGAATAGAAGATTGAGGACAACTATTCCAACAATAAAGAACCGTTTGAAACCAAAATGCGGTAGTTTGAAGAACACGCAAAGGAAAATGAAACAACAAAACTGAATCAAAAACAATATTACGATAAAACCATTACCGGAACTACAACCTAATGACACTATACGATTCCAGCACAATCCTAAAGGAAAATGGGACCAAGGAACTGTCGTAAGAAATAATAACACTCCGAACTCATACGTCATTGAAACACCAGAAGGACAAATTTTCAAACGAAACAGAAAACATTTATTGAAAACAAAAGAAGACAAAATCGAACAAACATCTCTAGAAGAAGCAAATGAAAACAATCACAAGGATTTTAACAATATAACTGATGAACACTTAGAACCATCGTTTGTTAGAAGAAGTGAGAGATCCGTCAAAAACCCACTCGACTAATAGAGGAGTGTTAAATTCAAAAGAAATCTGAGTAGTGCCGTAAGGGACAGAATAATGCCCTTGCTCAGATTTTGCGAGTAGGAAAAGGCAGGATAGTCTATCCTGACCTTACGTTTGTATGAAATTATTTAAATAGATAATCACAATTTATTAAAACTTGTCCGTCAAAATTATTTAATTTAGTATACGTTTTCTATTCTTTGGAGAAAACATTTTCTCTATTTTCTTTATTGATCAACATGTGATTTTCTAAAGTAATTTCGTATGATCGTTAAATTTCATGCTTGTCTGTAAATATTTATCGTAGTTAATTAGATTCAACATACAACACAAACTGGCTAGACTTTCAATGCGACTTAATGAACTGTGTCAAATTTAATTGCTTGTCTCAAGAGGGGGGTTGTAATGATATTGCTATATCATCTTATCAATCTATTTACATTTATAGAAACTCCGCCTATCTTATCTTGACTGACAATATGAACAGTTACACGTGCTTAAAGTTCATTGACTTTATCTATATATAACACACTGGGGTCTTATATCATGGGCAGTTCTATATCATGTAGTCTTACAATAAACATGTATTAATTATATGGATTAACTCAATTGGCCTCTAACAATGGTAACATAACAGGAAAAACCCAAATAAACATAATTTGACATTCAACTTCAATGAAAACAAAATTTCGTATGAAGAAAACTTCTTGGAGTAACTATAGATTCGGACTTAAACTTTAACTGTCATACATGAAATATGTAAAAAGGCACCAAGACAATTAAATATTCTAAAACGAATGGGCAAATATTTAAACAGGCTAGGTAGGTTAACAGCATGCTATTCATTCATTCTCTCAAATTTTAACTATTGTCCAGTAATTTGGCAATACTGAAGCAAAAAAAAAAAAAAAAAAGAAAATCCTTTAAAATAAAAATAAAAAAAGAAAGAAAGAGCTTATCAATTAAACTATGGAAAAATTGCAGGAAAAATCAAAATTGTCTTCTTAAAAAAAATAAGGAGAATAAAAACTATTGCAACAAAAACATTTAAAATAATTTATAAAAAAAGTCCAAGTTATCTATATATAGCTACATGATTCAATTGATATTAAAATTCAGAAATATAATTTTAGATGTCAGGAAACAGCAGTACTCCCGAGAGTCAGAACTACCAGGTATGGTCTGAAATCGTTTCGCTATAATGCTGCACAAATCTGGAATGAGCTGCCAAACCATTGTCAGATGGAAACAACTTTTGACCAATTCAAAAAATTGGTACAGACATGAGATCCAAATGACAGTTGGCTATTGGTACTTTACGGAACGGAACGGAACGGAATTTCAATTAAGGTATCCATAGGGGGCATTTATCAAAATTTCGAAAAATCTTTAAAACAAAACAAACTTTAAAATTTCTCTGTTTACGGTTTTCAATATACAAATAACACAACTGTATACTAAATCTCATCTTCACATGTAAAATGTGTAATACTGTATAACATCGGGAAATATGCTATAGATGAACATACGTGTCCTGATAAATTATCATGAATTTAACGCATTGGCAAGTCAGAGAAAAAAGTCTTTCATTCATTATGATATCTAAGAGGACAGACTTCAGTCGTGTCTTTCCGACGATGATTAGAAACATTGATTCTGATTTTAACTTTTTAAATTTGTTATTCCGTTCCGTTCCGCAAAGTACCAATTGCTCTGAGGCATTTAAGGGAATCGAACGGAAACATGCAGACATCTATTATGTAAAAAAAGCAGAATGATAAAAAAAAATTGTGTGACACCTCTTTTTTGCATGAGTGGTAAGTGTTTTAGATAGTATTCTCGACCTGATCAATAATAATGAATTTAACACAAATGCAGGTTAGACAAAAAGTCTTACTCCTTCCATTCGTAATTATATTTAAAAAGAGAGGCCTTCCACCGCCCGTTCCGACGATGATTAGAAACACTGATCAAGTTGAATCTGATTTAAACTTTTTAATTTATTATTCCGTTCCGTTCCGCAAAGAGTACTAATTGCTCTCAGGAATTGGTATTTAACGAAATCAAACGGAAACAGACATGCATCTATAATATGATAAAACCAGTATGATAAAAAAAAATGTCTGACACTTCTTTTTTTGCATGAGTGGTAAGTGTTTTAGATAGCATTCTCGACCTGATCAATAATAATGAATTTAACACAAGTGCAGGTTAGACAAAAAGTCTTTCTCTTCCTTTAGTAATTATATTTCCGTCGATGATTAGAAAAACTGATCAAGTTGAATCTGATTTAAACTTTTTAATTTATTATTCCGTTCCGTTCCTGCAAAGTACCAATTGCTATGAGGAATTGGTATTTAACGGAATCGAACGGAAACAGACATCTATTATATAATAAAAGCCGTATGATAAAAAAAATTGTTTGACACCTCTTTTTTTGCATGAGTAGTAAGTGTTTTAGATAGCATTTTCGACCTGATCAATCATTTTGAATTTAACACAAATGCAGGTTAGACAAAAAGTCTTACTCGTTCCATTCGTAAATATTTGTAAAAAGAGAGGCCTTCCGCCACTCGTTCCGACGATGATTAGAAACACTGATCATTATTTTTCATAGCAAATCACAAACAAATTATTTTTTTCAGCAAATATTAAAAACATTTTTTTACCCAGTACTACATCTTGTGACATTGTCAAGGAAGTTCCATGACGTATTGAAATATGTTTATGCTATTTCAAAATATCTTTTAAAGTTGAATTTTCATGTGTTAACTTTATTTGATTCATGTACATGTATATACTAAGCCAAGTCAGTTTATATCTGAATATTTTAAAGGCCAGGAGAGCTTTGGCCATCATTTGTCTGTTGTCTTTGATAGATCAGTTGACAATCTAGCTGTCTATGATCGTCTATATATAAAGTCATAATGATGATATATACATATTTACTGGATATATGAAAAGGATCGATATGGGGCAATGGCACGAAGACATCACCGAATCACCCAATGTATTAAATGCACAAAAAGACATCCAGAGCTTACCACATAACCTTCAACAGAGCGAAAACTACCAACCAACCAGGCAGTCAGCTCTGGATGGCCCCAACACAATGAAAGCAATCAAATCTAAAGGCACGGCAAAATGGAACAATATCTAACCAAAACTAAAAGATCAAACAAGACAGACCAATAAGAAACACATTTACCACTCATTTAAAAAAAGAGGTGTAGGACAAAAAAAAAAAAAAAAATGAATCATACTGTCTTTTACATAGATGTCTGTTTCTGTTTGATTCCGTTAATACCAATTCCTCAGAGTAATTGGTACTTTGTGGAACGGAACGGAATAACTTTAGAAGTTTAAACTTTATTGATAAGGTCTAGAATTCACATCTAAAACACCCACCACACGCTTAAAACTAGAGGCTCAAGAGCCTGTGTCGCTCACCTGTATAATAAGTTTTATTACTTTTATTTAAATCAGGTGTAATCCTTTCATATCTTCGGGGTTGACACCCCACAGATATTAGAGGCTTACATCTAATACTTAAACTTAATGTTTAAGTTTAGATGTAAGCCTCTCATATCTAACAATTTCAAATGGTCACAACTTGAAAACTAATTTAAATATGTAAATTAGTTTTCAAGTTGTGACCATTTGAAATTGTTTTTTACAATTTTCCCATAGATTTCTATAGTAAACCCCTATATTCTATTTTTAGCCGTGGCAGCCATGTTGGTTGGAGGGCAGGGCCATCGGAAACATTTTTCAATCAAGACACCCTGATGAAAATTGTGGCTAAGTTTAATGTCATTTGGCCCAGTAGATTAAGTGTAGAAGATTTTTGTAAAAGATGACAAAAAATTAACGAAAACTTGTTCAATATTGACTATAAAGGGCAGTAACTCCTTAAGGGGTCAATTGACAATTCTGGTCAAGTTGACTTATTTGTAGATCTTACTTTGCTGAACATTTTTGCTATTTATAGTTTATCTCTATCTATTATTATATTCCAGATAACCAAAAACTGCAAAATTTCCTTAAAATTACCAATTCACGGGCAGCAACCCAACAACAGGTTGTCTGATTTGTCTGAAAATTTCAGGGCAGATAGATCGTAACCTGATGAACATTTTTACCGATGTCAGATTTGCTCTAAATGCTTTAGTTTTAGAGATATAAGCCAAAAACTGCATTTGACCCCTATGTTCTATCTTTAGCGATGGTGGCCATGTTTGTTGATGGATCAAAACTTCGGATACAATTTATAAACTTTATACCCTAAGGAACATTCTGTTAAAGTTTGAAGGTATTTGACCCAGCAGTTTCAGAGGAGAAGATTCTTGAAATAGTTTACGACGACGGACGTCGACGGACGCCAAGTGATGGCATCAAACTGATTTTATTATATTAAAGATGTCTGTTTCCTCAGAGCAATTGGTACTTTGCGGAATGGAACGGAATAACAAATTTAAAAAGTTAAAATCAGAATCAATGTTTCTAATCATCGTCGGAAAGGACGACGGGAGGTCTTGTCTTCTTAGATATAATTACGAATGAAAGGAGTAATACTTTTTGTCTGACTTGCCCTTTTTCATATGAATTATTGATCCGGTTATTGAATGCATATCTAAAACACTTACCATTCATTTAAAAAAGAGGTGTAAGACAAAAAAAAATGAATCATACAGTCTTTTACATAGATGTCTGTTTCCTTTCGATTCCGTTAAATACCAATTCCTCAGTGCAATTGGTACTTTGTGGAACGGAACGGAATAACTTTTAGAAGTTTAAACATTATTGATAAGGTTGAGAATTCACATCTTAAACACCTACCACACGCTTAAAAAAAGGGTGTCAGACAAACTATCATACCTTTTTTTATTATAAAGATGACTGTTTCCGTTCAATTCCGTTAAATACAAATTTCTCTGAGCAATTGGTACTTTGCGGAACGGATCGGAATAATAAATTATAAAAGTTAAAATCAGATTCAACTTAATCAGTGTTTCTAATCACCGTCGGAACGGGCAGCGGAAGGCCTCTCCTTTTAGATATAATTACGAATGGAAGGAGTAAGACTTTTGTCTAACCTGTCTTTGTGTAAAATTCATAATTATTGATCAGGTCGAGAATGCTATCTAAAACACTTATAACTCATGCAAAAAGAGGTGTTAGACAAACAAAAATTATCATACTGCCTTTAATAGCTCACCTGATCCAAAGGGTTAAGAGAGCTTTCCTCATCACTTGGTGTCCGTCGTCCGTTAACTTTTACAAAAATCTTCTCCTCTGAAACTACTGGGCCAAATTAAACCAAACTTGCCCTTAATCATCCTTAGGGTATCTAGTTTTAAAAATTTATCCGATGACCCCGCCCACCAAAATGGCCGCTATGGCTAAAAATAGAACATAGGGGTAAAATGCAGTTTTTGGCTTATATCTCTGAAACTAAAGCATTTAGAGGTAATCTGACATTTCAACTGGTCAAAATCTATCTGCCCTGAAATTTTCAGACGAATCAGACAACCCGTGGTTGGGTTGCCGCCCTTGAATTGGTAATTTTAAGGACATTTTTTCAGTTTTTGGTTATTATCTTGAATATTATAATTTATAGAGATAAACTATAAACAGCAAAAATGTTCAGCAAAGTACGACCTACAAATAAGTCAATTTGACCAAAATTGTCAATTGACTCCTTTAAAGTCAATTTTTCACAATTTTTCGTAAATTTTTGTAATCTTTTACAAAAATCTTCTCTTAATATACTTGTCCAAATGGAATTAAACTTAGCCACAATTATCATTAGAATATCTTGATTGAAAATATATTCAATGGCCCTGCCCTATAACCAACATGGCCGCCATGGCTAAAAATAGAACACAGGGGTTTGCTATAGAAGTCTATTGGAAAATTGTTAAAAAAAATAATTTCAAACGGTCACAACTTGAAAACTAATTTAAATAATGATTAGGAGTCTTCAGAAACTATTGTAAAACTACAATGGGATGACTTGATTTTTTCCAGGGGGAAGTAGGGGCGCTAATAATTTCTGCTTGATATGTTCCATTTTCAGAATTATTCAGTGCTACTTTTTCTATAAACCATTATTATATATTTTCTTGGCCTCAATCATTATTAGGGTATCTATGATTTTTACCTGATTTTAC
Organism: Mytilus coruscus; assembly: GCA_017311375.1. Classification (NCBI taxonomy): domain Eukaryota; kingdom Metazoa; phylum Mollusca; class Bivalvia; order Mytilida; family Mytilidae; genus Mytilus; species Mytilus coruscus. The sequence goes on along the minus strand of CM029604.1, from coordinate 60,255,950 downwards.
AAGATTTCCAAAACCACAGTAGGTACAGGTGAGCGACACAGGCTCTTAGCCTCTAGTTACATTATAGATGTCTGTTACCGTTCGATTTCGTTAAATACCAATTCCTTAGAGCAATTTCGTACTTTGCGGAACGGAACGTAATAACAAATTTAAAAAGATAAAATCAGAATCAATGTTTCTAATCATCGTCGGAAAGGACGACGGGAGGTCTGTCTTCTTAGATATCATAATGAATGAAAGAAGTAAGACTTTTTCTCTGACCTGCCAATGCGTCAAATTCATGATAATTTATCAGGACATGAATGTACATCTACAGGATATTTCCCGATGTTATACATTATTACACATTTTACATGTGAAGATGAGATTTAGTATACAATTGTGTTATCTGTATATTGAAAACCGTAAACAGAGAAATTTAAAGTTTGTTTTGTTTTAAAGATTTTTCAAAATTTTGATAGATGCCCCCTATGGATACCTTAAATGAAATTCCGTTCCGTTCCGTTCCGTAAAGTACCAATAGCCATAACAGTTCATGCCAGTGCAGTGCATGCATATCGTGCTTTAATGCTTTTGCTTTTTTTATCTTTTATTTTGTTTGACTGCTTGATTTGTATGGCTTTTTTTGTTGCAATTATCTGCTGTGCTTAATATTCTAACTTATGATTTGCTTTAAGATATACTTTATTTTGCATGCAAACTACTGTATCACTAACCTGTCAACACTGAGGTTGTGAGTTCGTACCCCGCACGTGGCAGGTGTTCCCGACTCCAATCTTAATTGACAAGAATTGTCAGTGGTTCTCACTAGTGCTTTCTATGACTAATCCAAACTTTCTGAACTGAAAAATCGATGCAAGACCAAAGGTTTAAAGAATTTGAAGCAATATTTTCTTTTATTTTTAAATAGAAATCGTTTGTTTGAAGCACAAAACGTTATCTTGTTTATTGCTGCATGGGTCCTATTATATTTATATTGTGTTTCTTGTTATACTGATTTTCTGATTTTTCATTCGAATCCTATCAGTAAGTAAATTTCGTTTGATGTTTAATGGCTTTTTTTTTTAACTTTCTGGAGATGTATTCGCAGCAGTGGAAGAAGCCCTATATATATAAATGGTAATTCTAACAATAATGTAATTAAAAGGTTTGCAACGTCACTCAAGTATAGAAGTTCTACTGAGAAATGGTTATCTGACTTTTCAAAAAAAAAGCTCTAAAAACATCGTATATTTACAAATTTTTTAAAAGTAACTTTGCATTAGAGAATCTTTAGTTAATGTAAATAATTATGAACATATATGTGTAACCAGAGACATATAATACAATTTATTATATGTACCTGGTGTAACCAAATGCTCTGCAATTGATGATACATATTTTCTATTTTCTTGTATTGCTTTTATTGTAACAGCAATAAAACACAATAGCAATCTGGATAATCTTTATCTTAAATCCGGGTTATTTTAAACGAGGACATCCGCATCCTTTCAAGTGAAGACTTTTTGAATTTTAAACATTCAAGTTAAGTTAGTTAAATATGCTTACTGTGCATTAAATACGGCATACAAGTCTTTTTTCGGATTTCCAATATATGATGGGTTGTTCTTTTATAAGGGGTCTATATATATGCTTTTTGTTGTGTGCAACTCAATCGGCAGGAATTTCAATGATTAACCTCTAATAAATTAGACATTATTATGGCATGATTATGCCTTTATAAAATTGAGAATGGAAATGGGGAATATGTCAAAGAGACAACAACCCGACCAAAGAGCAGACAACAGCCGAAGGCCACCAATGGGTCTTCAATGCAGCGAGAAAATCCCGCACCGGAGGTGGTCCTCAGCTGGCCCCTAACTAAAATTGTGTGCTAGTTCAGTGAAAATGGACGTCACACTAAACTCCAAAACATATAAATGAACTAAAATTAAAAAACATACTAGACTAACAAAGGCCAGAGGCTCCTGACTTGGGACAGGCGCTAAAATGCGGCGGGGTTAAACATGTTTTGTGAGCTCTCAACCCTCCCCCTATATGTTCATATGTTTTTTGTGAGGCACTATAAATTTCTCAGAACCTATCTATTGGATTTATTGTTCATTTATTATACGATGAAATACATTTTCAACTATCTTTTGAATGTTCTGTCGGTTCGTCCAGTGTATAAATCTCTCTTGTTAAATTGTGTTTACGAGTCCTCGTAAAAAACAGTAATTGCAATCGAGAGGACCTACCTTCAGTGCACTAGTAAGCCGCATTTATTTTAATTATAAGGTACTAACCACAAGGCATTGCTGCTACTTGAGGTATATATGGTATAGATGTGGCTATTATCGTACTCTTGCAGGTAATTCTAATATTATGTCCGTATTAATATATATGACACCGTAAAATATTAATTTGTAAGACTAAATTTCTGCTATCATCCAACATACTGTCATTTTCCAGTTGGAGTCAAAATTCCAGCTAGCCCTTCGTCATGGTATCAAGCTTTATGAGAACATCTTATTCCGTGAGGTGTACTGAACAAACACAGCGCTTATAAAATTCCTGTTTAGCGGGATATCATTAGTGAGCAGCTTGTTTGTTCTCGTTCTGAATATGAGTGTACTATTTTCCATTGGACGTTAAAAAACAACAATTAATACGTCTTCATCCCAATTTGGTTAAGTTTTGCTTATATATCAACTGAATATTTGTACTTTTATATCTGCATTACAATTCAGCAATAATTGGGGGTTTCATAGGTCACCTTTTGCATGGCATAATTTTGTTCGTACTAAACACGACCGCTTCGGTGTCCTTTTTTCCGACTTTTGTGGAGAGTTACAGGGAATAAATACAAAGGATCTATAAGTTGAATTTTTAACAACTTTCATTCATAAGTACAAATTCCATTAAATAAATCCCCGAATTGCTTTTTTTATGCTTTTAACTCTGATGGTTAGAACAAAATATATTTGTAATTGATTTGATGTTTAACTTTATCTCGTCTTGAATATGCATGGAATACTTGCTAGTAGACGTTTAGCAACACATTCTTAACCAATCAAGTTAAGTTTAGAATAGAGAATGGAAACAAGGAATGTGTCAAAGACACAACAACCCAACCAAAGAGCACAAAACAGCCCAAGAGCACCAATGGGTCTTAAACGCAGAGAGAAAATCCTGCACCCGTAGGCGGGCTTCAGCTGGTCCCTAAGCAATAATATATACTAGTTCTGCGAAATGGACGCCACACAAAACTCCGAAACATAAGAATGAATCAAAATTATAAAAAAAAAAACACACAAGACTAACAAAGGCTAGAGGTTCCTGACTTTGGATAGGGGCAAACATGCGGCGGGGTTAAACGTGTTTTGTGAGATCTCAACCCTTGTTTCTTTTGAGTACTTTGTGCATTGAAAGGGGTGTTCCGGATTAGATACGAATATCTCAAATGTTTCATGCAATATTCTCTTTGCCGATATTGGCAACCCCAAAAATTAATAATATCAAATAACATAGTTTCTTTAACTCACTTACAGGAAGGAAGATGTTAAAGTTTGCTTGTTTCTGTCAAATTCTTTCAGAGGCGTTTATAACAAAATGCAGAAAAATTGTATTTCATATTTTATTTTGGAATATTTCTATTTCTCTTATAATCAACCAGCGTTTTTGTCCCTTTTTAGCTTCTATGTGCAAGCATTGTATATTTTCTGGTATGGCTATTCCTTGTATTAAAGAATCGAATTCACCTTCAACGAAAGGACCTATTTCTTTCAAATCATTGCAAATACTTTGTTTATTATTAAAACCAACCTTCAATATTCCATGCTCTAAAAAATCCGTTTTATTGATATTTTCACCAGTAGAAATAACTAATCGTGACATATTCAAATTTTTTGTAAAAATTATTCTAAAATACTGTTTACCTCTAGGGTATGAGGCCCAAAAATATAAATTATTTTTATACACATTTTCCGGTGGAAAACCGGGTATGACTTTCATATTAGTTACAAACTTCGCATCTGGATGATCGCCTTTTGGTAGCTTCATAATTGGAAGAATGTTTGATCCTTTATCTTTGAAAAATCTGTCTATCGAAGGCATCATTTTATTCCGGAGGGACGAAATTTTACCAATATGTTGGAATAAACTAACAGGTGAATGAATAGGAGAATTTTGTCCTAAGAATTTTATTATTCCTCCTAGTAAAAGATCACATGGTGTTTCGCTGAAATACGTTAACAACACTGATGATATCACTCGTAAATCACTTGAATGAAACATTTTACCAATAAATCCAAGATACGAAAATTCCAAACAAATCCAGTGGTTTGTACGATTCAAAACAAAACTTTCGATATCTTTAACGAAATTAGAGGCGACCAGAACGTCGTCTTCTAATTGTATATAATATGTACTAAGATTCTGGCAATATAGCATTAAAAAGGCGAAATCAATATTTTGTTTTGATCTCCACTGTACTCTTTCTGCGGAATCCTGTTTTGTTTTCTGCAAATTTGAAAAGTCTGGGTATATATGTTCAGGTGCTTTTATTATCTGCATGAAACCGCTATCAAAATGAGGCTTAAATTCATCATATATATTTTTTGCACTTTCATTATTCCAAGATTCGTCAGGGTCTGCCATGAAAATCACAATAACAACATCCTGAATTCTACCTTCATCGGTGTTAGATATAAGAGAGTTAAGCGTTGTGTAAATGTAGTGGTCACCATTTAATCGTCTTTTTACAGTAGGTATCCCTATTGTTAGATAACCTGGAACAGAAAAACATACAGTTTTTTTTATTAAGAACTTGGAAAATGTACACACTCAAAAATGTTTCAACGTTCATAAAAGCTCACAGTCGCTTGTCACTGCTAATAAGAATATTCTGGTCTATAAATCTGGGAAAAGAGGAATATGGAAAGTGCATGTCATTAAATAGTTCACCTTTTAAACCATAGCCTGAATTTTTAACCATGAAAAACTCTATGCGAGATAACTGTTTAAAGAATGTACTATGGGTATTATCGTAGTTTACTTAACAAGCTAATTTTCTAACACTAAACAATTAATCTTATTTTCCATGTTCTTGAATATCTAAAACAGAGATTTTTGAGGGTATAAATCGCCTACCCAATCAATCGTAAAATAGCCTTTTCCATAAAAAGGATCTTACTTTTTTTTATATAAATTCAATCGTAGTAAATATACAATGTGAAAGTGTTTGAATTTTCCTTGGAGTTCAGTATTTTTGTTATTTTACTTTTTACGAAATCATAGTTAATTTTTTTGTGTACTGCCCATCAAGGGCCCTTAATTGGTTCAATAAATATTCTATTCTTATTCATTTTATACATATATGTCACATGCAAGAATGTGTATTAGCAAAAATTACTGGTAAAAGGTGTCTTTTTCACATTATCAGTACAACAAATTGTTTTCTGAAGTCTAACTTAATATATCTATTCAACCAATAAGATTTGGTTTAAATAAACTTAAATGTAGAATACATAACCAAAGTTCCACAACTCTAAAACTACAGTAGCGCAAATCGTCAACAACATATTTAAAGACATGGTGTAATGCGTGCGTCGTTACACGGGACAAAAAAAAAACAATACGTGGTTCTTGTTTCTTTGTTTTAAAGTTGCATTTCACAATCATTGAATTTTATGCCCGCGTAAGATAGTACATCATTGTGAGGTGATTTTTAAAAGTTATTGATATTACGATTTCGACTCCGTTTTCACGGTTAGCTGAAAATGGACATATATGATAGTGCGACGCGGTATGGTGTTATAAGCACACATATTCTTTAATTTTCCAGTTTTTTTTTATATTTGGTAGCGTACTAAATCTAAGGTTGCAGCTTCCTACGACAAAGCTGACTTGAAGCAGTTTAGATCATACTTCAGCAAGCCCATTTGGTTTTGAAAATCACAAAAGTTTTATGTATTTTGGTTCCTAAACTTTTAGTTTCGATTGATGCAGATGGTTATTTGACAACACGTGTCGTGCACACCGGAATCATCATACTATCAATCAGTTCAAAATTTTGCTACATATGTGTTCACCACGTGTTCACTTTATTTTGGGAGGGTTGGGTTTTTTTGTGGCTAAATTTCTCCTGACAAAGAAATTTATACCACAAAATGTTAAATAAGAATTTTACCAAACTTATATGAAACACGTCCATTCATCAAAGAAGAGACCTTGGTGACCGAATGTCAAAGAAGATTATCTACACCGAATTTTGAGTTTGAACCCCTATCGTGGCAAGGTGCGCCCGACTCTTTATTAACCAGGATTGCAGTTTTCTTGCCGAAGGCGAAGGGTCTGTGGCTTTCTCCTGGTACTCCGGTTTCCACCACAAGTGGACGCCATTATATTGTCAAGTGTGCTGAAAGTGGCGCTAAACACAAACAAGCAATCAATAATTCATTATTCAAACAGCATAACAACGCAATTGGATTATATAATTTCCCTTATTCTGTTCACTAAAGCAAGACAATGAAAAAATAGTTACGCTTTATTGTGTCGTGATACCTAAAAAGCACGCCAATGAAATTCTATAAATAGAGTAAACATTGGAAGATAACAGCAAGAGCATGGATATTTGTAGAATATTATAATTAACGATAATAGAATAATATGTAAATGTCTGTACTACTGATTGATATGAAAAAAGGGACTTTGAGTAAACATTTTTCATGCAGATACAAATGGTATAAATTAAAGTGAAACAGTGATACCTTTGTGAAGTGCCAGGTTATACAAAAGTACTTAGCGTTTAAGAGTCGATCCTCAATAAATATACTATAAAGTGTAATGAAAGGACCAAAGATAAGATACAATGTTACAACAACTACCAGTGAAAGCGAAACAGACAACATCAAGGAAGTTTTCCAAGAACAAACCTTGTCTGTTAGTAAAATAACCATACTGAATAACGCTGTAATCAATGTTAGAATGTGTGTTGTAAAACCTCTCAAATTCCACGAGTGCCGAGGGCAAAGTTAAATTTTTTAGCTCTGTCCCTGATATTTTTTTCTTCATTAGTTGAAGATAAGTTCTGTTGAACCAACCTTGGTCCCTTGTAGATTTACCATACATGACAACATTCGGGTCAACTGCATTATGGTTGTTATAAAACTTCTGAAATTCTGTCAGTGGTGACGGTAGTGATAAGTTTTTCATTTCTTTTCCCGCCAAGATGTTCCTAAACAGACTTATATTATTCGCCAACATTCCAGCCTGGAAAAAAAAGAAGAAAAAGGTGATGTTTATGTTATAAACCTGTCTAATGCTCCCTTCTTACACCAGCAGGCAATGAAATGGAAATGAATTAAATCTGTAAAATACAGTTTGTGAGTGTTAAAGAAAAATACATGGTACACACGCTTATCTTTACGGCTAAGTGCTGCCAGGCTTTTAAATGCTAATTTGTGTAAATCAAATCTGATCAAATCAAATTATTTTATTTGTGTAAATTCCAATACAGGATTGATACCAACTGACATTTTACAAAATACGAATTAGTTGTGTTAGTATAAAGCTGATAAGGTCACATCCGGTGCCAGTCAGTGCAAAAGTTAACTATGAAACTAAATTTGGTTGCATAAAAAATCTGTTAAACAAAGAAACATAAGCACAGTGCTTTAGTCGTGGAATTGAAAGAACGTTTCAAACTTTACACAACAAGTTTCAAATTTACACCAAATTTAAATACTGTTAAAAGTTTGTTATATGATAAAAAAAATATATTTAAACAATCATGCTCACGTCAATGATGAATCACTCAATATTGCCTGAAAAATTATTCCAATCCAAGGGAGACTAGATACTGTTGGTCAAATGCAGATAATAAAAAACTCTTATTCATACAATGGGGAAAGTGACCGGAATAGTACCTCCACACGCACATAATTTTAATCTAATAATCTTTTAAGCTTAGTTTAATGTTGATTTGAAACGGGTTTTATTATTTATCACTCTAAAACATGATTATGGTTTACCAAATTATCTAAATTGTATATCTATATCTGAATTGGTTACCAAAATGTAAACATAACATTGTTGCAAATTATACCCATAAAATTTGCTATCTTAACTATTGCAAGTATTTCACATTTATGTAATAAAACCAAATCGTTTTATTCGTGTCTCACCTGTGGAAAATGTAGTATTTCGTCGTTTCTTTTGGTCATATTTACATCAACTACAATGAAAAATTAATTCGTCATTGATATTCGTCATTATTACTAAAATTATAAATGCTTGTTTTAAACCATTCTTTTGTCTCTGTATTCTCTGTTCAATGCAATGTAAAGGGAAGTTTTAGTAATACCAATTCACTAAACATTGCATTTATTCTTTATGTTTATGCCCGAAAAATGTATGATGGTTAAACCTAAAATCTGCTTGAAGAAGTACTGGTCGCCTGTGTATCTGCATTTGAAAGATAATCAAGACGTATCTTTTGATAAAACACTTGTAGAATGCATTTTAAAAAGAGCACGAAAGGAGAAGGTATGATTAGGTCACATTTTTGGCCCCTTGAAAGTCAAAAAGTATTATAAATCTACCAAATAGCATCCTCCAATTGTTCATAACCATACTTAAGTCTTTTAGACATCAGTATTTATTTTTTTGAATTTTGTCTAACATATTGGCATGATAAGCTAGGGCTTCAACTTCTTACAATTACATGTTTAGTGAAAAACATTAAAATGTACAAAAAAAAGTAAAATCACAAAAATACTGAACTCCGAGGAAAATTCAAAAAGGAAAGTCCCTAATCAAATGGCAAAATCAAAAGCTCAAACACATCAAACGAATGGATAACAACTGTCATATTCCTTACTTGGAATAGGCATTTTCTTATGTAGAAAATGGTGGATTGAACCTGGTTTTAAAGCTAGCTGAACCTCTCACTTGTATGACAGTCGCATCAAATTCCATTATATTGACAACGATGTGTGAACAAAACAAACAAAAACAATAGGTAAAAATGTCACAAATAGGAGTAAATAGTCTAATTCGGTAGGTCACATTCGTTAAAAGGGAACGGGATTGTAGTTACGACATAAGGAACATATCCGATATCATCTGTGAAACGGATATTCCATAACGGTCAACCGACTCGTGATGGCGTCCGTACAATTTACAAAGTGATGATTTCAACTTCACCATTTGGAACTCTTAGTTTAAAAATGAAAATCCACAATTGGGAAGCTGAAATCATCTCTTTTGTCGTAAAGTTTTGTTTTCAACCGATCCTCATAGTCAATTTCTAGATATAAGTCATAATCAAATGGCAAAATCAAAAGCTCAAACACATCAAACGAATGGATAACAACTGTCATATTCCTGACTTGGTACAGGCATTTTCTTATGTAGAAAATGGTGGATTGAACCTGGTTTTATAGCTAGCTAAACCTCTCACTTGTGTGACAGTCGCATCAAATTCCATTATATTGACAACGATGCGTGAACAAAACAAACAGACACAATAGGTAAAAATGTCAAAAATAGGGGTACAGCAGTCAACATTGTGTTATCATCTTAATCACCATAAAAACAAACAAATGTAACGAAGAAGCACAAAAAGGCATACATATCCGTATTTTGAGATCTTGAGATTTTGAGTTCATTAATATTAAGATATGAGCAACAGCTTTACCAATTGTTCATAACCATACTTAAGTCTTTTAGACATCAGTATTTATGTTTTTGAATTTTGTTTAATATATTGGCATGATAAGCTAGGGCTTCAAACTTCTTACATTTTCATGTTTAGTGAAAAACATTAAAAAGTACAAAAATATCCGTATTTTGAGATCTTGAGATTTTGAGTTCATTAATATTTAGATATGAGCAACAGCTTTACCTAAAAAGATATTTTGCTACCGTTTATGTAGCAAATGTATTTTACTATAGTGACATCAAAAGTGACCTTTTTTGCACCAAATAAAGTGCCTACATTATATTAACCTGTGCACTTATCAATAATATTAGTTTTGAAAGGCTTCAATATATAGGATTACTATTTTGCAATGTAAGAGGCCAAGTAATGGTTTTTATCATATCCAGCATCCCCCATATATTCAATTTTGTTGAAATCAAACAAAGTTTAATTTTGGACCCGAGAAAAAAAATTCGGCATATCAAAGAACCCCAATAATTCAATTTTGATGAAATCAAACAAAGTTTAATTTTGGACCCTTTTGACCTCAATGTGGACAAAGTTGATAACGGGGCCCAAAATCAAAATCTAAATACATGGTTAGATTCAGCATATCAAAGAACCCCATATATTCAATTTTGTTGAAATCAAACAAAGTTTAATTTTGGACCCCGATTTGGACCAACTTGAAAACTGGGCCAATAATCAAAAAATCTAAATACATGTTTAGATTCAGCATATCAAAGAACCCTAAGAATTCAATTTTGTTAAAATCAAACTAAGTTTAATTTTGGACCCTTTGGACCTTAATGTAGACCAATTTGAAAATGGGACCAAAAATTAAGAATCTAAATACACGGTTAGATTCGGCATATCAAAGAACCCCAATAATTCAATTTTGATGAAATCAAACAAAGTTTAATTTTGGACCCTTTTGACCTCAATGTGGAAAAATTGATAACGGGGCCCAAAAATCAAAAATCTAAATACATGGTTAGATTCAGCATATCAAAGAACCCCATATATTCAATTTTGTTGAAATCAAACAAAGTTTAATTTTGGACCCTTTGGACCTTAATGTAGACCAATTTGTAAACGGGACCAAAATTAAGAATCTAAATACACAGTTAGATTCGGCATATCAAAGAACCCCAATAATTCAATTTTGATGAAATCAAACAAAGTTTAATTTTGGACCCTTTTGACCTTAATGTGGAAAAAATTGATAACGGGGCCCAAAATCAAAAATCTAATTACATGGTTAGATTCAGCATATCAAAGAACCCTAAGAATTCAATTTTGTTAAAATCAAACTAAGTTTAATTTTGGACCCTTTGGACCTTAATGTAGACCAATTTGAAAATGGGACCAAAATTAAGAATCTAAATACACGGTTAGATTCGGCATATCAAAGAACCCCAATAATTCAATTTTGATGAAATCAAACAAAGTTTAATTTTGGACCCTTTTGACCTCAATGTGGACAAAGTTGATAACGGGGCCCAAAATCAAAAATCTAAATACATGGTTAGATTCAGCATATCAAAGAACCCCATATATTCAATTTTGTTGAAATCAAACAAAGTTTAATTTTGGACCCTGATTTGGACCAACTTGAAAACTGGGCCAATAATCAAAAATCTAAATACATGTTTAGATTCAGCATATCAAAGAACCCTAAGAATTCAATTTTGTTAAAATCAAACTAAGTTTAATTTTGGACCCTTTGGACCTTAATGTAGACCAATTTGAAAATGGGACCAAAATTAAGAATCTAAATACACGGTTAGATTCGGCATATCAAAGAACCCCAATAATTCAATTTTTGATGAAATCAAACAAAGTTTAATTTTGGACCCTTTTGACCTCAATGTGGAAAAAATTGATAACGGGGCCCAAAAATCAAAAATCTAAATACATGGTTAGATTCAGCATATCAAAGAACCCCATATATTCAATTTTTGTTGAAATCAAACAAAGTTTAATTTTGGACCCTTTGGACCTTAATGTAGACCAATTTGTAAAACGGGACCAAAAATTAAGAATCTAAATACACGGTTAGATTCGGCATATCAAAGAACCCCAATAATTCAATTTTTGATGAAATCAAACAAAGTTTAATTTTGGACCCTTTTGACCTTAATGTGGAAAAAATTGATAACGGGGCCCAAAATCAAAAATCTAATTACATGGTTAGATTCGGCATATCAAAGAACCCCAATAATTCAATTTTGATGAAATCAAACAAAGTTTAATTTTGGACCCTTTGGACCTCAATGTGGACCAATTTAAAACGGGGACCAAAATCCAAAAACTTAATACACGATTAGATTCAGCATATTAAAGAACCCCAAGAGTTCAAGAATAAAACCCCATTGAAATTGGTCAAGAAATAAGCAATTTATACAAAGTATCTTCTTTGCACAATACTGTGCAATTGAATATTTCTTGCAATTGCGCAATACTGTGCAATTGAATACTATCAAAATTTCTGTTCTAAATGCCTTTTGAAAATGATCTTTTCTGTGGTATAGATTGGCTCATCTCTTAAAATACAATGATGCACATGTATATATTTTATATTGAGTCAGCTACAACCAAGATAAAATGTGAAGGAGTTTTGCCTTAATTCATTTGTTTGTTAAAATCTATTTAGCAAGTCATAACACGGTCCCTGGTAGTCATTTTAAATATCAGATTGGTATCTGATGGCTTTTCTTTTTTTATGAAATTTTCTTACATTTGCGTTTAAAAAAACCGACGTGAGTTCCCCATTTGATTAAAGATCACCTTTCTCAAAAAATAAAACGGAACGCAAAATTCATTTACCACAACTAAGGTTGTAACTACCGTCGGTAAAGTCGACGACCTGTGGACGACTTTATATATACCCTGGTTTTTACCTTGGACGACTATATATATTGACCTTAGACGATTTTGTATTTGCCCTCGTTTGGCCTTAGACGACTTTAGATGCCCTGGTTTCACCTCGGACGACATAAGATGCCCTGGTTAGGTCTTTCGTAGTTTGATTCTCGCCAGTGGTTTTTATTTCATTTACTCGCTCCCAACATATAGCCTGGAACCTACCTGATAGATATTCCATGACACGTGTCGTGTCATACTGACTCTTTTTTTTTTAAAATATAAACGATAAAATAAGTACATATATGCATCAACTGTAAAAAACTATGCAGATTCACAATTCTCAAGTTGATTTACACATAAACCGTGCATTTTGATTTTGCCATCGGACATATAGTTACAGATCGTTACAACACACTTGTTTTCTTTACTTCATTACTTTCTGTACTTTAAAAGTGTATTGGCTGGTGGCTGTAAGACTGATAAATACATATGGAAAAGACTGTTGAACTTATTTGCCTGTTTGTGATAAAAATCCCTTTAATGTTGAATTTTTGTAAGATCGCTATCACGACACAGAAAACTGCAGCGCTTGGCAAAATTTACTTGGTCGGTCTCGTACTTTGCGCAAGTGAGCTAATATCGTATCCTTTCACACGAAAAAGGACAAAAATTCACAAGTTGTATTTTTATTATCTCGTACCTACTTCATTTGCCTAAAGATGTACTACCAATTTCCCCTGCATTTGTTTCACTCTTCGGATAATTTTCCGAAAGTTGATGAAACCTATTGTAACAGGCTTAACCACCACTGCTCTTATATATAACACCACTTGATAGATATTTTAACAATGCAAGCAGAAATTTATATGATATAGTCTCCGAATAAACAACCCAGATTTTTCTTTATATACAAATTAAATTCATCCACCTGAACTCATTCTTACTAAATCAAGCATTAATAGCGACCGGTGTCTTTTTTGCTGTAATATTATTAAAAACTTAACACACTTTTGAATTACCCTTCACATCTTTTTCGTTATCATCAAAGACGGTTATAATTATCAATTATATTCAATCACCACATCTCGTTTTTTACTTTAATTTTTTTATTCATTTATTTTGGGGGTGGGGGTAGTGGGGGTATATGAAACAAAACTAAAATGAATCTTTTGTTTTCTGTATAGTTTATTTTTTGGGTTATTGCAAAAGAGCAAGTCTTCCAGTATTGTTTATGGCGTCGTTGTATGAAATCTTCCATGAAGTAAAGCAATCGATCTTATGCAAGTACTTTGAGCTTTTTTTTTTCTATTAACCCGTTTTTTTAGGGTTAAGTGTTTTTCCCTGTGGTATGATTGCCAATGAGACAAGTATCCATCAAAGTTCAGATAACTGGATGTAATCAATTACAGGCAACTGTACAACCTTCAACAATGAGAAAACCCCATACCGTATAGTCAGTCGGCTATATATGTTCCTTTCATGATCAATCAAAGGCTCGAGATAAAAATAGTGAGGGCTGAGTGTCTTAAAAACTAGTTTAACCCCGTCATAGTTTCACGTGCCTGTGCCGAATCAGGAACCTTGTCAGTAGTTGACGTATGTAGTATCTTAATATTCGGCTGTGCAATTTTGGGATTTAGTAATATTAATGCAATAGAAAGAATCCATTTGAAGATCTGTAAACTTTAATCAAATTTGAAAAAAAAATCAATTCCAAACTTAATAGTTTATGGAGAGCACGGTGCCTATCCCATGTCAGAATATGTGGAACACCGAATGGTAACCTTTTGGTCTAACATTGTTAATAGCTCTGATTGGAATTTGACAAATATTCTGTATAGATATAAGAAGATGTGGTATGAGTGCCCATGAGACAACTCTCCATCCAAGTCAAAATTTATAAAAGTAAACCAGTATAGGTCAAAGTACGGTCTTCAACACGGAGCCTTGACTCACACCGAACAGTAAGCTATAAAGGGCCCCGAAAATTACTAGTGTAAAACCATTCAAACGGGAAAACCAACGGTCTAATCTATATAAAAAACGAGAAACGAGAAACACTTATGAACCACATCAACAGACGACAACTACTGAACATCAGATTCCTGACTTAGGACTGGTGCAAACAAACGCAGCGGGTTTAAACGTTTTAATGGTACCAAACCTTCATCCTTTTTTTCTGAAACAATAGTGTATCATCACAACATAGAAAGACACACTATAAAATATCAACTGAAATAGCTTAACTCAATCAAAGGACATATTAACACCAGTGAACATACACTGAACAAATAAATTTGACCTATGATACAATGTAAATACAAAATAAATAAACTAAGAGAAGAATAATAAAAGTAACATGTTATATCGGTATGAAATGTTAAACAATTTCAGAAAAAAACAATATGCTCGAACAAAAATATCAGCCATTTGCAATAACTTTAAACACAGGTAAATGTAAATAATTTTGTTGTTAGGTATACGTGTACAGTTCCAATAGAAAAAGGAAATATTTTTACAAAATAAATAATGTTGATGTTCATAGTACGAAGTGAAAATATATAGTAGTATCAAACACTTATCAAAACTGGTATATAAACCAGATATAACCCTGAATAACATTAAATAACAAAAAAGCATTACAATTAGTATCAACAGGTCAAATAAACAAGAAAGTACGATTTGAGAGTACTCGCAGTTACTAACAGCTAGTTAAAAGCCAAAACAATTAATAATAAAAAATCAAGCATCAGAGACTAAAATCAACTAAAACACATCCCAGGGATTTAGTATTTTAACGTCATGGACATTCAAAGAAGACATGACTTGTGCAATGCCAAAAATAAATGTATCGACGGACCGTAGGATAGTTAGGAGTTTAACCTCTTTATAGATCAAAATGAACGTGGGTGTGTCTTTATACATCCCGTTTGAAAAGAATACAAATTTAATTATGTTTTAATTTGCTGATGACAAAATCGATATTAGTGCCAATGTAAACTATATCAAAGATCTTGTAAGATAACCTTTACTAATAAGTTTATTTAAAGGTTCGATGAGTTTATACGGATCACATAGTGATTTCCGCGCTTTAAGTACAACACTACCGTAAAATTTAGGATGTGAAATACCGTTTTTATTCAGTTTTCTACAGGTACAGCCAAATTTACTAATCAAATCTTTGTATCTATGAAAGAACTTAGCAAAAGTTCTACGTTATTTATGGTAACGAAATCTCTGACTTAATAATTTACCAGTGATGCATTGATTACGTTCGTTAAAATCTATGACATCACTACACACACGGGCATAACGAACGAGTTGGGATATATAAACACTGTATGATGGAGCCAAAGGAACATCGCCGTCTAAAAAGGAAAATTAACAATAGGGAATGAAAATTGTCTCTTTTGTCGTAAATTTTCGTATGGAGTTTTTTTTTAGAGATTGAAATGTCCAAATCCAGAAAAGGACAACTACTGCTGTTTATGTTAGATTTAGTTAAAGTAAGTTCCTTTGGGTAAATTTCGGTAGTATATTTAGAGAACTCTGGATTATTTAACGAAAAAATATCATCTAGATAACGGAAGGTATTGTTGAATGTATCAACCAAATGTAACAATGACGTGTCTTTACTAAGTTTGGTCATTAACTGAGATTCATAGCAATACAGGAATAAATCTGCTATTAAAGGGCGCAGTTAGTGCCCATAGGAATACCTACTACTTGTCGATACACTTTATCGCCGAAACGTACATATATGTTGTCCAGGAGAAAATTTAAAGCTTCAATCATATCTTCACATTTCCAGTAAGCGTATCTGGATCTAGGAAGATGTGGTGTGAGTGCCAATGAGACAACTCTCCATCCAAATAACAATTTATAAAAGTAAACCATTATAGGTCAATGTACGGCCTTCAACACGGAGCCTTGGCTCACACCGAACAACAAGCTATAAAGGGCCCCAAAATTACTAGTGTAAAACCATTCAAACGGGAAAACCAACGGTCTAGTCTATAAAAAACGAGAAACGAGAAACACGTATAAATTACATAAACAAACGACAACTACTGTACATCAGATTCCTGACTTAGGACAGGTGCAAACATTTGCAGCGGGATTAAACGTTTTAATGGTACCAAACCATCTCCCTTTTTCTGAAACAATAGTATAACATCACAACATAGAAAAACACACTGGCATACTTTTCTTTTTCGTTACAGAAAAAGGCTTTAAACGAGTTACAGCAAATAAATTTGTAATGAGATTTTTCAAAAGACCATTTAATTAAATATGAAAACTTTTTCTTGATAAGATTGTGTGGAAGTGTAGTATAGAGAGTAGAAAAATCATAACTGTCAACAGAATTAAAAGGACCATCAAAAGCATGTATTTTATCTAAAACCTCTAAAGAATTTTTAACACTCCAAAAATTATTAATACCATTATTTTCATAAGCTTTATTACAAAAGTTAATAACAAGTTCTTTGATAGTAGTAAGGGAGGTAGTTAGAAGCAATGATAGATTGGTAGTAGAACACTTACTAGATACGGAGATGAAACGAAATTTAAATGGTTTTTTGTGCAATTCTAGGTAACCAGTACATAGTAGGGACTTTCAAATGTTCGGAGGAGGCTTTAAGCTGGGTAGTGGCAGTGATATGCTTGTTTACAATTTGACTCTCTGTGGAGCGTACGGACCTGAACGTAGATGAATTTGTAATTTCGTTTTGGAGAACTTCCGTGTAGTATATGCGTCACACCACCACTACATTATTTGCTGCTTTGTCTGCCGGTACGAACACAAACCGCTTTGTGAGTACTTGGAGTTTATTTTTTATTCTGGAAATGGGAATATCATGGACCCTATTACTAATTTCAGAATTGTTTTCAAAATGAGATATACGAATATTAACAGTATTCATAATTTTATTCAAATAACTGTCTAGAGATTTTTTATCAGATTTTTAACGTTTACACCAATTTTCACAGTAGACAGACGGAGCGTCTTTAATGACCTGACGACACTGTTCCCAATCTATTTTAGATGGAGGACGATATTTCGGTCCTTTCTTAAGAAAAGTTATGACCTCACGGTCTTCGACGTTGTTGATGTCTCCTGTAAGGACATGACCATAGGGAACATATCTAAAACCAGATGTTTCACAATCTCAAGTGGAAGGAACATTATTTTCTATATTGACGTCTAATGTAACTGACGTATAATTAAAAATCAAACTTCTGCTGGTTTTTTTTTTATAAGAATACGAAATAATAGGTGGTTCTATATTATCAAAATATTGAGGTATTTGGCTTTGGCTTTTGATGGTACAGTCATTGAATATACTAGATAAGTTAATAAAATCAATACCTCTATTTATATATTTTAAATAAAGGGTAAAACTTAATGCCCCCTCCGCTACGGCGGGGGCATAAAAACAAATATGTAACACACATACATACAGAATGTGGCGGGTTAAACATTTTAGAGGGATCCCAATCCTCCCCCTAACCTGGGACAGTGGTGTAACAGTACAACATAAGAACAAACTATAAAAATCAGTTGAAAAAGGCTTAACTCATCAGATGGATACAAATAGAAATACATCTAACAAAAACACAGAGTGGACTTGGCCGGGTACTTGTATATCCCAACAACAAAAAGACACTTAGTACTGATCTGAGAGTACTCGCAGTTACTGACAACTAGTTTACTAACAGGAACGTAACTATGTTTATTATAAAATTTTAATTCTATTTGGGTTTCTTTGTTTTAATAGTTCAACCTTATAGCATCTAAATATTTGTACTATGATACGGTTTTGAAAATTGTATTTATTGTGTTGATTAGCTATCCTACACGTCTTGATTTATTCACATTATACACCATCCTGTTCACACGCACACTATCGGTTTGTTTTCACAAAAGTTCTGGATTTAAAATGTCAATGAATCCGGAGACAAAACACTTGAGTTAGGTAGTTTGACATCCACATTCAACCATTAGATTAATATATGTGATGACGCAAATGCGTATTCTTATCCTGAGTGTCAGTGCGTATGCTTTCTATTTACTATTTCGTGCGTTAAAATACCGCGTGCATGCAATAATATTAGTTTCTCTCGTGAATGCGCATTTTCGCTTTTCTTCTCTAAATTCAGAACACGGCAGCAAGTGCTTGACATGTGACTTTAAAGCACGGTCATCAATACTTACGGTATTCTGACCTCTAGCTGTTTCTCCATTGTTTTCTTTTTTGAGTCACTGTCCTATTATAAACTTTGACATTTTCGAAATATTTCGGCTTTTCTACCCAAGGAATAGATTACTTAACATTGTTCTTTATTTGGCCTTTTTAACTTTTTTCATTCGAGCGTCACTGCTGATTTTTTGTAGACTTAACTCGCATCTGGCGTACATCATTTTAATCCTGGTATCTTTTTTTATATCTACATATCTTTTTATATGAATTGGTTCTTTTGAGAGTATATTCAGGTATTCATAAAAATTCAGGTATTCATAAAACTTCTGAAAATAAGATATTCTTCAAAACCAAGTTTCCCTGTAGAATACACATGAGACGAGGATATACACTTTCAGCTGACTTGTGAATGTACACACATCGATTTAAGTTTTAGTTATGTTCCCCTGTCCTAATATTTTGTCATTAAGACCGAGAGGATAAGCTGTTTGAAGTCTTTTTATCCAAAATAATTCGCGAATTTCACGTGATTTTTCAAATTGCTTGTGTGATTCTCCTGGTTGTTTCTGAACGATTTCAAGTGGTTGGAATTTGATAAATTTTAGATTGTGATTATGCTTATCTAAATGTTGATATATCAAACTTTTGAATTTTTTAGGTCTACGAAAGCGGTAAAGGTGTTCTTGATTTCTTTTGTAATACGCTCGTCCCGTCTGTCCACACTTAGGTTGGGTTCAAGTGACCACATATATAAGGTTTTGAGTTTTGCAGGTAATGTCACAGGAAAAGGAGAGCGAAAAAGCTCTCCCGTTCACTGTTGACCGTACAGTATTTTGTGAAGTTAATCTAAAACAGGTTAGTCACTTTTTGGCATTGCACGGGAAAATTTGTGGATATTTATAAATATTCTGTATAGATATATTTATAAACTCAACGAATATAGTGGATATACTTTTGAATGGTTAATTTGAATAAAAAATATCTTGAATGATATGGGTATTCAAACATTTGGATAAATCAGGGTAATTATAATTTTAATTCAAAATAGTTACAGTAGAGAACAAAACAGAGAATATTTGACCAATTTCAGCAAACTTGGAAATCAGAAATGAAAACTCTCCAACAGGAAGATGTTATAAACTTTTTAATGAAAACTTTTAATTTGAAGAATATTTAGACTTAAACTACCTTATAAATATAAAAAATAACTTTATGTAGGTTTAGAACTGGAAATCATCGGTTACCTATAGAAACAGGTAAATGGCTTGAAATTGTTACACAGGAAAGGTACTGTGTACTTTGTAATTCTCGAAAGATAGGTGATGAATTTCACTATATTCTAAATTGCACAGCTCTTACAGAAAGTAGAGGAGCTTTTCTTAACTCTTACTACGTAAGCCGGGTAAATGTTTTGAAATTCGGTAGTTTATTTTTCAAAAAATATTCGGGTATTGAAATATTTGTGTAAATTAATCAAAATTATTAATACAGAATTACGTTCTCCAGGTTTATCATCAATCTCTCATCTTTTTATGCTCGTTTTGTACAAACTTGCCATGCGCAGCATCAATATGTTATTATATGTGATAAAATACTCCGAAGAGCGCAGCTTTATACGACCGCAGAGGTCGAACCATGAACAGTTGAGGCAAGTATGGACACACCATTCAAGCTTGACACAGCTCTGAACTTGGATTGTGATTAAATATTTGACACAGCATAGGTTTCTTACACAGAATAAATATGGTCTTAGAACTTACATATTGGAAATTGAACATTTACCTTTAATGGTCCAATATCCAATATCTAAATACATAGTTAAATTCAGCATATCAAAGAACCTCAAGAATTAAATTTTTGATGATATTTTTGAAACCTTTGGACCTCAAAGTGGACCAATTTGATAACGGGTTCCAAGATCTAAAATCTAAATACACGGTTAGATTCAGCATTTCAAAGAACCCCATATAGTCAATATTTGTTGAAATCAAACACAGTTTATTTTTGGACCTCGATTTGGACCAACTTGAAAACTGGGCGCAAAATAAAAAATCTAGACATGTTTAGATTCAGCATATCGAAGAACCCTTTGGACCTTAATGTAGACAAATTTGAAAACAGGGCCCGGAATTAAAAATCTAAATACACGGTTAGATTCGGCATATAAAAAACCCCTATGATTCAATTTTTGAAGAAATCAAACAGATTTTAATTTTGGACCTTTTGGACCTCAATGTGGACCAATTTAAAAACGGGGCCTAAAATCCAAAATGTAAATACACGGTTAGATTCAGCATATTAAAGAACCCCAAGAACTAAAACTTTGAATTAAACCCCATTGAAATTGGTCAAGAAATAAGCAATTTATACAAAGTATTACAAAAGTATTGTTTCTGGCCCCTTTTTGGCCCTTATTCCTAAACGGTTAGGGCCATAACCTCCAAAATCAATCCCAGCCTTCCTTTTGAAGTATGGATCATTGTGGTACAATTTCAAAAAGATGTATACACTTATACATAAGTTATTGTCCTGAAACAAGAAAAATGTTTGTTTTAGGCCCCTAATTCCTAAACAGTTATGACAAAATCAATCCCAACCTTTCTTTTATGGAATGGAACCTTGTATTAAAATTTCATAGATATCCATAGACTTATACACAAATTATTGTCCGGAAACCAGAAAATCCTTGTTTTTGGCCTCTGATTCCTAAACAGTTTAAACCATAACTACCAAAATCAATCCCAACCTTCCTTTTGAGGTATGGAACCCTGTGGTACAATTTCATAGAGATCCATAGACTTATACACAAGTTATTGTCCTGAAACAAGAAAAATGCTTGTTTTTGCCCCCTAGACAGGTAGGACAATAACCCCCAAAATAAATCCAAACCTTCCTTTTGTGGTATATAACCTTGTGGTACATAATATGGCCGCAAAAATTTTGCGGTCGTATAAAAACATATTTCTTTGTACCATTAACTTGGTTTTATAAGAAATAAAGAATCTTGAAATCTTGAATCTAATGCTTTCCATTATTTGGAGAATTAGATATTACTGGTGGATATTTGATTGTTCATGTTAAATTCATTCACAGACTTTTTAGACTAGGGACGATTAAAACTTTTGTATGATGTTTCGACACCTGTAGAGCGTATATGTACATTTACGTTGCCATCTGGATGTTGTTGTTGTTCTATTTTTGTCGTTGGGTTGCTTTCTGATTGACGTATAGCCCACTTCGAATTTGAATCATAAAAAATATACATGATATTTTTAAAATAATTTCACAAATTAAATCATGTGCATGGTTATCAAGCGCTATATTGCATAACTGTTGAAAAACAACTTTTATACTATAATATTTACAGTAGCTGTTTTTATTCATACACTTTCAAGTTCTTTGTTGGCTGAAAGACGAATCGTTTGATTCCGTCAAGTATGTTCAATTCAAATGAAAACAACTTGTATACTTCGACCTATAATTGTTTACTTTTTACACATTGTGACTTGGATGGAGAGTTGTCTTGTTGGCACTCATACCACATCTTCTTATTTCTTTTGTGGGTATGAAAACAACCCAAGATTATAGCATTATTAGCTCCGCTCATAATAAATCAACACTTGTTTTCTCCTAACGTCGTTTAGGTTGAGATCATATTTATAAGGTCACCTACATGTAAGCTGTGCAGTATAACTAACATATACTGACTTGATTGTTCAAGTATTAGATGGAAGCTTCTCATATCTGAGGGGCTTTGGATTAAATTTCCAAAATCTGAACTACCCCCAAGGGTGACTTGGGAATAGAAGTATGGTCACCACTGGTCTTCCTCCGACCGGCAGTAAAACACTTGCTAAAGTGGGGCGTCCGTTTGGCTGTGCGGGATGTACAAATTTGCAGCCACGTCCGGTCAGAATGGGGACGTTAAATCCGATGCCTCGTGTAAAGAGAGTGCCACGCTCTTTGCACGTTAAGAACCCTTGCAACAACTCTTTGAGGGGTCCGTAGGTGACCTGTTGCAAGGCTAAATTTCTGTCCCTATCCAATATACCCTCATTTCCCGTGGCAGTCTAAATTTCTCCGACCTTAATCCCGGACGCCCCTCTTATAGAACCTACCTATTGTATTTATTGTTAATTTATTCTCGTCCTGAATATGCATGAAATATTTGCCACTGGACGTTAAGCAACCAACAACCAACAATCAACCAAAATGTGAACTTGTTGCTGATAAAATACTACCATGTAATGACTATTACACATTATTCGTATACATCGTGCAAACGGTTATCTTATTTTTAATTTTAATTTTTTTTATGGATTTGAAAAAGTAATTGACATTATATTTATTGTAAATTGTGAATAATTGAAAGAAGTTAGTAGGTAACAAAAAATAATTATCCAATGATATACACGTATAATAATTATCCCATGATATACACGTATAATAATTATCCCATGATATACACGTATAATAATTATCCCATGATATACACGTATAATAATTATCCCATGATATACACGTATAATAATTATCCCATGATATACACGTATAATTATCCAATGATATACACGTATAATAATTATCCCATGATATACACGTATAATTATCCCATGATATACACGTATAAAATTATCCCATGGTATACACGTATAATAATTATCCCATGATATACACGTATAATTATCCAATGATATACACGTATAATAATTATCCCATGATATACACGTATAATAATTATCCAATGATATACACGTATAATTATCCCATGATATAATTATCCCATGATATACGTATAATTATCCCATGATCTACACGTATAATTATCCCATGATATACACGTATAATAATTATCCCATGATATACACGTATAATAATTATCCCATGATATACACGTATAATAATTATTAAAATGTTTTTTACGAGCTATCTATATTGAAATATGTATATTTATTGTGTAAATTGCAAATATTTGACATATAATTGATTTCACGTGAAAGAATACTATTTTACAGTATGATTATAAAAATCAGTGATTAAAATACAGATCCTGTGTTCAAGCTTTACCGTAGAAGCAAAGCTTGGATACAGGATCTGTATTTTAATCAGATTAACTGTTTTTATCGCAGTAGACAATTTCTGCGAAGTTTTGTGTTTACAAAGATTTACTTTAAGATTCAAATGTTAATAACATTAACATATTTTATTTCGAAGATCTGTAAATTTAAGAATTGTAAGCACATTTATACAAAATGAAAGCAAGTGTCGATATCATATTTATAGCAAGAAGCGCTTCATTCAAAATGTGAAGCTCACATGCTTTCATTTCGTATGAATTTTCAATAACAGCATTCAGTCTATATTGAAATGTTTTGAAATATTTGGCATCGAAGGACATCCATAGCCAAACTGACTTTGTAACTGACAGACACAACATGCTCTAACTCCCGATAGAAATTTAATATTTGTTTCGACTGTCCTCATTCAATATTTTTACATAAAACACTCAATATTTGAAAGTGTCTTTGGAAACTGCCATCTTGCATGCGCCATTCTTATTTTAACATGTATAAGTTCACAAATGTTGGCACAACCTTAAAGTAAAAATATGAAGCTTTATTTTGCTTAAAATAAATTCAGGTGAAATTTGTCCTATCTGTTCGTAAACAAGCAGATGAAATAGAACTGAGGGTTTAGATATAAAATTCCTTACCTGTCAGGAGAATGTGAAAAATACATATTAAGCACACCGTGCACAGCAGCAGTTTGCAACATACTTTGCGTGTTTTTCTCATTACCTGTAAAATACAATTATAGATATGTACATGGAACGATATCATGTACTGATCGATTATTGCTGAACGATATCACAGATTGATCGATTACTGCTGAAAGATATCACAGATTGGTCGATTTTGCTGAACGATATCACAGATTGATCGATTATTGCTAAACGATATCACAGATTGATCGATTTTCGTGAACAGTAAGTCCCAAACGGCAATAAAGCGACGATGTTTATTTATAAATAAATGGTTTTCGACGGCTAGTTTACACTCTTTGCCATGTTTATTTTAAAAAACAAAAAGTGTTTAAAAGTTAAAAAAAAAGTGTTCATTGTACTTATAATTTTTAATACATCTGATCAATAACTCGTATAGTTGTTGTAGGCGAGTTTCTCTTATATAACATATGAGATTACTATAACACAATTGGTTTTATAGTAATCTCAGGGGTGTTATAGTAATCTCATATAACCATTTGGCAGAAATAATTCATTGTAATAGTGCAAAATTATTTTTAATATAGCAAATATAATGTCTACAAGCAGTCAGAGCTCAGACATAAACAAGTCGATTTTGTTTTGACTTATATAAGTCAAAAATGTATTTATTATAAAATGTACTTTCATTTTCAGACTTATTTAAGTCAGAAAATGACAGACTTGTTTAGGTCTATTTATGTTTATGAAAAGACTTAATTTTAATTAGTGGCCAAAGTGCACCACCTATGACATCATAAACCTGTGTGAGAGTTCACAATGACCTGAGCTATCTTTATTTAATTATCTAATTGAACATTTTACTTAACATAGATTATTTTTCTCATTTTATGTGATTACAGATGGTTGCATTGTAAAGTAAATAAACATTATCTCCGATTTTTTAGACTCTCATGCATATTTTTCCTTAGAAGACAAAGCATTGTCTTTTAATGTTGTCATAATTTCATGTAGATGCATGACCTTTTTATAAATATGCATGGGTCTTGAAGTTGACCAATTTTGGTAACTTATTGACTTGTAGGAGTCAGTATTTGCAACTCGTTAATTTAGGTCAAATATTTCTTGCTTAACATTAATTGACTTATTGAAGTCATAATTTGTCTTAAATTAAAGGGAGACAAATCTTGAAACCTTCAAATTTAGACCTCTATGAGTCAAAAGCAGATTTAGACTTATTTATGTCTGAGCTCTGACTGACAAGCAAAGTTATGACAATTGCGCAATCATCATATTATCTCTAAGCAGGTTGAAATATATTTTATACAGGAATTATGCACAGTAGGTATAGTGTCCGACTGGGATCGTGTTTTTACGAGTGATTTGATCGGGGTTTTTTTCGAGTGTGACCACGTTTTTTCGAGTGAATATGATCAAAAATGTAAACAAACAGACTTTTGTAAAACGTGAAATAGATGCTTAAACTTAATATACAAGGTAAGTTAGTATTGGTGATAAAAAGAAATCATCACCCCTACATTATTTTGTATTCTTAAAGTTTAATTTAGCTTTACAATGCTTTTATTCCAAAATATAGAATAAAGCTATTTTTTTTACAAGTACCAATGCAAATATCAAAGGAAATGTATATTTGGAATCTATATATCCTTAGATATACAGACACTTTACAAAAATTCTTGTTATTGCATTGAGAAGGACATTTTTAGAATAAATTCATTTTTATATGTCCGTGTTTTTTTCGAGAGCAGTCCGGGTTTTTGAGTGCGGTCCAGGTTTTGATCGAGTGATTAAACAAAATTACAATGGCTTAAGGTAGATCATAGGTATATATTTCCTCGGATAGAATTTTTTTTATACTTTGCCAAAATAAAGATTTTTCTATGCTTTTAAAAAAAATATAATAAAAAGTATGGGTCACCGTGCTATTTTTCAAGCTACGGGTCGTACGAAATTGCCCAAATTTGCTTAGATTGTTCATGAAAAAACACATTTTTGTGCATAAAAAGAAATCTATGAGATAGAATTTTGAAATAAAATATGAGAAGCTGGGTTTTATAATATGCTTTAGGAAAATAAAAAGAAAAAATGGTGTCACCGAACTTGTTTTCTTGCAACAAGTAAAAATTAAAATTTCCCTATCAGTCCAGTATAATTTTTTTTATTAAAAGAGTTATCTCCCCTAAAATGGCCAAGTTGAAAAAAATGATTCTAAAAACACAAATATTTGGTATTTATTTAAACATTTTGAATAATGCAATAAATCACCAAGTTTTCTTTCATCAAATAAACAGTCTAACCTATAAATTGCCTATCTGCCCCCAAAATTTGCAGATTTGGGCAAAGATCTAGACCGATTGTGTACTGCGATTGTACAATCCAAGATGGCGGTATACCATGAATCTACCTTAAAATGTTAAATGTCAGTGCGATATATGTCGCTGCTTACATTAATATTGTTTACAACACGAATATATACTGTGTGATATCCATATTTGGTTGAATCGACATCGATATACGTATGTTTGGATCGATACATCATGTGTACCTGCGCGTTGACTTGTTGGATAGTTCCACCATATTTATATGGGCTTGGACATGTTTGACCTATTCAAATATACCAATGCCGGTGTCCATGCAATTTATAAGATGTAGCAAACAATAATATATATATATATAAAGAAAAGGATATAAATGCCAATGAAACAACTTTCACAAGAGTTCAAATGATGAAGATAAAAGTATATATAGGTCGCCGTGAACCAACGACAACCACTGAATAATTTACAAGCTCTTGACTTGGGACAGGCATATAAAGATTGTGGCAGAGTTCAACATGTTTGTAAGCCCTCAACCCTCCTCTAACTTTGGACAGTGGTGTTACAGCACAATGTAAGAACAAACTGTAAAAATCAGTTACAAATGGCTTTACTCAATAGATCGGTACGAAGCACAAACAAACCAACTAACATAAAAACAATAGATACAAAGTATCGATATCAGAGTTTTCGCGGTTACTGAAAGCTAGTTCAAAGCCAGTTACAACTAATAAATAAATCATGTTTTCCCAGTCTAAAGTATCAAGCAGTACAATGTTGGATTGAGACATACGTACATTGTGTGTGTTAAGCGGGTATGTGTATTTTCTTTTCTTTAACAGAAAATACATCCTAAATGTTTCATTTACTATTTGTCTTGATAATAATTTGTTTTATCATTCTATGAATGGAAAACAAGAACAGTTTTCAAATGCTACTACTGTGATGAGGAGTATGATCAAGCGTATGTTATACTTGGTCACACAGCAATAAAACACCATGATAGCTTCCTCCCCATCAGTTAGCAGTGCTTTAAAAAATGAAAAATACGGATCTCTATCTAGACATTACAATTCCCAATGTACAGAACTCTGCGAAAGAAATGAATTAAATACACGAGGTGTAACGTGACGGTACCCAAATTGCACCTATTTTGACAGTTTTTTCACCCAAGTTTTTTTATGATAAAGACAAAAATTCCATTCTGTGTTTACTTTGTAGCCGTATCCTTCTTTATTATATAGGTACACCAATTTGATTTTTAATCCCTATTGAGTCATAGAAAAATGGGTTTGAATCGACCTCCAAACTATCCATGATTCCGTAATGAGGAGTACCCAAATTGCATCCATGCTTAAATTCACATCATTAAAAATCAAATAACAGAAGTTTTGTTTTATTTTTTCAAATATTTAGAACAATTTGACATTAGTACATGCTCAGTATTCATTTCTTTTAAAATGGATGCTTGTAACATATTTTTTTTGTTCATTTTTAAAACATGACTTTTTGTGAACGTCGCATGGCGGCGTTTTCGTACATTTTTCTTTTCCAGTGAAAGCTTCAGCTGTTGATGTAAACTGTGAACGTTTAGTGTATATTTGAATATATTCACCTATTTTGTAAGACGTGTATAATGTCAAATAACTAAAATATAAATTGTTTAGTCTCAAAGAAAACTTTTAAGAATTTCTCAGCTGTTTACGTTGAATAGGTGCAATTTGGGTACTCGGTGCAATTTGGGTACCGTGACGTTACGCTATTGTATACAAATTTTTCTTATTATTATTTCAAAAGCTTATAGATTATTTATTCTATTGTTTATTATATATTCCATTCAATTCCAAATTTATTGTCAATCGGAAATAGTAAAGGGCGGATAAAGTGATTTTTTGTGGGGGAGGGGGCTTGGCTGATCCCAATACTGAACATCGGATGACCGCAAGCACTTGTCTCAGAGAAAAAAAATCACATCTCTATACCTGAAAGTGAGGTTAATATACAGAGATAAAAAATTTTCTGAGACAAGTTCGTGCGTGGATGGTGAATAAATGACAGGGAAATCAACCTAACCGTAATAACTATTATATTGTAGTGATACAAATCAGTATATTCTGGTTAGTTGTTATATATTATATGAATATTTGTATATAACAGTTACATGTATATATAATTTTGATCCATTTGTATATCATTCTATTCTACTATTCTAATAATAGTGCAGTGCAAGTGCCGATGGTGGACACTCTTCTGTAATAATTCAATTTTTTTTCAAATAGATTGGATTTGAGTAGGCATTCATATTTTCCCGCAAAACGTTCTTGAGATATTCTTCCGCATGCGTTAACACAATTTTTCTGTACGTGTGCATAGATATTAATGATTTTTTACTAACTATATATATATATATTAAAATGATCTCTGATACAATACACGAAGTATTCTTATTAGTGTACAGAAATGATCATCTACTCATCTCTTCAGTATAATTACAGGATGCTAATCTATTTTTAGAAGCATACAATCACTGTAAATAAATATATGTATATGTCTGCCTGTGTCTGTGTGTAGTGACAACTGCAAATTATACCTTGTCCATCGGATTTCTTATGATTAAGAAATACCAGGCCTAAGAATATGTATAAAGTGCCTAGAAAATCAACCTAACGATGTTAGATTCTAACGACAAAACATTTTCATATTATTAATTTATGTTCTAAAAAATAATTTTATGAGTATTCATTGAAGAAATGAATTTATAACAAGCGATAAGGAATGTTATTTTGCACTCGATAATGTCCGCGTATTTATAGATCGGTTACCAGTCAAAAACGAAAGTTACGTTAGTAGAAATCTCTGTGGCAACAATACATCGAAATATCCTCACGGTCATCGCGATGTAAAAATTATCATAAACTTATTTACTGTAAAAAATATTGTAGCATGAAATAATATTGCCTGAAAAGATTATGAGTCCCCTGTTCTCGGTTCTAAAGACAGTTTTACAAAGAATCCAGTTATTTCTAATACATGTATATCTTAATACTGCAAAGTTATGATTAAATGTTTTCAGAACAGAAAATTATCATTAAATTGAAAAGGGTTAAATTTGATCAACATAGTAATATGTTTTGTAACTTATTAGGAATATGTAATATTGCCCCTCACTTAACTAACAGTTACAAACTAGAATTCTTTCTTATTCACATTTTCTTTAAAAACCCGGACAATTTGTTTTAAAACCCGGAAGTTTTAAATGTTGCTCACGAAAAAACACGGACAATGTAAAACACTGAATTATTAGTGCACTACAAGGAAATTGTGTGTCGTTTGTACAAAAAACATGTTTAGTATACAGAATAAGATGAACAGTCACGAATAAAACCATTATATACGCGAATTAGCAGTAAATTGATATGATAGCATGTAATATCACTCGAAAAAACCTGGTTAATACTCGAAAAAAGTGGACCCGGATTCACTCGAAAAAACACGATCTCCGCCGGACACTATACCTTCCGTGATTATGTATCTGGAAGCAAAACAGTCTGAATTTCGATACGAGTCGTTGTTTGTAGTCATGCCTTCATGACTTCTGGGTTCGTTGGTAGTGAGCTTTAATGTCTGCAATGAGAAGCTTACCTTGGGTTAATAATTCAAGGCTTCAACTGCTATCTATTACAACATAAAAGAAGAAATTCGAAAAAGAAATATTCCATTATATATTTGACGAACTCAAATCTCGGAACACATAACTTTATGGATTGAGAAAAAGAAATAGTTTTACTAAGATTTGTAAAGTTTTTACTACAAATCTAGACAATCTACAAACAATATAGTGACAACAGATGTCTATCTTCTAATGATCCCAATTTATTGATGAGAGATGTGAATTCAGTCACTGTCATTCTATACACTGTAATGAATGGGAGATCAATAAACGCATTGACCAAGAAATCATAATTATGGATATTAATTAATGTGAATAAGTCGGGACAAAAGTGGTCGTTAAAATAAACGAGACTGCAACATAACGTAAAAATGATTGCATGATGTCCACGACATTAAGAAGACAGGCACATTGTACAACATGGTCTAAATATCTTTATTGGCTATACATGCAAAGAATTATTACCAGGGCGGATCAAAAGTAAAGTCGAGGTTTAAATGCCCATAATGGTAAAAAAATATTGGCAAATGTAGTCAGGCAAATGTTATGCTACGCGGAAAAAAATCTGATCAAAAAGAGGGGGCGTATGCCCTTAACGCCTCGCCCCTCAGAGTCTATTAATTATTTGCAGTAATTGATTGGACGTATTACCAATTGAGAGAAGCTTCAATGTATAACCCGAATGGTAAAGGTATCGATACTTAAGATACATAAAGGTATATACATATGGTAAAGACGTTCCGTCAGACCACACAGAGAAAAGTTCGACCGACCCCGGATGGATACAGTCACTCCAGGGACAAACTGGACTGGTCGCAGATGGTGATCAATCCATGAGACAACATGAAGAAAACTCGACTGAACCCGGATTGCGGATAACTCCATTACACCACACGGAGACAATTGCAAACTCGACTGACCCGTATGGACATAGTAAATCCAGGGCAGAGGTTTAGGAGTCCACTGATCAAGGGACAAACGTTAACTGGACTGACCCGGATAACGGTCACTCATTAATACCATACAGAGAAAACTCGGCTGATCCCGGATTACGGAACTACCGACGGAGACAAACACTTAACTGACCCCGGATGACAGATATATGATCAAGAGAACACCATTTTTTATACGACCGCAAAATCATTGGTATCACGTCGTCGTTGTCGTCAGCAACGTCCGAAGACATTTGGTTTCCGGACAATAACTTTAGTAAATATAAATAGAAATCTATGAAATTTAAACACAAGGTTTATAACCACAAAAGGAAGGTCGGGATTGATTTTGGGGGTTATAGTCCAAACAGTTAAGGAGTTAGGGGCCAAAAAGGGGCCCAAATAAGCATTTTTCTAGTTTCCAGACAATAACTTGTGGAACGGTGTATGGATCTCTCTGAAATTATACCACAAGTTTCCATACCAGAAAGGGATGGTTAGGATTTGGGGTGGTTAAGGCTCAAACCTTTAGGAATTAGGGGCAAAAAAGGTGGAAAAACAAGGGTTTCCTGGTTAATGGACAATTAAAAAAAGTACAATGTTATGTTTGGATTACCTCCCTTACAAATTAAATTATGTATAAAGAAATGTTGTATTGTCTTGAGGTGATTATCTGTCAATTTATTTTTAGAAGTTACTATTTAAAAATGCTGATTAAGGAATATAAATTTTAGCCATGATTATGTATGTCATTTTCTATTTTAAGACTTTTATGATGTATTTAAATGGGTAATTATGGTTGCAAAAAAACTTCATTGGAAATTTGTGAATTGAGATTATGACCATATCTTGATGGAAAGAATTTTTTGGGGAAAAGGGGGAGGTGAAAAAAAATTGGGGAGATAAAAAAAGAAATTGTGAGGGGGACAATTTTTTCTCAATTTCAGATTTCAGAAATTAAAAAGAAAATTTCTTCAAATATTTTATTTTTTTTCCAAAAAAAAGGGGGTAATTATTTTTTTGGGGGAGGGGGGTCAATTCGCAACAGCATAGTGTATTGCACAAAAGCAAAAAATTGAATATAAATTCAAATCATATAACCAATTCTAAGTTCTTTGACTACAGTTATTCTGTGTCAGAAACCTATTATGTGTCAAATATTTAATTACAATCCAAATTCAGACCTGTATCAAGCGCGAATATTGTGTCCATTTTTGCCCCAACTGTTCAGGATTGGACCTCTGAGGTCGTATCCAGCTGCGCTCGGCGAAGCAATTTATTTTATATTTCAATGAAATCAAAGGCGATGGGTTTTGATGTTAAAACAAGGGAAATATCCGATAATAATTTGACAATGTACTGAAAACAACCATTAGAATGTGATGATGTGTCACAATAAACACATGTTAATAGCTTGAAGCATGAATAATTGTATATATATATATTGGCCTTGTCAGTTTGGTTGCACACGAATTGTTCCATTTTTGTGTATATAAAACAATATATTATGTTTATTTCGATTTAAAAAAAATAGAATACAGTGGAAGGTTATAAAACTCCATGATTGTCTGAACCATGATAAAAAAAATATAACGGACTACACAATACAACAATTGTTAATTAAATAAAATGATATAATACACTTATAAATAGTGTACTTACTCTGTTAAACTACAGTTCCTCCATTCCAATATTACAGGATTCGTTACTATGGAAACAGAAAGGAAATAATTTACACATTACACTGACGTATGCCTTGTTTTAAGATGAATGTGGTAATTAGCTAGACATAAAACTGTGTAATTTTGATACAACACACCAATAACACTAATAAAATCCTATTGCCGTATTACTGTAAGGTAGATATTTAGAGTATGTATTGTCTAATTCTCGGTTCGTGCATAAAATATGAATTATATACACAACAGGATGAGAATTGGATCAATGAAACCTCAAATTTATGTACATGTGTTTATTGCCTGTAGCGGTCAGTTGTACAATGTTAAAAGTGAAGACACTTATGGTCAATCTTATTGGTTTTACTGCTATTGAATAATTAATTTTGTATCGAAGACACCAGTTTGGATTTTACCATTTTCGCTATAACAAGAATTTATGTAGAAAGTTAACCATAATAATCCTTGGCTATAATATGCAAACGGTATAACTATACATTGGGGGAGAGAAAGTTGCAAGAACTGGATTATCTAAAAATGTAACCCATTTAATTAGTAACTGATTTAATTATATTCATTTTACCTGTACAAAAAGGTATATTGTAGGTCTGCAGTTTTGATTAACAAATCCATCGGGGTAATTTCTTGGATTTTGTCTCTATAATATTCCACATATTAGTCTGTTCGTTCAGTTGTTTAGACCTCTAACTTTTATCTGTGAGAAAAAAAAATATTCGTACTACACTTATTTATCCGTGTATTTGTCACTTGGTAACCAAACTCCGTTGAAATACAATTACGGCAGTTGACATGATTTTTCAGTTTCGAATCCCAGATGAACCCCGTACGCATATATCATGTATATAACATTATACAATGCACACATTTTTTATGCCTGCAAGGGACATATAGATTGAAACAATAAACATGTTTTGATAAGTTATAAATCAGTTGTATCTTTAAAAAAAAGCTGATTTATAACTCTTATATAATTCTCAGGCAAGTTTAAAACATTTTTGTATCAGACATTTGAGACTTAAAAATCCTTTTGACCAGTGGAGATATATCTTTAACCTGACGTCTGACGTCTGTTCTTTTTTTTGCATTTTCATAAACTTTCCTCAAGTTCTTACTCATTTTAATAATTAAGAGATGTGGTATATGATTGACTATGAGGCCATGCACTATCCATCAAAGCTCAAAGAATAGGGATGTCAACAAACAGTTAGGCCTTCAACAATTAACCAAACCCAGCTATAAAACGTCTAGGGTTAAAAAAAATATAGAGATTTGCAGTGAACTTATTTTTTTCGGTCGGACATACAATTTCTTAATTCTAACATTTATAACCACAATATCTTCTCTAGAATTATTGAAAAGACTTTTTTTTAATAGAAATGATTATAGGAAAATTCCACAATTCTTGCTGATTAGGTGGCTCACTTGACAGCATTATTCTCAAAGAAGTATTAATTTATTAAGATTCGATTTAAAACTTTTCTGAAACTGCATAGCCACTTTGAACCAGCTTGACTGGGATAATGAATGGAGGATCATTAATTTATAGAAACTCTTAAAAGCTTTCTAATGCACATGAATTGTAAAAATAAATTGAAAAACTTAGAATTATATAAGAAAATACAACAGATTTTTTGCACTTGAAAAACTTTGGGCTCTTATTAAAATTTTCTATCCTGAATGATATATATAGTCTTACAACCATGCATATTGTATCAAAGCATATATCTTTTTGACTTATGTATTTAATGTAAACAGAGCAAACAACATGCAATATAATACACAGTACATATAAATCTCAATTTAAAAAAAATATAAAAATTTCTTTAAATATTTAGCTACAAAGATATATACATTTATATATATATAAAAAATTGAGAATGGAAACGGGGTATGCGTCAAAGAGACAACAACCCGACCAAAGAGCAAAAAACAGCCCAAGGTCACCAATGGGTCTTCGACACACCGATAAAATCCCGCACCGGGAGGCGGGCTCCAGCTCGCCCCTTTACAATAATGTATACTAGTTCAGCTAATGGACGTCAAACTAAACTCCGAAACATATAAATGAACCAAAATTAAAAAAAAAAACATACAAGACTAACAAATGCCAGAGATTCTTGACTTGGGACAGGCGCAAAAATGTGGCGGGGTTAAACATGTTTTGTGAGATCTCAACCTTTCCCCTATACATCGAGCCAATGTGGAATAAACAAACACACAGCAATACGCACAGTAAAATTCATTTTAACAGAAGTCCGGGTCCGATGTTAGAAAAGGTAACCGAAGAAATCAAGCAAAATGACAATAATATCATAAATTAACAAAGGACTGCTAGCAGTTACTGACATGCTAGCTCCAGAGAGAGAGAGAGAGAGAGAGAGAGAGAGAGAGAGAGAGAGAGAGCACAGAGCACAAAGAGATTTTCAAATGATTGATATTTTGTAAAACAATCAATAGTCATTTGCTGTTATATTTCTTAAAACCATGTGACACCCTAGGTGGTTATGTAAGGAGGATGTTTAACCCTGACTATTGACAAAACAGAAACAAATTAAAATGAAGCATTTTAGTCAGTTTAAAAACAAGTACAATCTGAAACGTTCTAATAGGAAAATTTGAATTTTTTCTCTATTATAAAGGGCATATATATTATCAGTATTGAGCCTTTATTATTGCGGGAATTGGGATTGGGCCTTTATTTTCGTGGGAATTCGGGATTCACACCTATTGGGACTCTGGTTATTTTTCCGGATGCGGGAAAGAATGATTTATTTTTCGGGAATTCGGGACGACATCCAATTCTTCCAGCCCTCGTGTCTAGATGTTTGAAAAAGAATAGCGTAAGAACCATGTCTAAGGAACGTTTGTCTTTCTTGAAATAATACCGAAGGAATTGTTAAACGAGAAGAATATATTTGAAAGATGAAAAATATACACTATAGAAGTTTTACCTCAGTTACGATCATGAAGAAGGCCTTTTTGCAAAAATCTCACCTTCTGTTCCAACTTCCAACCTGGTGTCATTTGAGGTCATGGATAATCATAATGTTAAACTATTATAAGAGAAAACCAATTGTATATATTCATAGAATAAGAAATAAAATAAAATTTGAAACATAACAACAGAGAAAGCTATCGGCCGATGTAAGCGAATAACATTTAATGAAAATCAACGATTTAACAAGTGGCAACCTATGACAACCACTTAGACTACAGGCTCCTGGCTAATTTTAGGCATCAACATACAGAATGCGGGGAAGTAAACACAGTTTATTAGCTCGACCCAACTATAATCCCAGTTAGGAATGGACTCAACTCAACAGATCGGTTCCTATGGTACAATTTAATTAAAATATAGATCTGTGACTTCGCTCTGCTGATGACTTTGACGAGAAAGTGAGTGACGACAGATCTGAATTTAAATTAGATTGTGCATGCGATTGAGTTTTATTTTGAAAATATTCTTTGTTCAAGCTGGCGGTCGTCATGTCGACTATAGATTCACAAGAAACACCGACTTCCTTTGTATCAAGGAACAAAATGTGGTGGGATTAATAAACCAGTTTTGTATGCAGATAAACACCTCTGTGTCTATATCTCAATTCTGTGTGTACAAACGATTTTGAGGGTTGAAATCAAATCACTATGACATGGTTTGGTTAAACTATTAGGCACTTATATAGATATAGGCACATGTGTGGGTATATGCACTCAAAACTGGTTTATGAATCCCGTCACATTTTGTGCCTGTATACCAAGGACGTCTGGGTTTTAAAGGAGTCCGGTGATAGTGGTTAATGTGGTTGTTGTTCTTTGTGCTTTTTCTTGTGATACCTTTTATTCCTTTTATGTAATTTACACGTAGAATAAAGAGGTATAGGAAAAATATATATTCTCAATATTTTATACGCTTTGACAATTTAAAAAAAATAAAAATTTTTTTTTACTACATACACAATTATTAGTATCACAGCTTCATTTGTGCAATTTTAGTTCCTATAAAATGGTGTACTATTTCAAAACAGAATTTTTTTATACAGATCAGATGATTTTTATTACTAGTATTTTAACAAAGGATGACTAAAAGGACCAGACCAAAATCAGAAGTCTTTTCTTGTGGTGTTTGCTATGTGATGTCTTGGAGACACCGCTAATTCATTTGGTTCCGAATGTCACTCAGTGCATAGTTTAACCATCCTTAACAGCCTCGACTTTCAAAATCCATATAAATATATGATTAAAAAAAGTAATTTAAATGAACTGTTGTACTGCATCGCAAAATATGTTAGTCCATGTGTATTGGATTTTACTTAACCTGGTTTATGTATAACCTGTACTGGTTTGCATGGGGAAATTAATTCACTTTCTTTATACCTCTTTTCGAAACTTCATATAAAAAAGCACACGCAATTTCTCGACATTTGTAAACATTTCTCAAGGGGCACATTTTCAATATTATCATATTGAGGTAAATATTGCATGTACTTAATACACTATTTTTTTGGAAATTAGAAATGTTTTCGCTATGATTATAGCAATTTGATTAAAAGCACATCTGTCATTTTGCTATGTTGCATGGGTATAGATATGAATTTTAATCAAATTGATAATATGTTCAGATCCGTTTTAGGACCGATGCGTACTTCAGATTGTGTTGTCTAATTACTTTTCAGGCCTCTGAAAAGTGCAAAGATATATACATTTATATATATAAAAATTGAGAATGGAAACGGGGTATGCGTCAAAGAGACAACAACCCGACCAAAGAGCAAAATACAGCCCAAGGCCACCAATGGGTCTTCGACACACCGAGAAAATCCCGCACCGGGAGGCGGGCTCCAGCTCGCCCCTATACAATAATGTATACTAGTTCAGCTAATGGACGTCAAACTAAAATTAAAAAAAAAAAAACATACAAGACTAACAAATGCCAGAGATTCTTGACTTGGGACAGGCGCAAAAATGTGGCGGGGTTAAACATGTTTTGTGAGATCTCAACCTTCCCCCTATACATCTAGCCAATGTGGAATAAACAAACACACAGCAATACGCACTGTAAAATTCATTTTAACAGAAGTCCGGGTCCGATATTAGAAAAGGTAACCGAAGAAATCAAGCAAAATGACAATAATATCATAAATTAACAAATCTAGCAGTTACTGACATGCCAGCTCCAGACCGAGAGAGAGAGAGAGAGAGAGAGAGAGAGAGATTTTCAAATGATTGATATTTTGTAAAACAATCAATAGTCATTTGATGTTATATTTCTTAAAACCATGTGACACCCTAGGTGGTTATGTAAGGAGGATGTTTAACCCTGACTATTGACAAAACAGAAACAAATTAAAATGAAGCATTTTAGTCAGTTTAAAAACAAGTACAATCTGAAACGTTCTAATAGGAAAATTTGAATTTTTTCTCTATTATAAAGGCATATATATTTCAGTTTTAAGGGAATTGTTTGGAGAAATTCCATACCTGCAAAGATACTCTTTTTGTACTGATTTGATCGCACGAAAACGACAATGTAGTGTCACGGAGGCCCTCTATGTCTGAGGGGCGGAAGGATTTTTTCGAGGCGTCGGTATTGAGCCTTTATTATTGCGGGAATTGGGATTGGGCCTTTATTTTCGTGGGAATTCGGGATTCACACCTATTGGGACTCTGGTTATTTTTCCGGATACGGTAAGAATGATTTATTTTTCGGGAATTCGGGACGACATCCAATTCTTCCAGCCCTCGTGTCTAGATGTTTGAAAAAGAATAGCGTAAGAACCATGTCTAAGGAACGTTTGTCTTTCTTGAAATAATACCGAAGGAATTGTTAAACGAGAAGAATATATTTGAAAGATGAAAAATATACACTATAGAAGTTTTACCTCAGTTACGATCATGAAGAAGGCCTTTTTGCAAAAATCTCACATTCTGTTCCAACTTCCAACCTGGTGTCATTTGAGGTCATGGATAATCATAATGTTAAACTATTATAAGAGAAAACCAATTGTATATATTCATAGAATAAGAAATAAAATAAAATTTGAAACATAACAACAAAGAAAGCTATCGGCCGATGTAAGCGAATAACATTTAATGAAAATCAACGATTTAACAAGCGGCAACCTATGACAACCACTTAGATTACAGGCTCCTGGCTAATTTTAGGCATCAACATAAAGAATGCGGGAAGTAAACACAGTTTATTAGCTCGACCCAACTATAATCCCAGTTAGGAATGGACTCAACTCAACAGATCGGTTCCTATGGTACAATTTAATTAAAATATAGATCTGTGACTTCGCTCTGCTGATGACTTTGACGAGAAAGTGAGTGACGACAGATCTGAATTTAAATTAAATTGTGTCCATGCGATTGAGTTTTATTTTGAAAATATTCTTTGTTCAAGCTGGTGGTCGTCATGTCGACTATAGATTCACAAGAAACACCGACTTCCTTTGTATCAAGGAACAAAATGTGGTGGGATTAATAACCCAGTTTTGTATGCAGATAAACACCTCTGTGTCTATATCTGTGTGTACAAACGATTTTGAGGGTTGAAATCAAATCACTATGACATGGTTTGGTTAAACTATTAGGCACTTATATAGATATAGGCACAGGTGTGGGTATATGCACTCAAAACTGGTTTATGAATCCCATCACATTGTGTGCCTGTATACCAAGGACGTCTGGGTTTTAAAGGAGTCCGGTGATAGTGGTTAATGTGGTTGTTGTTCTTTAATGTGCTTTTTCTTGTGATACCTTTTATTCCTTTTATGTAATTTACACGTAGAATAAAGAGGTATAGGAAAAATATATATTCTCAATATTTTATACGCTATGGCAATTTAAAAAAAATAAAATTTTTTTTTACTACATACACAATTATTAGTATCACAGCTTCATTTGTGCAATTTTAGTTCCTATAAAATGGTGTACTATTTAAAAACAGAATTTTTATACAGATCAGATGATTTTATTACTAGTATTTTAACAAAGGATGACTAAAAGGACCAGACCAAAATCAGAAGTCTTTTCTTGTGGTGTTTGCTATGTGATGTCTTGGAGACACCGCTAATTCATTTGGTTCCGAATGTCACTCAGTGCATAGTTTTACCATCCTTAACAGCCTCGACTTTCAAGATCCATATAAATATATGATTAAAAAAGTAATTTAAATGAACTGTTGTACTGCATCGCAAAATATGTTAGTCCAGGCCTCTGAAAAGTGTAGTTTTCTTGCTGTTTGATTAATCATTAATTTGGAGGGATGATAAGAGCCATTTTTGGTCCCTAAAATCACTACCTATAATCGAGTACGGCAGAAAGTGATTTCCCCCCGATTATAGTACTGATTTTCCTCGATTTTGTACTGATTTTTCATGATAAATTTTACACTATAGTTCTGTTATTTAATTTAAGTAGCTTGAACTATTCAATTGGTTAAAGATCATTTATTCTGTCTGGTCAGCAGTCATTAGTAAGTGATATCCTGAGGTAGGATTGCCTTGAAGTTGTCGCTCACCTTGGTCTATGTGCATATTAAACAAAGGACACAGATGGATTCATGACAAAATTGTGTTTTGGTGATGGTGATATGTTTGTAGATCTTACTTTACTGAATATTCTTGCTGCTTCTAATTATCTTTATCTATAATGAACTTGGCCCAGTAGTTACAGTGGAAAATATTTTGTAAAAATTTACAAAAATTTACAAAATTTATGAAAAATGTAAAAAATTGACTATAAAGGGCAATAATCCTTAAGGGGTCAATTGACAATTTTGGTCATGTTGACTTATTTGTAGATCTTACTTTGCTGTACATTATTGCTGTTTACAGTTTACCTCTATCTATAATAATATTCAAGATAATAACCAAAAGCTGCAAAACTTTCTTAAAATTACCAATTCAGGGGCAGCAACCCAACAACGTGTTGCCTGATTGGTCTGAAATTTCAGGGCAGATAGATCTTGACCTAATGAACAATTTTATCCTCGTCAGATTTGCTCTAAATGCTTTGGTTTCAGAGATATGAGCCAAAAACTGCATTTTACCCTATGTACTATTTTTAAGCCATGTCGGCCATCTTGGTTCGCGGGCGGGGTCATCGGACACATTTTTTAAACTAGATACCCTAATAATGATTGTGGACAAGTTTGGTTAAATTTGTCTCAGTAGTTTCAGAGGAGAAGATTTTGTAAAGATTACAAAATTTACGAAAATGGTTAAAATTGACTATAAAGGGCAATAACTCCTTAAGGGGTCAACTGACTATTTTGGTCAAGTTGACTTATTTGTAGATCTTACTTTGCTGAACATTATTGCTGTTTACAGTTTATCTCTATCTATAATAATATTCAAGATAATAACCAAAAACGGCAAAATTTCCTTAAAATTACCAATTCAGGGGCAGCAACCCAACAACGGGTTGTTCGATTCATCTGAAAATTTCAGGGCAGATAGATCTTGACCTAATAAACAATTTTATCCTGTCAGATTTACTCTAAATGCTTTGGTTTCAGAGATATAAGCCAAAATCTACATTTTACCCCTATGTTCTATTTTTAGCCATGGCGGCCATCTTGGTTGGTTGGCCGGGTCACCGGACACATTTTATAAACTAGATACCCCAATGATGATTGTGGCCAAGTTTGGTTAAATTTGGCCAAGTAGTTTCAGAGGAGAAGATTTTT
The DNA here is from genome assembly GCA_017311375.1 of Mytilus coruscus. Lineage (NCBI taxonomy): Eukaryota > Metazoa > Mollusca > Bivalvia > Mytilida > Mytilidae > Mytilus > Mytilus coruscus. Next base: position 60,214,148 of record CM029604.1, on the reverse strand, counting down.
GTAAAAGTAAACGGACGACGGACGACGACGGACGCCAAGTGATGAGAAAAGCTCACTTGGCCCTTTGGGACAGGTGAGATTATAAAGCTAATATGTGGATCTTCATTACAATAGTGGAATATATGAAAAATTTTCCTGCAAACCTGTAATTCTACAATTTGATATATAAAATTGAAATAGAGATATGTTTGTTCATTGATATTTCATTGGTTGGTTCAGAAACTTTAAACAGGTTTCTTCTTGCTTGGGGTTCATAACTTACTGTGTGTATATTTCTGGATTCATAGTTTGGTGAATTTGATAAATTGTCTGAAATGGTTGGAGATTGTGATGATTTGCCTTTTTTTGATAATCTTTTGTGGTGTATTTGTTGATAAGTAACAAATTATAATTTTTTCATCTTGTATTTTAATAAAAGTTTTTCTTCTCTGTCAAGAAGTTCTGGAATGAATGCATGGTATGTTATCTTTCACCACCCTCTTCAAGTCTTCTCCAAATGACAAGTTTTTCAGATGGATGTGTCTTCTGATGATGAGCTACTATTTCTTCAAAGATGACATTTTTAGAAAGCTATTAAAGCTATGTTGATACTTTCTTGCAAGTAACAGTTAAAAATAAAACTTAGAATGAACCTTTTCCTTGTGATACTATAAGAGAAAATCGGGAAAATCTGTAATTACCTTCATCTTCTCTAGGACAATCTGTACACTGATAGTGGACAATCAGTACACTGCATCAGAAATTGAAATTATATTGTTTTAGTATTTTCCTAATCTCCTTAAAAAGTACTTCCCGCTCTAAGTTTACTTAATTTGCACATTTGAATATTGTCATCAAAATCCATATTGCCCATGGGAGGTCAATGATAAAATGTATGTATGAAAAGGAAGGTTGCATAATTATTGACACAGATTTTCTTTAATTCATATATAATTACCCTTTTGATGTTCTTTACATAGGAAAATCAGGAAAAATCAGTAATCAATCGGGGAAAATCAGTACTGTAATCGGGGGAAAATCACTTTCTGCCGTACTCGGTTAGAGGCAGTGAAAATAACAAAAATAATAAAATTACTCGACGAGCCTTTCAAAATAAGATTAATCTCAATGATAAATGTTAATATAATCTGGACACTTTAGTGCAGAAGGATCACTTGTACTGAGACAGTGTTAAAATTGACATATTTCACCTAAACCTGCTATTTTGCGTTCAGATTTTAGACAAAATAGATATGTGTCAATGACTTCTCTGTAAAGAAAATGTTCATACATTAACATTTTTGTAAAATACGACTTAAAAGATATCTTTTTGTGTAAAGCCGTGGCTCACATCTAAATGTCATGACAAGATCTCAAGATGAGGCCATCTTGTCTTGTTAGTATTTGCAGTTTGAAATAAATTCGAGGCGTATGAAGCCCTAATGCAAACTGGTATATAAGGTAGTTAGGCCCAAACACATATGTTTAAACCCGCCACATTCTGTATGTGCCTGTCCCAAGTCAGGAGCTAATTCAGTGGTTAGCGTTTGTTGTTAAATATCATATTTGTTTTTCGTTTATTGTTTGCTACATAAAACATGCTGTTTTCACGTTTGATCTTTTCAGGGTCCTTTATAGCTTGCTATGCGGTATGGATTTTGTTCATTGTTGAAGACTGTGCTATAGGGTGTCATATAGATTCTTACTTCTAAGACTTTTGGTCCCTGGTGGAAAGTTGTTTCATTGGCAATTATACCACATCATCTTATTTTTTATCTTAATTATTCAATTTGTCAAATCATTTCTAATATGAAGATGTTTGTATTGTTTTCCAAATTGGGTCCTGTGTTAACTATGTCTTGCAATTGTAGCCATCTTAGATTTCCAATCGACATCAAAGTTAAAACTTAGTACACACCTACATACAATCTTTCAGGCAAATTATCAAATTCAATCTGTCAAACGGTTTCGAAAAAAAAAGTTGTTTGTATGTATTTCACACAATGACATACATTAACCATGTCCCACGGTGGTGGCCATCTTGGATTTCCAATAAACACCAAAATAATGAATTTTGTAGAGGACCATCAAAGGAACATTCCTACAAAGTAGAAAATCATTTGGTCTTGTGGTTTCTGACGAGAAGATTTGTTTTAATTTCCGCCATTTAGAGTGCATTATTGGGCCTGGCATCCATGTTGAATATTCAATCGTAACCACAATTACAAATTCTGTAAAAGGCCATTCCAATAAACATTGCTGCTAACTTTGGAACTTGTTTGTTCGGTCGTTTCAGAGGAGAAGGTAAAAATGTAAACTTTAACGGACAGCCAGACGAGAGACGACGGACGCAAAATTATTGCAAAAGCTCATCCCGACTTTTAGTCAGGTGCGATAAAAAGACAAAACTAATTGTTTTCTTGATATCTGTTTTAAAAGTGCTTCATGTCATGAAGAAGTGCACGCGGAGTACTGTAAAATAAAATAAGGAGCTGTGGTATGAATACTGAAATGATCTCAAAATTGTGTAACCTGCGATAGTCAAATCCATGATGTAAGGGAGGCAACTGTATCTCATTAAAGACATAGGAAACACATGCGAATAAAACTGTCGCATGAGAACAAAATAAAGATTTAGAAAAGACAGATTAAGTATTCGGCAAAAAAGTGTAAGCTTCACATATTTATAGAGTCAGTGAAAATAACACTTAATAAGTTTCTTGCGTCGTCCGAAGCGCTTTTCTGGATTTACCTTAATCAAGAAACGATTGATCCTAAACATTTGAACACCAGGGATGTTAAAAATTGTAGAATATTAAGACCGGTAATATTAAGAGCTGCAAATTAATGTATAGGACCAAAAGGGACCTATAGGAACAAAAGGGACATAAAAAAATAGCCAAAATCATCTAAGGTCATCTTTGCCTGAAGGATTTGAAACCGTAGTGTCCTTAAAATTTCTAAAAATTTCTACGGGAATCTTAGTTTTATTTAAACATATTTTATTTGCAAAAGTAGCAAACGATTTTGGGCACAAGTTATAACAACATAAGTGATGTCCTCTCCTATACAAATATAAACACAAAATACATTAGATAATGACGAAAACATAATAGGAATGCATGTAATACAAAATATATATACATTCTCTGATACAAACTATAAAAAAATGATAATACAATTATAGCCTTTGATGAGGTCGATAAAGGATATATTGACCTAAAGAAGTATATGGACTGAGGACGAAGTCCGAGGTCGATATACTTCTTTGTCGATATATCCTTGTATCGACCTCACTATAAATAGTATTTCATTTTTATAGTTTGTATATATATATTTTTATATTTAAAAAACAAACATAAAAATGAATGAAATAACAACTAATATGTTGTTATTGTCTAGAGACAATATGATATCTATATATTTCCAACAAAATCAAACGACGATTTTCATACAAATATGGTCGGAAATTAATAATATAACAATTATAGAAGTATGTGAGGTCATACAGATATATCGACCAAAGAAGTATATCGACCTCGGACTTCGTCTTCAGTCAATATACTTCTTTTAGGTCAATATATCCTTGTATCGACCTCATACAAAGGCTATAATTGTATAATATAAAAATAATAAGATGTGGTATGATTGCCTATGAGACAACTCTCCATCAGAAACCAAATGACATAAAAGTTAACAATTATAGGTCACTATACGGCCTTCAGCAATGAGCAAAACTCATACCGCATAGTCAGGTATAAAAGGCATCGAAATAATAAGTGAAAACAATTCAAACGAGAAAACTAGCGGCCTGATTTATGAACAAAACAATGAACGAAAAACAAATATGATATACAGCAACAAACAACAACCAATGAATTACAGGGACCTTCCTGCATGATTTGGGACAGGCACATACAGAATGTGGCGGGGTTAAACTAGCTTGTTGGTGCCAAACCCTCTAACTAACCTGGGATAGTGGTGTAACAGTTCAACATAAGAACAAACTATAAAAATCAGTTGAAAAGGGCTTAACTCATCAGATCGATAAAAGCAGCAAAAAACATCTAACAAAAACACAGACCGGACGTGGCAGGGTATTTATACATCTCTAACAACAAAAAAGACACAAAGTACAGATCTGAAAGTACTCGCAGTTCCTGACAGCTAGTTCAAAGCCAATAACAACTAATAAAAACAAATCATGTATCTAAGACTAATATATCAAATCGTACACATCCAATGGATTTAGTGTAAAGCTGTCATTAACGAGGGTCTGGATGAGGGGTCCTTTATTTCTGTATTCTTTAATTTCTTTGGTCATTTTGTCTATTCTTTATATTTTAGCACCCCATTATTCTTCATTCTGCACATTTTGCCCATTATTCTCTATTCTGTAAACCCCATCCAGACCCTCAATAACAGTCAGAGAAAAACATGACATTGTGCAATGACAAGATACAGGTATCGACAGACTGTAGAGCAATGATAAGATACAGGTATCGACAGATTGTAGAGCAATGACAAGATACAGGTATCGACAGATTGTAGAGCCATGAATGTGAATATGTTTATATAAATACTATTTAGTTTGATTTTAATTTATTGGTAACAAAATCAATATCAATACCAATAAAACAATATTCAAAGATCTAATTACAGTGTTGAATCGGTAACCTTTTAGAATAAGTTTATTTAAAGGATCTATAAGTTTACCCAGATCGTATCTAAATTTCCAGGCTCGATACGGGCTATGGACGAATTTAGTAAAGGTTTTAAGTAATTTGTGGTAACGAAATCCCTGACTTAATAATTTTCCAACAATACATAGATTACGTTCCTTGAAATCCAAAACGTCACAACAGACACGGGCATATCGAACGAGTTGTGATATAAATACACCGTAAGATGGTGCCAAAGGAACATCACCATCCAAAAAATAAAAATAAACAATAGGGAAGAAAATCGTCCCTTTGTCGTAAATTTTTGTGTAGAGTTTCCCGTGTAAAACTGAAATGAAATATCTAAATCTAGGAAAGGACAGTTATTACCGTTCATATTTGATTTATTTAAAGGAAGTTCCTTTTCAGTAAATTTCGGCAGTATATTTAGAAAATTCTTGCCGTGATGATTATTTAACGAAAAAATGTCATCAAGATAACGGTAAGTGTTGTTGAATTCATCAATTAAATGCAATTTAGACGATTCTTTACTGCGTTTGGTCATAAACTATGATTCATAACAGTACAAGAATAAGTCTGTTATTAAAGGGGCGCATTTGGTGTCCATAGGAATACCTACAACCTATCGATAAACTGTATTGCCGAAACGTACATAAATATTATCAAGGAGAAATTAACAGCTTCAATCATCTCATCACACCTCCAGTAAGTATATCTAGCATATTAGAGAAGAAGGCTTTAAATGGGTTGCAGAAAATATATTTGCAATCAGATGTAACAAACGACCATTTAATTAAATAGGAAAATGTTTGATAAGATTGTGTGGAAGTGTAGTGTAAAGAGTTGAAAAGTCAAAACTGTCAACAGAATCAAAAGGACCACCAAAAGCACGTAACTTACTTAAAACATCCAAAGAATTTTTTACACTCCAAATAAAGTTAATTCCACTATTTTCATATGTTTTATTACAGAAGATGATGATAAGTTCTTTGATAGTAGTTAAGGAACTAGTTAAAAGATTGGGCTGGGTTGACGTGTGAGAAATTAGGAATTCATTATTTTAATTGTATGTTCTGAATCTTTGTTTAATTCGGATATAAGATTATACAGACTTAAAAATGTCTTTATTGTGCTGAAATGGTCGAAGCGGTTTCATAAGGTACACTCAAACCTTTACATTTGAAAGTCAGGGATGTACAGATACGTAGAAACGTTAGGAGCTATAGGACCAAAAGGGACATAAAAAGAACAGCAAAATCATCTAAAGTCAACTTTGCCTGATGGAGTTGGAACCTTAGTTTCTTAAATTTATCAACGGAAACTTTATAATAGTTGTTATAAATTATGTCAGTGCTACTGATCTGATGATACCACCGGGACTATTATAAGAGTCCATCAGCAGTTGTATCGACCAAGTGCTTGTAAATGAAGAAAAAAAATATTTCATACATTTCGTGCGTCCGAAGCGGTTATCTGGATTTACCTTCATCGGGAACGTTCAAACAAAAGATTTATATAGTACTATATAAATCATTGCTCATATGCAAACCTAAACATTTGAAAGCCAGGGATGATTAAACTCGAAGTAACTATAGGAGCTATAGGACCTAAAGGAATCTCAAAATAATAGCGCTCTTTTAATAAAAATATAGTCAAATTACTCCCTTATTTTAGAAACATATAAAGCTGCTGAAAATATCGACTCTTGGTAACTTGAATAAGCATGAAAACTAAGTTTAGTTATCAGTATATATAAAAATAAAGAGACATGGAGTGCTCGGCGGCAATGAGACAACTATCGACCAGAGCCACAACCTTCCCACAACAAGACTTGGATTTCTTTTCATAAGTTTCATCCCTTTTGAAATTAAAATACTGCAGTCCAGAGAAAATAAAGTCACAGCATTAAAAATGAAGTAAGTAAGTAATATCACTATGCAAAATATAGTAACCCTGATAAAAGTCATAATAATACTGTTGTTATTATAGTCTTCTATCGTTCAATATAGAATCCAAACGAAAGACCACACATGTTGATTTTGTACATTAAAATGTGACCAATCTACTTTTAGTAAACTAGGAATTGGTGCCCATACTTTTACTTTTGTAAAACATGCTACACAGAGGAACAAGTGATCAGTATGCTAGAGTTTCTTATTGACAACATATTGGTGAATTTGGCGGTAGACTTTTTCGACAAATTTTCGGCATTCCTATGCGAACGAACTGTGCGCCTCTCCTTGTCGACCTCTTCTTATTTTCATATGAGTCGGAGTTTCTTGTCAAAAACAAGAAGATCAAAGAAGCCAGATCATTTAATTTCACATTTAGATATATTGATGATGTTCTTTCCATTAACAATCCAATTTTTTTTATTGTGTTCCATTAATATATCCTCCAGAACTAGAAACAAAAGAAACAACAGACACGGCTTTCTCCGCCTCATTTTTAAACTTATACCTCGAATTTGACATAAGCGATCATCTCAGTACCAGAATCTATGACAAACGAGACGATTTTAATTTTGGAATGATCAATTTCCCAGCTACTGAGGTGGGGGGAAATTGATAATTTCAAAATTATACCAACTTCACCTGCAATTGGGATATACATTTCCCTACTCATGCGGTATTCAAGAGCTTGCAGCTGCTACTCAGTTTTTATAAAACGTCATCAGTGTCTGAGCAGAAAGTTGATGAACCAGGGTTATGTCAAGGAACGTTTCGTACTTTTACTAATAAATTTCATCGGAAGATACCAAGATTTTGATGATAAATATTCCGTATCAACTTCACAAATGATACATGATGGTCTTGAAGTATAGATGCTAGGGTATGTTTTATAGTGATTAAGATTATAACACAATGTTGGCTGCTGTACCCCTATTTCTGACATTTTTTCCGATTATGTCTGTTTGTTTTGTTCACAACGTGATTTTTGACAATATAATGGAATTATAAGCGACTGTCATACAAGTGAGAGGTTAAGCTAGCTATAAAACCAGGTTTAATCCACCATTTTCTACATAAGGAAATGCCTGTACCAAGTCAGGAATATGACAGTTGTTTTCCCATTTGATAAAGGACTTTCCGTTTTGAATTTTCCTTGGAGTTCGGCTTTTTTGTTATTCTACTTTTTGCAATAGAAATAGGGCGAATTTGTCTTTGCTATCAAAGAGGAGACATTGTTTATTCCAAGCATTATATTAGTATGCAAATATTATATATGTCACTGCATGATTAATAGTAGCAATGAAAATTTAAAAGTAATGCAATTAAGACCACTGATTATTTAAATATTCTCACTGTAAATTTTGAGGACAGATTTTACTTCGTTTTATTTTTTTAGCATGGTCTGAGACTACTATAACACATATGTTATAGTAGTCCCAGGCATGGTTTAAAGTTTTTGCTATAACCAATACCTAGATAAACAAGCATTCTGAGAGTATTGCATGGCAATAGCGTAGTAGTTTTAAAGATTTTGCTATAACCAATATCTAGATAAACAAGCATTCTGAGAGTATTGCATGGCAATGGATAGTCCACTAGCGGTTAAAAACTCATTGTACTGGAACAAAATGCTAACTTGATCTATAAATTGTCATGGTGTAAACTATATAACAAATATCAAGTCAATATCTTCAAGCATGACGAAAAAAGTGTTGAAAACTGATTATTTAAGTGAATTTTTTATGTCCAAGGATCATAACTCTGCACAAAATCATCAGACCGCGAAACAAATTTTTAACTTGATCTGTAATTTGTCATGATAAAACTATATACCAATTATCAAATCAATATCTTCAAGCATGACGGGAAAAAGGGCGGAAAACTGATTATTTGCGTGAATTTTCCAAGTCCAAGGACCATAACTCTACAAATCATTGCTCTACAAAATTCGAACTTGATCTGTAACCTGTCATGATAAAACGATACACCAAATATCAAATCAATATCTTCAAGGACGAAGAAAAAAGTGTGGAAAACTGATAACCCGGACGGACAGACAGACAGACAGACAGACAGACAGACAGACAGACAGACAGACAGACAGAAAAGCGTGGAAAACTGATAACCCGGACTGACGGACAGACAGACAGACAGAGTGCAAACCTAAAGTCCTCTTCAACTTCGTCGGTAGAAGACTAATAAATGCCTCCATGTAATTATATCCCTTAACATCTTTTCTTTTATAATATAATTTTAAATATTCAACATTTTAGTACCGTGTGATACGGGTGCTCCGTAGCGGAGGAATTTATGAAGATAGGAAAAGAAGAAGTCACTGTCATTTGTCGACTACCCTGGTCACAGTAATGTCAAAAATAACTAAGGACTCTAGAAACCGATATTTTGACTTGAATTTAATAATAGAAATGGTTGAACATCTTTGTACTATATGCTCAATTGCAAACTTTCAATAATTTTATTAAGTATTTCGTTTTATTTCTGCGTGTGTACCTATTGAATAATTCGCTGGTGGTGCTCCTTAAAGCGGAGGCAACTTAGCCGACAAATCAATAGCGGTGTAAGGTGAAAAATTGCTTGTAAGCACTATGGCCGCAGATGAACATTGGGTAAGGGCAATCTTCTCTAAGAAATTTGATTCTCACCTTTTGATCATTTACCTTATTTAATGACAGTGATGATTTAGGTTGCATTAATGATGTGGCCACATTATAGCTCATTGCATTATTGTCAAATATATCAGCATTCATTATCAAGATACTTGAGTTTGGACCGGTTGAGTTCAAGAATGCAGGAAAAGCGTCACAATTAATAAAGCCTCAATTTTAATAGCAGTGAAATAGATAATGTGATAAATTAAATTTTCAAATGTACTTATTTCGTCTTTTTTTGTTATTTTAGATGTTCATTAGGAATTCATTACTTAAGATAAGTGTAAATCATTAATTCAGTTGAATTTCATTTCTTTTCTCAATCATCTTTCTTGAACTTATCCAATATTACAGTTACATGCTTGTACAATGTATATATGCATATAAATTAAGGAGATGTGGTATGATTGTCAATGAGACTACTAAGTGACTGCACCTACATGTATTTTGATAGTTTTTCGACCTACGTTTATTCAGAGGTATGTGTCTGGTTTATTTAAAAAAAAAAGGACAAATGTTTCCATTCTGTTATAATTTTGTAGATGTATCCTTATTAAATATATAGTTTCACAAATTTAATTTTGAATCCATACTGAAAGAAAAATTGGTTTGAACCGACCTTTAACAGGTTGGGGAAGATCCTCATAATTGGGTACTATCCCCATTTGTGGGTATTACCTTTGTCTTTACCCGAGTGTTTGTGCCATGACAGAAACTATCTGTAAATCCAAAGTTTCTTTTTTATCACTGAAAATTGATATCCACTTTGGAGTAAATACCCATAAATGAGGATAGTACCAATTTATGAGGATCCTCCCCAACCTGTTTAAGGTTCTGAGCCACCCAAGATTCTGTAATGAGCAGTCCCTAAATTGCATACATGCTTAACTTATCATCCGTAAAAATTGAATAACTGATGTTTTGTTTTATTTCTGAACATTTTAGAACTTTTTGACAGTATTCCATGCATACTAAGCATTTTGGTTACAGGTAAAAATGGATGTCTGTGACATATTTTAATTACTCATTTTTTGTGGACATGGCATACATGTACATGTTTCCATAGATTTTACTTTTTCACTTGATATTTCATCTGTTGATGTAGATAATGTGATCGTTTTGTTGTCGAGCCTGCGACTTTTGGAGTGGACATAGGGATAGTGATCAGGCGGCGTTAACTAACTACTTAAAAGCTTAATATTTCAGAAGGTAGAAGACCTTGATGCTTCATACTATGTATAAAGATGCCATATGTTATGAAGTTTCCGTCTGTCATATGTCCTTCGTCCTTGACCTCATTTTCATGGTTCAGTGACTACTTGAAAAAAAGTAAAGATTTTTTGTAATGTTAATTTCTCTCTAATAAGAGTATTATAGGATAACTATATTTTGTATATGCATACCATGCACAGTCCTCATGCCTGTCAGACAGTTTTCACTTGACCTCAACCTCATTTCATGGATCAGTGAACAAGGTTAAGTTTTCGTGGTCAAGTCCATATCTCAGATACTATAAGCAATAAGTCTACTATATTTGGTATATGGAATGATTGTAAGGTGTACATGTCCAGTTGGCAGTTGTCATCTGACCTTGACCTCATTTTTAAGGTTCAGTGGTTAAAGTTCTGTATTTATGTTTTGGTCTGTTTTTCTAATACTGTATCGTTAGGTCAATTATATTTGGTGTATGGAAATATTTTAGGATGTACAAGTCAGTCTGGCAGGTTTTATTTGACCTTGACCTCATTTTCATGGTTCATTGGCTAATGTTAAGTTTTCCTGTTTAGGTTTGTTTGTTAGGCCAAAAAAAAATATATGTCTGTTTAAGGTTACATGCTTAAAAAAAATAGGGTAGGTAGGTTGGTATTTCCATTTTATTTTATTTTTTCATTTTATATGTTGTGACATAATTTTGTGTCATGCCGTTTCGTCTTGTCGTGGTCCGAGTTTACCTGAATTTTTAATGATTGGATTATTTCCCTTTCTTATTGGTTGGAAAAAAATGGCGGCAAAGTAGTTATTTCATCACACGAGTCAGGAATTTCCTTAAAACAGCTATCGTATTCACGATTGTGAACATTGGGATGTATCAGACAATTAATTTATATTATTGGCAACACTAACTTCACTTTTGACACGAGTTCAGTTTATTTTTCACTTTACGACAGAAATAAAATGACTTAGGGTCGGCGCTCAAAAATAGGGACGGTCGGGTAACCGTAAACAGACATATATTTTTTTTGGCCTTAGATACTATAAGCAATTGGTCAACTATATTTGATTCATAGAATGATTGTAGGGTGAACATGTCTGTTTGGCAGGTTTCATCTGACCTTGACCTCGTTTTCATGGTTCATTGGTCAATATAAAGTTTTCATTGTTTGGTCTGTTTCTTGTAATCTATAAGCAATCGGTCAAGTATATTCAGTGTATCATATGGAATGATTGTAAGGTGTACATGTATTTCTGGCTTGGTTTATCTGACCTTGACCTCATTTTCTTGGATCATGTTAAGTTGATGTGATACTTGTAGTAAAACTTTATATTTAGGATTATCAACATAAAATCAGTTGTCAGAAAAGCAGGCGAGACATTTCAGCGTGTGCACTCTTGTGTATATTTAAGTATATTTTGCAATGTTGAAAGACTGCATGATGACAAATAATAAAAATAGGAAGGGTTTAATTTAATTTCTAAGAAAATATATAAGATTTCTGCTGCTTCTTTTGCAAATTGGGTACTGTGACGATATCCAAGAGTCCAAATAGCAAGGATTTAAGCAATTAAAGATCGCTTTTATACCAAGTTAATTCTACTGTCATTGTACTTCTTAAGTATATTAAAAAAATACTTTTATAAGTTGTACCTCGCCCTGATAGCCTGCATTGGAAGATGGTTTTTGATTTTTCTTGGACATCTTAATTACCAAGAGGAAGTATTATCTTAGATGGAATACATTTTACTAGAACTGAATTTTGAATTGAGGACATGCTGATGAAGTGTTCTCTCTAGGGGCCTTATAGTCACATGGTGTAGATTTTTACAAAGATGCTAGCTGGATATAGGTCAATAAAGATTTTATTATAGAATGTATTTTAAATGTAGTTCTGTGATTTTGGGAAAAGAATCTAGAAGTAGAACTATCATGACTATTTCAAATCCCTTGGCTCTATACACCTTATTTCTATTTATTCCAATACTGATAATTTCTGATATTACACAACTTTTCATCCAGTTGAAGATATCTGGGGTCCTGTTTAATCAACATATCATGCATAAAACTTTTCAAAGAGACATGTTTAAACCATTGTATATAGACTTCAAACAAAGCATTTTTATTACTTTAATTTGTATTTCAAAAAAGTGGATCATAATAAATCAAAGTTTCAAAAATTTGCTTTCTAAACTTTTTCCTTCCTTATCTTGTTACTGATGACCTTTGTATTTGCGACTCTTGACCCAATCAGGAAGTTGTCTAAGTGACTGTTTTTTTCCGGAATGGACTAAATAGCGATAAGGTGTATTAGAAAATAGTAAGGAGAGCACCAAGATGGTATAAACCAAACTTTTTGACAGCATCACCCCACATTTTTGGTAAGGATTTACATGAATATGTCTTATTGAAATTATGCATCCCTATGCAAGTAGCAACACTGCTTGTGGTAATTTTTTAAAATCCTTATTGATACTGACTACTGTACTGAGAGGGACCAAGGGTGGATCGAGGATTCAAGGAAAGGGGTCAAAATTGTCAAAAATATAAAAAAATAAAACGAGGGATCGAAGGAAGGAGAATTATTTACTGATAATTTTTAAAGCAAAAAAAAAATTGATATTCTTTCCAATCAAAGAAAAGGGGGAGGGGGGCTCTATTAAACCTTTTTTGTATGAACAGAAAATAGATTAAGAACACGCTTTGTGCATTAAAACAGTCACTAAATAGTTAGTGTAATAATTGTTTATAAAAACGTCCAGACTTTCCGTAATTTTGAACACAAGTTGAATGAATAATTTTTCCGAGTGGACAATTTTTATTGACATTATTTGTATACTCACCAATAGCAAGAATTATCGAGGCATGGGTAAAGCATCAACTATTGTAAGATATTGATTTTGTTAATTAATTAACATCCTTTTTATCAGTTTGTATAAATATTTAAGAATGATCATTCCATAATTGCATTACATAGCATGTTATGTGAAGATAATATGTTTAAAAGGTGACCTTGGTTTGTCAAGTTACTAAGACATTGAAAGAGGTCTATTCTCATATTCTGCCTTGATTTTAATACCAACTTTCATACTTGGTGCAGTAGCTAATTTGTAATAAGCAAAAAGATGTGAGCTAATGTAATGACCTGACCTGCAAGAAGGTACAAAACTATCAAACTATGCAAAGTTTATAATGTATAATATTTTTTTTATAAAAAGGGGGAGGAGGTGGAGGAATTTTGAAAGCTTCAGTAAAAAGTACACTACAAGGGGAAACATTAGTGAGCAAAAACTTACAGTAGCTACATAGCAAAACTTGAAGCCTTCTTACACCTGAAAATAAATAGTATTGCTGAAGACCAGATTAAAATGAATGTTCTGCCTCACATATAGGTAATGAAATATTGGTGACAAGATCCCCTCCAAATTTCTTTCAAAGAAATACAAATTATATTTCTCCTTTTTTTTTGTAGGTCCTGCATATTAAAAGCAAACAAGAATAATCATGATTATAACATTTAATCAATTAGATCCCTTATATTGTACATCTATTAAATACGTAAGAAGATGTGGTATGATTGCCAATGTCAATTTTCCACAAGAGACCAAATGACCTTAGAAGTCAGCAACTATTAGTCAACATATGACTTACAGCAATGAGCAAAATCCATACTGCATAGAAAGCTATAAAAGCAGTTGACATCCAAATGTAAAACAATTCAAATGAGAAAACTAACAACCTGATTTATGTACAAAACAATAAACTAAAAAAACGAATAAGATATGCTGCAACAAACAACAACTACTGAACTACAGGCTGACCTGGAACATACATATACAGAATGTTGTAGGTTTCATATTTGCAAGTGCCCAAACCCTCCCTTTAATACTAGGGACAGTAGTGTCATAGCACAACACAAGACATTTAGTACTTGCTATAAAAATCAGGTGAAAAAGGCTTGACCCATCAGATAGATACATGTACATAGGAGACAAAATAAAACTAAAAAAAAACTTATGACGCAAAGTACCATTCCGACTGCAAGAGACCTAGCAGTTACTGATCTTGTATATGGATACAAGGGTCACAACAGGCTTTGTAAGAACACTGAGGTGTTCCTCTACTCTTAATTTACTTAAATATTTATCACCAATCATACATACTAAATGAGGATAATTTTGAGTGACTATGATAAGTTTTAAATTTTGTCATAAAAATAATATACATACACAATGTACATGTATGTTAATTATGCAAGCCAATGTTTGAAATGATACTTGTAAAAGTCTTATGCATTTATCATATAGAAAGCTCCATAAGGGGTGGTCCAGGCCCAGGCCCCTGCTCCCTCCCTAAATCCATCTCTGGTAGTAGAAAAGTTTTTAGAAACTGACAAACCAAAACCTTAAAATTTAATGTGTAAATCTATCCATCACAGTGATCACCTATGTACATGACCGATCATTCATCAATATTTCTGATATCAAATAGTTTCTTGATTTTTTTTTTGTTTGGCTTCATTAGATTTTGATTTGAATTTTAGTAAGTACAGTAAACGTACTACCTGCATGACCTGTGACATACTCTGATTAATGGTGGCCAGTGGCGGATCCAGAGGGGGTGGGGCGTCGCCCCTTTGCTTGCACTTTTTTTTTTTTGTAAAATGATTAATCAGACTAGACTTCGTGAACTTTGCCATTTCCGTGTATGTAATTTTATCGACAATTCTTTACTTATAAAGATATTTTTAGCTCGTATTTACTGTAATATATTATTGATTATGTCAAAGTCAAGTGATTCTCTACGGTGGAGTTGACCAGTTCGTCGAAAAAAACGTCACTCAGTCATTTTGAAATTCAAATTACAGTAACACATTGCTTAGGCTGAAGATGACAAGCATGACGCCTTCAAAGCGACAAAGTATTGAACAAGAACGTATTGACTTCTATTTCACAATTCCACCCAATAGAAAGTAATACTCTATTACACTCTCATGAAAAAAAAAGTTCCACAGCAATATTATTTACCTACAAAAACATGTTTAACCCCACACGCCCCAGCTCATTAATAACATTGCTGAACTATTGATCCCCAGTCAGTAAGTTCTAGATATAGGTTAAAAGTCTAAGGTACGGACCATTTGATCTGAGGGGGCAGTCTGAGATATTTTAGAGAAAAAATTCTGACTCTGATTTTTGCCTTAAACAAAAATTCTGGCCGTATCTGGATTGAAAACAATAATCTTGTCCACTTTTTTGCTATTAGAAAAAAATATTTTCAACAGAATTATTTAGCATTAAATGAACATGTTGAATAAAAAACGGGCGTAATTTTTTTTGGAGGGGGTTGCATGTGAATCCCATATCTGACCGGAATGTCTGTTCTCCGAACTGATATACTGAATACTTTTTTCAAGGCCCGACTGCAACCTGCCTGCTGGGTGTGGCCTATATGTCTCCATGTGTCGACCGTCGTTTACAACTTCATTGTCATTTCCGACTAATTTGTAGCCTTTGGTTGATTTGGAACCCCTCTCTTCCCTTGTTGGGTGAAACATTTCAACCAAACATTTGGATGAAAATTGCTTGTTTGTCTTTCTTCGTGTCGGTCGTATTGTAAATTTCATTGAATAGCCGTATATCTTGTTTACAACAAGAAATCTGTGAAGTTATGCTAACTAACCATACAACAAACGAGAATTTTCCATGTCCATTTTTTACTGACAAATCCCACACCAAATATATTAATTAGTACAAAGCTTTGGATCCATCCAATCCTTTCATAATAGACAATTGATGGAGAGAATACGGCACCAAAAATGTCCAACCCCTACACTTTAACTATAAAATGCATTTTACACTTATTTTATGTTTTTTAGCCAAAAAAAGGTCCAAAAAAATTTTCGCCTCGCTCCGCTCGGCAATTTTTAATACTACGCCCCCCCTTTCCAAAATCCTGGATCCACCCCTGGTGGCCATAAAAACTATGTCCACCATGATGGCCTTATATGTCAATCTTTATACCACCTGTTGCTTAATTAATACACAGGTTATTATTCAAATCACCAGTCAAGGGTATAATGAGGACTTCCAGATCAAGAATAGATGTGTTTCATTCCATTTGACCATTTTTAAAAGAATAACATCTCATGGACATGATGGACTTGTACTTTTCCAAATTCTTTCAGTATGCCTGTAGATATTGATCTGATATATTTTATTAGTGTCTAATAATGAATTGCATGTACAAATCAAGTGCATGTCTTTTCTTGTTTTGCCTCTTTTTTGGAGAATTAAAATCCTATTTCTGATGATCAACATAATGAAACTTCAGTCTCTTCTTTTGAAGGTACACTCCAGCATGACCAGTAGGTCAAAGTTTTGAATTAAGGTACCAGTTGAATATACTGGTAGTTTTGCTTTAAAGTACCAGTAGGTCAAAGTTTTGAATTAAGGTACATGTAGAATATACTGGTAGTTTTGTTTTAATGTACCAGTAGGTCAAAGTTTTGAATTAAGGTACTAGTTGTTTTTATGCCCCCGCCATGGCGGAGGGGGCATTAAGTTTAACCCTTGTCCGTCTGTACGTACGTCCCAAAATTGGTTTCCGTTCTCTAAGTTGAGTTTGCCTGAACCAAATGTTATGAAACTTATACACAATGCTTATTACCACAAAACACAGATCAAGTTTGAATTTTGGTGGCGTCACTTTAACCGTTCTAGAGTTATGCCCCTTTATAAATGGAAAAATTGCAAAATTTTTAGTTTCCGTTCTCGAACTTAAGTTTGCCTCAACCAAATGTTATGAAACTTACACACAATGCTTATTACTACTATATACAGATCAAGTTTGAATTTTGATAGTGTCACTCTAACCATTCTAGAGTTATGCCCCTTTATAAATGGAAAAATTGCAAAATTTTTAGTTTCTGTTTTCTAATTTAAGTTTGCCTCAACCAAATGTTATGAAACTTATACACAATGCTTATTGCCACAAAACACAGATCAAGTTTGAATTTTGGTGGCGTCACTTAAACGGTTCTAGAGTTATGCCCTTTATAATGGAAAAATTGCTAAATTTTTAGTTTCAATCCTCTAACTTAAGTTTGCCTCAACCAAATGTTATGAAACTTATACACAATGCTTATTGCCACAAAACACAGATCAAGTTTGAATTTTGGTGGCGTCACTTAAACGGTTCTAGAGTTATGCCCCTTTATAATGGAAAAATTGCTAAATTTTTAGTTTCCGTCCTCTAACTTAAGTTTGCCTCAACCAAATGTTATGAAACTTATACACAATGCTTATTATCACAAAATATAGATCAAGGGTGAATTTTGGTGGTGTCACTCAAACCTTTCTAGAGTAATGCCCCTTTATAAATGGAAAAATTGCAAAACTTTTAGTTTCTGTTCTGTAACTTAAGTTTGCATCAACCAAATGTTATGAAACTTATACACAATGCTTATTACCACAAAACACAGATCAAGTTTGAATTTTGGTGGCGTCAATCAAACCGTTCTAGAGTTATGCCCCTTTATAAATGGAAAAATTGCAAAATATTTAGTTTCCGTTCTCGAACTTAAGTTTGCCTCAACCAAATGTTATGAGACTTACACACAATGCATATTACCACAAAACTCAGATCAAGTTCAAATTTGGGTAGTGTCACTTTTACCGTTCTGCAGTTATGTCCCTTTATAACTATATGATATGCAAGCGGGGGCATCATCTGTGTCCACATGTGGACACAATCCACATTAATTTTTAATTGTGTCCTATGCCTGCGTCCCTATTCAAATTTACAATTAAATTTTATGGCCCGCAACAAAGTTGTCGGGGCCATATAGTTTTACCCTTGTCCGTCATTCCGTCATTCCGCAACAAACCATTATACGGAGTTTTTTTCTAAACCCCTTCAGATATTGGGCTGATTTTTTGGTATGTGAGTTAACCATGATGAGTTACAGATAAAGTTTAAGTTTCGTTCCGCGCCGCTAATTTTTGCCGAAAATACGGGCTTTGGGCTTTGAAAATTGTTGACATCACAGTTATACTGACTTTTTTTCTAAACGCCTTCAGATATTGGGCTGATTTTTGGTATGTGAGTTATCCATGATGAGTTACAGATCAGGTGTAAGTTTCGTTCCGCTCCGCTAATTTTTGTCTAAATTACAGGCTTTGGACTTCGATTAATTGTTGAAAATCACAGTTATACAGACTTTTTTTCTAATCCCCTTCAGATATTGGGCTGATTTTTGGTATGTTAGTTAACCATGATGCGTTACAGATCAAGTTTAAGTTTCATTCCGCTCCGCTGATTTTTGCCGAAATTACAGGCTTTGGACTTTGATTAATTGTTGAAAATCACAGTTATACAGATTTTTTTTAAACGCTTCAGATATTGGGCTGATTTTTGGTATGTGAGTTAACCATGATGAGTTACAGATCAAGTTTAAGTTTCGTTCCGCTCCACTAATTTTTGTCGAAATTACGGACTTTGGACTTTGAAAATTGTTGAAAATCACAGTTATATGGACTCTTTTTCTAAACCCTTCAGATATTGGGCTGATTTTTGGTATGTAAGTTAACCATGATAAGTTACAGATCAAATGGAAGTTTCGTTCCGCTCAGCTAATTTTTGTCTAAATTACGAGCTTTGGACTATGATTAATTGTTGAAAATCACAATTATACAGACTTTTTTTCTCAACGCCTTCAGATATTGGGCTGATTTTTGGTATATGAGCTAACCATGATGAGTTACAGATCAAGTTTAAGTTTCGTTCCGCTCCGCTAATTTTTGCTGAAATTACAGGCTTTGGACTTTGAAAATTGTTGAAAATCACAGTTATACAGACTTTTTTTCTAATCGCCTTCAGATATTGGGCTGATTTTTAGTATGATAGTTAACCATGATGCGTTACAAATCAAGTTTAAGTTTTGTTCCGCTCCGCTAATTTTTGCCGAAATTACGGGCTTTGGACTTTGATTAATTGTTGAAAATCACAGTTATACAGACTTTTTTTTTAAACGCCTTCAGATATTGGGCTGATTTTTTGTATGTGAGTTAGCCATGATGAGTTACAGATCAAGTTTAAGTTTCGTTCCGCTCCGCTAATTTTTGCCGAAATTTAGGGTTTTATACTTTGAAAAAAGTTGAAAATCACAATTATACTGATTTTTTTTCTATACGCCTTCAGATAATGCGCTGTTTTTTGATATGTGAGACTACCATGATGAGTTACAGATCAAGTTTATGTTTCGTTCCGCTATGCTGATTTTCATGTCGTTTCAACACATCTTGTTAGATCTGCAGTACATCCACTTCCTGTTTGCTGATAGTTTGAAATTTAATTACTCATTGATCAATGAAATTTTTCATCAAACTAGTATTGGTCTAGAGAGCTGGATACTATCCATGCATGTTTGTGTCCGCATGTGTTGTTGAAATTGCAGATTTTTCAACTTTTTGAGACGGGGCCATTCGTGTCGTTCCGACACATCTAGTTTTAAGTCTGTTGTGTGTTGAAAAGTTGTTATTTCAACATTTAAACAATTCTAGATTTTCACAAATAAAATAAACATTTGTAGAAGTTGAATATTTAAGTTATCTATATTACTGCAAAGCACATCAAATGAGTTTGACCTAGACATGTCATATAGGAAGCTGGCCTGTAATTTCTTCCGTCTTATGTCAAGTAAATGAAATGCATGGACTTGTTTAGTCATACAGGAACTTCTTACGAAGAAAGATAAGAAGTTAGCAATATCCTTTAACTTTACGTTCCGCTCTATAGATGATGTTCTCTCACTAAATGATACAAAATTTGTATCACATGTGGAGCAGGATCTGCTTACCCTTCCGGAGCACCTGAGATCACCCCCAGTTTTTGGTGGGGTTTGTGTTGCTTAGTCTTTAGTTTTCTATGTTGTGTCTTCTGTACTATTATTTGTCTGTTTGTCTTTTTATTTGTAGCCATGGCGTTGTCAGTTTATTTTCAATCTATGAGTTTGACTGTCCCTCTGGTATCTTTCGTCCCTCTTTTATATCAATGAGTTAGGTCTAGATTCCAAACTCGTGCCTATGAGAATCTTATGACTATCAATATTGATATCTTGTAACTTCAATCATTTTATATCTAAATCTAGCCATGTTAGCCATTGCTTAAGACAGTTAAGTTTGTTTCGCAAATATAGGTTAATTTTGAATGCTTGAAAATTCACTGAGAGTGCCTCTGTTCATCATTTTTTCATATTCCTACATGTATTTTAAAATAACATTAAAAAGTATAATTTCTTCATCAGTTGTCTGGGTGGTTGACTGTTCACAAGTGTTCCATTCTTTTCATACATGTATATATCAGAAGCCTTAAATCTGTATAATAATGTAATTGGAAGCTGTACAAAAGCAGCCTGTAATTCCGTGGTTGTTGTTTTTTGCTGCATCATATATGTTTTTTGTTTTTGTTTATTGTTTTGATACATCATTCAGGCTGTTAGTTTTCGTTTATTGTTTTGATACATCATTCAGGCTGTTAGTTTTCGTTTATTGTTTTGATACATCATTCAGGCTGTTAGTTTTCGTTTATTGTTTTGATACATCATTCAGGCTGTTAGTTTTCGTTTATTGTTTTGATACATCGTTCAGGCTGTTAGTTTTCTTGTTTGAATTGTTTTACATGTGTTACATGTATTTTAGGGCCTGTTATAGTTTGCTATTCGGTAAGGGTTTTGCTCATTGTTGAAGGCTGTATGGTGACCTATATTTGCTTACCTTCTAATCGTTGAACCTCTTCTTATTTTTATACAAAGCAGGATTTGCTTCTATTACTGTACTAGCACCTATAAACATGATATAAATGCCATTGTTTTTTTTCTATGTTAATCAAGGACTGCATGGAAATCTCAACGCAACGATTTAATTTGATAGAGTGAGTCTGAAGAACTAGAAATTAATTTGGTGGCCTTTAATATGGAAATGTGACCGTATGGTCATATGAGTGAGGCATTGTGTTGCATATTTGATTTTGTTTTTCTTTTGAAGACGAGTTACAACTTAAGTTATATTTATTATGTCACATGCACTATTATTGTTCCTGAAGATGTGCATATCTCTTTTACAGTTAAGTAACTACAAACGCAACTTTCAGTAAATCAGATTAAACATGTTAAATGGCAAATGTATCATGTGTTTTGTTTGTTACATATTTTGTATATCATTTATGTCTGTTTTAGAAACTTTTTGATCTTTGATGTAACTCTTTTCTTTTGTGCTTATCAATACACGTAGAAATTAAAACTGACATGCCAATTTCTAGAGGTAGGAAAGTATTTATATTTTGGCTGTAAACATGAATACACCTACTGAGTCATATAATAGATTGATGTGTGTAAGATCCTCATTGATGTATTAGTTATTTATAAATATATAATATTGTTTACCTGACATACCTGTACCTGTACATATATCTTGTATATTTTAAAATGATTAAGTAGAAAATATGAAAAAAGTAAAGGAGAGGTTAGGCTAGGGGTTAATTTGGTCTAAAGAATCAAGTATTACAAAATCATACATGAATATTAAAGTAAGGAGATGTGGTATGATTGCCTATGAGACAACTATCCACCAAAGTTCAAATGAAGCAATTATAGACAACCGTGCGAGTCAATTTTGATATAAAAAAGCTTAAGGGGGGGGCGGGGATTCAAGTCTTCACTGTACGAAAGTTATTTTGATACATTAAAATTTCTCAATTCTTGATATCAGTTGAAATTTGTTAGGCAATTTGAAAATGTTATTTTTATAAGCCTACACTGAAGAAGTGTTTACCCCAGTCCACACTTTGTCGTTTCAACCTTACATCACTCTGGAATACAGTCAAACTTTTCCAATAAGATTTCTGAGTAATAGTGCATCAAATTTTGAAAGTTAGTAAGACAATGTAAGATGTTACAAATGATCTGTCTTGATGGAGTATACCCAAATCTTTCATTCTTTATTTAGAATCTAAATAGTACAATCTGCAAGATGTTGGTAGTTAATTTATTTTGGACATGAAATGCAGCATTATGCTTTTTGAGGCAATCATGTGACATAAAATTTTGTTTTGAAAAATACAATGTACATGTACATTTATGGTATGTATGGCTGATTTGTAAAAATTACATGTATCTCTATGAAAACAACAGTAGTACTTTAACAGCTGTAACAGATGCATTAAATTAGTCATAATTATTACAGTACTTTACTCATGCTAGCTATATACATCATCAGTGATCATGTGTATGATGTATATGAATAAAAGGAGATGTGGGATGTGTGTCAAGTATTTATAGTGGCTCAGTTTGATCACATTTGGCTAATCAATTTAAATTACTGACATAAACACATTTCCCCTTGGATTAAAAAAAATGTATGGGAAATCTTGAGTTTTTCTGCATTTGTATAAAAATATATTTGTATTAGTGAAAAAGTATATAATGGCTTTGAAACTACACATATATCATCCTAGTTTCTGATATACTTTTGTCACAGGAACAAAGTACTTTTGTTTGAACTGTTAACACAAATATGACAGCTTAAAAGGGTTGGCAAATGTTCTATTGTTTTAAACTTCAGATAATGCCATTTATAAAAAATTATATATATACAGAAAAGTGAATGAAACATCACTTATTATTTATTATATACATTTTGTACCCACTGGCTGACTGCCAGTATGTCAAGGTTTCCTTGGTGTGTAGCTTAGATTTATAATACAATACTAAAAATGCTAAATAGATTTACAAAATGCACTTTTCTAGATGTTATGGACATTTGCATTGAATAAACCAATTATATTCAGAGTTCACGAAATCTTTTTTTCCCCCCTGGTGGTCCTATAAGAAAATCTGCTGGTCCTCTATATTATTTTTATTGCAAAATACCAAAATTGTGCTGGTCCTTTGTGAAATTTTGGCAGTCAAATCGTTTGGACCACCCCTTTTTGTGAACTCTGTCTATTGGAGATGTAACTAACTGCCAGGCCAGCATTTTCCCCGATGTATAGGCAGTTAAAGTAACATTTCTTATGTTTCTGTTGAATCAAATGATCAACAGAAATTTTTGGCAATTTATTTTTACTGTTGTTTACAACATGACCAATAACATGCATAACCTAAACAACTACATGCAATAGATTCAATTTTTTCACACCTGTGACACAGTGTTCTAATATTTGTCAACCAAAAAGTAGATTCAATTTGGAGTTTGAAATGCGAAAGTAATTCACGGATAACATTCACACATGATTTACTTTACAGGGTATCCCAGTAGCCATTGGCATTGGTGTGGTTGCCGTGACTGCTATACTTGCCAAGATCTTCCTGTTTGGAAACAAGAAGAAAAAATCACCAGTCACTCTTGAAGAACCAGACAAAAAATATCCACTGAAACTAATAGACAGAGAGGTAACATTTCTTAGCAATACTTATAATATAATAAAATTGAGAATGGAAATGGGGAATGTGTCAAAGAGACAACAACCCGACCACAGAACAGACAACAACAGAAGGTCACCAATAGGTCTTCAATGCAGCGAAATTCCCGCACCTGGGCGTCCTTAAGCTGGCCCTAAACAAATATATATACTAGTTCAGTGATAATGGACGTCATACTAAACTCCAAATTATACACAAGAAACTAAAAGTAAAAATAATACAAGACTAACAAAGGCCAGAGGCTCCTGACTTGGGACAGGCGCCAAAATGCGGCGGGTTAAACATGTTTATGAGATCTCAACCTCCCCTATACCTCTAGCCAATGTAGAAAAGTAAGCATAACAACACGCACATTAAAAGTAAGTTAAAGAGAAGTCCGAGTCCGATGTCAGAAGATGTAACAAAAGAAAATAAACAAAATGACAATAATACATAAATAACAACAGACTACTAGCAGTTAACTGACATGCCAGCTCCAGACCTCAATTAAACTGATTGAAAGATTATGTCTTCATCATATGAATATCAGGCACAATCCCTCCCGTTAGGGTTTAGTATCATACCATTATAAAATATATGAGAAGAGCATAACCCGTGTCATGCCAACAACTGGTTTTAAATAAATGTGTTTAGTTCGATGCAAAGACCCTGTAAGTGAATCAATATTAAAGCCAAAATATGCAATCTTTAATGACCTGACAACAGTATCATAACTATATCCCTTCTTAATAAGTCTATTTAAAGGTTTTGTTAGCTTCTGAGGTGAATACTGACATTTTAGTGCTTTATAAAGAATATTACCATAAAAGATTGGATGTGAAATACCTGAACATATAAGAAGTCTGCATGTTGAGCTATATTTACGAATGATGTCCTTGTACCGATGATAAAATTTAGTAAATGTTTTGACTAGTTTGTGATATCGAAAACCCTGGTGTAATAATTTTCTGTAATACATAAATTTCTTTCGTTAAAATCTGAAATGTTGTTACATACACGAGCGAATCGTACAAGTTGAGATATATAAACACCGTAAGATGGTGACAAGGAACGTCACCATCTAAAATGGATAATTAACGATAGGAAATGAAAAATCATCTCTTTTATCATAAATTTTTGTATTAAGCTTTCCGTTAATGATATAGATATCAAGATCGAGGAAAGGGCAGTGGTCATTGTTAGTATTAGCTTTATTTAAAGTAAGTTCAACAGGATAAATTTCTTTAGTATACATACTGAAGTCGTCATTATTGAGAGCCAATATATCATCCAAATATCTAAAAGTATTATTAAATTTTGTATCAGATGTTGTTTCGATGGGTCTTTGCTGATTTTAGTCATAAATTGTAACTCATAGCAATACAAAAACAGGTCTGCAATAAGTGGTGCACAGTTAGTCCCATTGGAATTCGATAACCTGACGATATACGGAATCTCCAAAGCGAACAAAAATATTATCTAGTAAAATTTCAAAGGCAGATATAGTATCAAAGCATGTCCAATTGACATAGTTCTTTTGTTTATTGCTACTAAAAATGACCTAAAAGAGTTAGAACATATGTATTCACATTCTGACTTTTAAATGCCCATTTAATTAGGTGTGTGAATTTTTCTTAATGAGAATGTGAGGCAATGTGGTATACAGGGTAGAAAAATCAAAACTTTGAACAGATTCAAAATCACCAATATAAGCATGCAATTTATCAAGTACTTCCAACGAGTTTTTGACACTCCAAAAGTAATTAATCCCACTATTTTCAAAGGCCTTATTTGAACAATTTATTATCAGGTTTTTGATTGTACCAAGTGAACTGGTAAGAAGAAAAGACAATTTAGTAGTGGAACAATGGCTTGAAGACGAAATAAATCTATATTTGTAAGGTGTTTTATGTAGCCGGAAGCCAGTACATAGTTGGGACTTTCATTGTATTTGGTTCTGCTTGTAAAGAGGTAGCTAAAAGTTTGTGTTTGTTACAGATGTCGTTTTCTGAAAATGGAGTCAGTTGGAATGTTGGTGAATTGGTGATTTCTTTTTCAGAACCTCAATGTAAAATTTACGTCAAACAATAATGATATTATTAGCAGCTTTATCGGCGGGACAAAACAAATTCCTTGGCTAGTTCTTTAAGTTTATGTTTGATACGAGAAATAGGTTTATTATGGTTGTTGTTAAGAGTAAAATGTTCTTTAAAATGTTGAATAGGTATATCAACTATGTTCATTACTGAATTAAAAAGAGTCCAAAGATTTTTGTCAGCTTTTTCCGTTTATCCATTTTAAACAGTAAGTATGGAGTGAGTCGTGGATGATATTACGACACTCATTCCAATTAATGATTGACTGGGGACGATATTTAGGTCCTTTACTGAGGAATGATTTTAACTCTTGGTCTTGAGCGATGTTGAGATCTTCTGTTATAACATGGGAAATGGGTCCATAAATGTATTCGGAATTACTGCAATTACATGAAGTAGGTGTATTTTCACTGATATTAACATCTTTACACAATTGGCTATAATTAAACACATATTTCCGGGTAGATTTCTTGTAAATATAACAAGTAAGAGGGAGCTCAGTATTATCAAAATATCCAGGAATTTGTTCTTTAACAGAATGGTCGTTAAAAATACCAGCAATATTTACAAAATCAAAACCTTTATTGACATACTTTATTTTAATAAAATGTTTTTTATGATCTTCAGGGCGATCAATTTTGGGAAAAAGTTTAGAATAACAATATGCCATTATAATTTGAACGATTTCATACTTAGGACTGCTATATGAAATTGTGTTGCAATCCTCTAAAATTTTATTTAACTTAATTTATAAGCATGTTAAGGATCCTTACAATTGTTTACCAGATAGTGGTAGTTAACAGCATCCTACGGACACAGTCAATTTCTATTGTATGGATTCACAATGTGCCAAATTTCCTCATGTTGGGAATTGTCTCACCATTAGAGGTGATGACCTGACTTAAATCATCCAAATCCAAAAAACCCAAAACAGGTTTTCAAAAGAGTTAAAACCAAATTAAAGTACATACTCATTAAAACATTATATTAAAGAAAAAAAAAACACTGGACAAATATGAAAGATGCTTTTGGTCCCCTTGTGCTCAAAATCCCCCATACAATTAAAAAAAAAAACTTTTTTTAACTGGTACAAAAAAATAATTGTGGAATACATTAAAATGCATGCTGTAGATTTATCAGGGTTCAAATTAGCGGTGGTCCGAGGTCGCGACCTTCCACTTTGCAATCGGACTTTCGTTTTGGTTACTAGCTACGCCCGACGGACCTTGATTTGAAAAAAACTTTGTCGACCTTTTAACCATCAGTATGGTCATTCAAAGCCATATTACTATTGACATCGTATACCCCTCCACGGATTTTTCTAGCATTCCACAGGGTCCGGTATTCGAATTGGACCCATTCCCAATGGCAAATTATACCTACATTTTTCCCAATTTTGGGACCAAAATTTCAAACGATCTCAAATTTTGTTTCATCTTTATTATTCATGACAGCGATGTTCATTTTGTTCAACCGCTAGCTTTATACGAAAATCGCCAACAAGTAATGTGTAAATCCGAGTTAAATCGTATCTGACTGACAAATACAACGTTGAAAAACAATGGATGCCATAAACCGGAAATGAGGTCAATTACAATACCGGCTCAGATTCCGGGAGCGGATTAGGGTAATTCGGGTTTGCCGATCAAATACAATAAAAAAATAATAATAATTCCAGGCAGGTGACAAAATACATCTATGATGATGTAATATAAACACTAGAGTTGAAAACCAAAAGAAATATGGAAAAGAAAGAAAAAGCAGGAAATATTTTATACAGAAACTCAAAATTATTTTTAGTTCACAAATTTTATGTCAAAATCAATAAAATGTGACAGTAATTTTCTTTATCATAAATAACTGTTGATATTAAATGTGTTTTCATAGTGTAAACGTATTACTACAATTCAAGAGGTAATTTCTTCTCAATTTTGAAGGTCTAGTAAAAATCTGGAAGTTTCTTACTTTATTTTCACAAAGGAACTAATATAATAGTGCATCTAGACATGATACACTTAAACAGCTTTGAATTTGAACTGTTACTTTAATTGTATACTGGGTATGAATTGAACAATATAAAAAAAGAGATACATATAGCCCTTTATATTATAGTAAAAACCAAACATTGTAGCGCCTTGAGTTAGCAGTTCTCTTCCAAATCTCACCACTTCTCTATCAGTTTCAAAAGAAAAGTCATTTCTCCTATGATTCTGAAGTAGTGTGAAGCCTGAGATAATGGTATAATTAGTAATTAATTATCAATCGTTGAGACAACACACCCACCCACAGTGACACCCTCCCCAATACAAAAACAAAAAGATTATTTGAATTCATAATATACAAGACAATTACATTTATTATTAAACATATTATACAACAGTGGCATTGACAATGAAACAAGCGCACCTAACACCAAAACACATTAATTTTATATCTTACTGAGTTATGAAATATTTCAAGTAAAAGTAGGACCTGGAATTTAGGTTGTGGACCTTTCAGTTTGAGTTAAGGATCCTTACAATTGTTTACCAGATAGTGGTAGTTAACAGCATCCTACGGACACAGTCAATTTCTATTGTATGGATTCACAATGTGCCAAATTTCCTCATGTTGGGAATTGTCTCACCATTAGAGGTGATGACCTGACTTAAATCATCCAAATCCAAAACCCAAAACAGGTTTTCAAAGAGTTAAAACCAAATTAAAGTACATACTCATTAAAACATTATATTAAAGAAAAAAAACACTGGACAAATATGAAAGATGCTTTTGGTCCCCTTGTGCTCAAAATCCCCATACAATTAAAAAAAAAACTTTTTAACTGGTACAAAAAATAATTGTGGAATACATTAAAATGCATGCTGTAGATTTATCAGGGGTTCAAATTAGCGGTGGTCCGAGGTCCGGACCTTCCACTTTGCAATCGGACTTTCGTTTTGGTTACTAGCTACGCCCGACGGACCTTCGATTTGAAAAAAAAACTTTGTCGACCTTTTAACCATCAGTATGGTCATTCAAAGCCATATTACTATTGACATCGTATACCCTCCACGGATTTTTCTAGCATTCCACAGGGTCCGGTATTCAATTGGACCCATTCCCAATGGCAAATTATACCCTACATTTTTCCCAATTTTGGGACCAAAATTTCCAAACGATCTCAAATTTTGTTTCATCTTTATTATTCATGACAGCGATGTTCATTTTGTTCAACCGCTAGCTTTATACCGAAAATCGCCAACAAGTAATGTGTAAATCCGAGTTAAATCGTATCTGACTGACAAATACAACGTTGAAAAACAATGGATGCCATAAACCGGAAATGAGGTCAATTACAATACCGGCTCAGATTCCGGGAGCGGATTAGGTAATTCGGGTTTGCCGATCAAATACAATAAAAAAAATAATAATAATTCCAGGCAGGTGACAAAATACATCTATGATGATGTAATATAAACACTAGAGTTGAAAACCAAAAGAAATATGGAAAAGAAAGAAAAAGCAGGAAATATTTTATACAGAAACTCAAAATTATTTTTAGTTCACAAATTTTTATGTCAAAATCCAATAAAATGTGACAGTAATTTTCTTTATCATAAATAACTGTTGATATTAAATGTGTTTTCATAGTGTAAACGTATTACTACAATTCAAGAGGTAATTTCTTCTCAATTTTGAAGGTCTAGTAAAAATCTGGAAGTTTCTTACTTTATTTTCACAAAGGAACTAATATAATAGTGCATCTAGACATGATACACTTAAACAGCTTTGAATTTGAACTGTTACTTTAATTGTATACTGGTATGAATTGAACAATATAAAAAGAGATACATATCTAGCCCTTTATATTATAGTAAAACCAAACATTGTAGCGCCTTGAGTTAGCAGTTCTCTTCCAAATCTCACCACTTCTCCCTATCAGTTTCAAAAGAAAAGTCATTTCTCCTATGATTCTGAAGTAGTGTGAAGCCTGAGATAATGGTATAATTAGTAATTAATTATCAATCGTTGAGACAACACACCCACCCACAGTGACACCCTCCCCAATATAAAAAACAAAGGTTATTTGAATTCATAATATACAAGACAATTACATTTATTATTAAACATATTATACAACAGTGGCATTGACAATGAAACAAGCGCACCTAACACCAAAACACATTAATTTTATATCTTACTGAGTTATGAAATATTTCAAGTAAAAGTAGGACCTGGAATTTAGGTTGTGGACCTTTCAGTTTGAGTGTCAAAGGTCCTGGACCTTCCAGTACCAAATGTTAATTTGAACCCTGTTTATCAATAGTTGGATATAATTGTCTTTCTTCATCTGGTCATGATCAGTTGCTTAGCATTTATGGAACACTTCAACTTGTTCAAGGCTTTGGTACTTGTAGCACCTATCATATATTAAGCTTGCATCATTCTTGTGGTATTTCTTTGTAGGAAGTAAGTCCAGATACAAGGAGATTTCGTTTTGCTTTACCCAGCCCTGAACATATACTGGGACTACCAGTTGGTGAGTAACAATAAATATTGTACATGTGGTTTATATTAGTCCAATATCAAGCCTTTCTGATAATAACTGTCAGTGGATTGTTGTCAAATTTTCAGAATACAATGTATAAGTGAGATAGTGGCATTTTTGGACAAGTTTCCCAAATTGCAAAACTGTCGTTTAGTATTGGGATATGAGGTGGGTTGATGGGCAGGCTGGCAGAGGATGTTTGTTTAAGGTTTGTGTTATCAACTCGCCTTACAGTTTCCACCCAGATCCTAGGCTTGAAACCTCAAAGAAAGATTGCATACATGTACACATTAAATTTGTGCACCTAGTATTATGGATTTATTTGATGAATTCCCATACTTAAAATATAGGAATTTTTTGAGAAAAATTTATAAAATACCAGTACCAGTAACTATTTTGTACAATCAATGTCAAATAACCCAGATCCCTGAAATTCACTGACAGATTGCACACATATTGAAGTTGTGCACCTGCTTTTATGGAATCATTTGAGGAATATATTCCAATTTTTTTCAAAATTTACAAAGGACTGGACCTATTTTGTTTAATCATTTTCTCTTACAGTTTTCAACACAGATCATTCAAACTTCACAGAAAGTTTGCACACATATTGATGTTTTAGGATTTGTTTCTCATATTTTCCAAACTTGGGAACACAGTAACTGTTTAGCTGAATTTGCTAAAGCTGGCACCAATAGTTGTCTTTGAAACTTCATAGAAAGTTGGCACCCTTTTGAGGTTGTGCTCCCTCCATTATTGAGTTATTTCAATAGACCATTCTCCATTGTTTAAGAAACATAATGTGCAGTATTTTATCCATTTTTATATACAAATGTATTGGTTCCTATGATCAGAACCCACCTAGAACCTACCTTTTGATAGATGGAGTCTTAATTTACAATCACTGTTTTTCAGGTCAACATATATATTTGACAGTGAGGATTGATGGTCAGTTGGTAATCAGACCTTACACACCAGTGTCCAGTGATGATGACAAAGGATTTATGGATTTGGTTATCAAGGTATGTCATCTACCGTAATTCAGGCTTGTAAAGTCTGCACTGGTACATTGTCCGCACCCCCCTTTTCGCCATGAGAATACAGGAAAAAAAAACTTTGTAACTGCTTGACAACGTCTAATAAACATGATAAAGCTCTGGTAATTTAAAAACGTGAGTGATCGTTTGGGGTATTTCATGGAAAATCCTGTTTTCCATCATTCAGTAGAAGTTGTAAATGATTCTAGAACACTCCATGAGTGTTAAAATAAGTCAAAAACAATTGGGAAAGTTATTAACCAAAAGTTCATATAGCACGTGTAAATCAAAAATAATTATGACCAGTGAGAGTGTGCAGAAATTCTGTACGTCATAGTTATTACTAGAATATGACTGAAACTAAAACAATTTTGTTCTTTAGTTAAATACCATTACCTAAATGTATCCATCACATTAATGTTTGGATGGTCTTCAGATAAAACAAAACGCGTTGGAGCATGCGTCAGTATGAAACACCAACAGGGGACGAATAACCGATTACAGTTTGTAGCTTATACGTTGTAATGCATAAGGTGGTTCCAGGCTGATTTATATACTTTTTTCATTCCGGTAAATACAAGTGGATTCAAGTTTATGTTAAGCAATGCTATGAAAAGAAACGATTAATTTGTAATGAAGCATTTGATTTTGATATTTATCAGTTAATAGTGGATTTTGAATTAAATTTGCATATTGATATGGATTAGGGAAATTATTAGTTTTGAAAATTATAAGGGCGCCCTCTATATTTTCAATAACAAACATGGCGGAATGTAAACAAACCTTGCAAAATCAAGTTTTTGTCTGGCCTTGACGGAGTCAAAAATCAAGATATAGGTATGCTGTTTCCAGTGTCGGCAGCGACGGCGTCAACAATGTATTAGTTTGTGATTAGGTCTCGTTTATGGTGAACCACTAGTGGAAGGTCAAGGATATTTGGTATGCAGTTGTATTAGCACATCTCATTACCATGAAGATTATTTGGCCCTGCCCCCTCAGTCATGGTCTATTGACTGAAACTTTGCTTAGTTTACATGTTTTAGTTTGTGATTAGGTCAGTTTATGGGGAACCACTAGTGGTAGGTCAGTGATATTTGGTATGAAGTTGTATAAGCATTGGCATATCTCATTGCCATGGAGATTATTTGGACCTGCTCTGCCCCCTCAGTCATGGTCTATTGACTTTGAAGCTTTTGCTTAGTTTACATGTAAGTTTGTGATAAGTTCAGTTCAAGGGTGAACCATTAGTGGTAGGCCAATGTTAATTGGTTTGCAGTTGTATAAGCAATTAGCACATTTCATTTCCATGGAGAATATTTGGCCCTACCCCCTCAGTGATGGTCTATTGACTTTGAAACTTTTGCTTAGTTCACATGTATTAGTTTGTGATTAGATCAGTTTAAGATGAACCGCTAATGTTAAGTCTATGATATTTGGTATGCAAATTTATTGGCATTTGCAAGTCTCGTTTCCATTGAGATTATATAGCCCCACCCCCTTATCATGGTTCATTGACTTTGAAACTTTTACAAAGTGTATAAGTTAATGTTTGAGTTTAGGTTTGTTTAAAGGCAATGACTTATGATAAGTCAATGGTATTTGGTATGCAGTTGTATTAGCATTGGCACATATCATTTCCATTGAGATTGTTTAGCCATGTACCTTCAGTCATGGTTCATTGACTTTGAATATTTGCATAACTTACATGTTAAAGTATTGCTATTTTAATTTCAACATTTGCATTATCAAAATTACAAAACGGCGAGACATATCTCTGTGTTAACAGTTTATTATTTTCTTATTTCTTGCTTATCGTACTCTCTAATCCGCACCCCTGCCTGGCAATATTAATTTTGGAGAAAAAAAATGCGGACTTTACAAGCCAGAATATGGTAGATAGGGACTGAACAATGATCCAATCTTCTTGAGAATTGCAACTACATGATGTAAAAGATTTATAGTCATGTTGATATGTGGAGATAGAATGGACAAATAGAATAGGGTTAGTTATAAGAATAATTTTGACTAAAAAAAGAATGCAGAAAAAAACCAAGAAATTGCTGAAGGATAAGTAAAAAAAAGAAAAAACAAAGACATGCAATATGCTATTCTTTAGCTTTACATCTTTTGCCAGATTTTAATTTCTTCATATAACTTAAATTTTTTTTGGAGTGTTTGTTTTGTTTATTGTCAAAGTCTCAGATTTGTTCATATCATATTTTAGGTGTACTTCAAAAATGTGCATCCCAAGTTTCCTGAAGGAGGTAAAATGTCTCAATACTTGGAGAGCATGGAGATAGGAGATTTTATTGATGTTAGAGGACCAAGCGGTCTCTTGGTTTATGATGGACAAGGTTTGTTTCTTTTGCCATGATAAAAAAGATCAACATTATATCAATTGCTAATTGCAATTCCAATAAAACTTTCATATTTGCACACATTTTCTGATTTGAGTTACCTACCTTTGACCTTAAATCCATGTATTTTCCAAATTTAATAATTGAGGCCAAATCATGCATTGATAATTATGAATGTTTACTCATGATCTGTTATATTTTTTGTAGGAGTTTTCCAGATTAAGTCTGACAAGAAAGCTGCACCAGAGACTGTGATGGCTAAGAAAGTTGGAATGATAGCTGGAGGTACTGGTATTACACCCATGTTACAGCTTGTTAGGGCTATCTTTAAAGATAAAAATGACAACACAGAGATTTCACTTCTCTTTGCTAACCAGGTTAGATTAATGAATTATGGTCTGTTTTGTAGTGTCCAGACTTATTAAAGACATTTTTTTAAACAAGATAGTTTCTTTGTTGGGACATGATGTATTTGGAATTTACATTTTGAAAATATCAGACCATTTTGATTTATGATCTGAAAACTCCACTGTCAAACTTCCTCTCTTTATTATGGTTTAATACTGTTTAATGCATTTCTTATTTCTTACTCAAATTTGAATAAGGGGTTATTTCAGATTTACTGTAAATGCAGAAATTATTGCAATTTTTTTATTATTATATTAATGTGAATAATGCGACTGGGTGAGTATCGCAATGATAAAAACTCACATTTTGATATCTGATACATATACCTGTATGCAGATTTTCATGAAATCACAATAATTAAAACTATTTTTGTCCATTCTTTAACAATCACAATAATAAATGCATGCAATAATTTCTGAATTTACAGTAATTGAAACCCAAAGAAGTTTTTGAAAAAAGCTTGAAGAACATGGGTTCAACAAAATGAAAATTTGAATGTCCTATTAACAATGATTAAAATGTAAATGAATTGATGAATGATGTTTTGAATTATAAACTCTGTTGTTGAATTTCAGACTGAGAATGATATATTACTAAGAACTGAGTTGGAAGAAATTGCTGCTGAACAACCAAATAGATTTAAACTGTGGTTTACGTTAGACAGGCCTGAGGAAGGTAAGTGTAACTTGACTGCTTAAAATGTGGCTTACAATTGTGTAATTGCACTATATATTTATGTTTAATTTTGTCATGACTATGGTTAGTGTCTTTTATTTTTATGTCCCCACCGTAGCGTAGGGGGCATTAAGTTTTACCCTTGTCCATCTACATCTGTCCGTCTGTCCATATGTATGTATGTCAAAAAATTGGTTTCCTTTCTCTTACTTTAATTTGCCCCAACCAAATGTTATGA
This sequence comes from Mytilus coruscus, assembly GCA_017311375.1. Taxonomy (NCBI): domain Eukaryota; kingdom Metazoa; phylum Mollusca; class Bivalvia; order Mytilida; family Mytilidae; genus Mytilus; species Mytilus coruscus. Next base: position 60,178,855 of record CM029604.1, on the reverse strand, counting down.
AACTTATACGCAATGCTGATTAACACAAAACACAGATCAAGTTTGAATTTGGGTGACATCACTTTTACCGTTCTAGAGTTATGCCCCTTTACAAATGGAAAAATTGCTGAATTTTTCAATTCTGTTCTCTAACTTTAGTTTGCCTCAACCAAATGTTATGAAATTTATACACAATGCTTATTAACACAAAACACAGATCAAGTTTGAATTTGGGTGGCGTCACTTTTACCATTCTAGAGTTATGCCCCTTTACAAATGGAAAAATTGCTGAATTTTTTGTTTCCGTTCTCTAACTTCATTTTTTGTCTCGCCTTAACGTAGTCAAAAAGCGAGACATAGGTATGCTGTTTCTGGCGGCGGCGTCAACAATGTATTAGTTTGTGATTAGGTCTCGTTAATGGTGAACCACTAGTGGTAGGTCAATGATATTAGCATGCAGTTGTATAAGCATCAGCACATCTCATTACCATGGAGATTATTTGGCCCTGCCCCCTCAGTTATGGTCTATTGACTTCAAAATTTTGCTAAGTTTAAATGTATTAGTTTGTGATTAGGTCAGTTTATGGGGAATCACTAGTGGTAAGTTAATGATGATTGGTATATAGTTGTATCCAAGTGTTGGCATATCTCATTTCCATGGAGATTATATGGCCCAGCCCAGTCAGTCATGATCTATTGCCTTTGAAACTTTTGCTTAGTTTTCATGTATTAGTTGGTGATTAGGTCAGTTTATGGGGAACCACTAGTGGTAGGTCAATGATATTTGGTATGCATTTGTATTAGCATTGGCATATCTCATTACCATGGAGATTATTTGACCCTGCCCCCTCAGTTATGGTCTATTGACTTTGAAACTTTTGCTTAGTTTTCATGTATTAGTTTGTGATTAGGTCAGTTTATGGGGAACCACCAGTGGTAGGTCAATGATATTTGGTATGCATTTGTATTAGCATTGGCACATCTAATTACCATGGAGATTATTTGACCCCGCCCCCTCAGTTATGGTCTATTGACTTTGAAATTTTATTTAGTTTACATGCAGTGTTCCCGCCTGCCCTAAATAGAAGGGCGGCCCGCCCTTGGTGCCCTTACAATTTCCAAATTTCATGCCTATTGACGTTTCCGGTAAAATTGTTACCTGATTGTGTAACACTAATTAACTGACAATGGGATTAAGTTAAATACCTAATGCCTTTGGCAGTTTTATCACCTCTGTTAATGATTGTTTACTGCTAATTAGTGGATTTAAGATAATTGAACAAATACTAGATATTTAATACAGAATTAAATGTCCACATGTTATCCATTTGCAATGTTTATGTACAGCATGTACACATGGAAAAATTTATTTCAGTAGGCATAATATAAAAAATAAAATCTAAAACAATTTTAAAGGCATACATAGTTTTGACTAAATTAGTTAAAAAATGTTTTGTTTTATAATCATGAATATGAAATTTAAAGAAGAATCAAAGAAATTTGTACTTTGAACATAACTTCCTGTTTTACTTCTTGTATTTTATAATCCTCCTTTTATAGGAGCACTCAACAAATGCTTTTATTTTTAACAATGATGGAAAAAAAGTAACTGTTTATACCTCCTGTAATATATGCAATATATTATTGCATCAATATAATATGATCATCTCCTGTCTCACCTGTTATATTTATAAAACTCCTTACTTAGGAGCACTTTGATGTGCACTTAAAATTACTTTTTTGTAACAATTGAAATGATAATAAATAACTTTAATAACAATATACTATATGTTTGATCAAGCAATTTAAATGTAGATAATCTAATTAGATTAAACATTCAATTTTGCATGTATAACTCCATCTTTCAAAACTACTTGTTTATTTTTATAGACTGGTATAAGTTATGAAACATTGAGATTTCTGATGATTATTTTCCTTACCAAATGTACTAGTTTGTTTAGATTAACATCAAAATGATATGCTTTGCTTCATGGTATGTTAATTTGATAAAAAAAATTCTTTCTGAAACCAACATCAAGAACACATTAATTTCTAAATATGGTTTAAATACAACTAATGTTCTCCAGCTGAGCCTAGCAATATTCAAGGTTATTTATACACTGTCCAACAGTGCCCTTACAATCTAGGTTATTACACTAAAGTGCCCTTTCAGACAACTAGCACCCTTCTGCCCTGAGAATCAAGCTGGAACACTGACATGTATTAGTTATCGAAATTACAAATAGGCGAGACATATCTCTGTGTTAACAGTTTATCTTTGCCATGGAGTAAAATTAATTTTAAACTTTAAAACAAACCTTTCTTTAGTGACTGGTGGATTCAAACATTTGGCCAAAAATGAGTTGGTTGGATTAGGACCGTACTAGAAAGCTACTCAAATGAGCTCACTAATCTGCATGTTTAACTGTTTGATGTAAAATTAAAATATGCAAAATAAATTTATTTCTCAATTTAAAAACAACAAACAACCAATATTTGTAAATACGTTTTATTCACAAAAGCAAACACACATAATCATGATACAGTATATATATAGATATAAATGCAGTAAAGCATAGGGTAAATATACATAAGGCAATATCCTATATACACAAAAGAGATGAAAAAAATGGTTCCCTTATAGAACATATGTATATGAGGGTGTGGATGGGGGTTTATAGAATAGAGAATAATGGGCACAAAATATAACAAATAGAGGAAAATGGACCAAAAAAATTAAAGAATACAGAAATGAAGGACCAAACATCCAAACCCTTGTATATGTCAATGTTTCTCTTGAAAAAAAACAAAAATTAGTCATGAGTTAAGCCAGTTATTTTTATTATACCCCGCTTTAAAAAAGTGGGGTATACTGTTTTACCTCTGTCTGTCCGTCTGTCAGTCCATCCGTCAGTCCAGCCATCCCTCTGTCCGTCCGTCCGTCCCATGAGTATATTTCGTCGCCTTTTTCTGAGGAACTACAATACAAGGATTTCTGAAATTTGGTTTCAGGGTTTATATAAGTCAGCTATACTGTGTGATGTTTTTTCAGATTCATCACTCAACAACTTCCTGTTTACTGAAATATTTGGGCGGGGGTATCACCAGTGAGCAGTAGCTCACACTTTTATTGTTCTTCATTTTTTTCCATGACAGAGATTATGACTGTGTTCTATTAAGGTCGTTGGACTAAACAAAAGGAGAGAGAATTTTAGTTGACTTCCTATAGATAAATTGTCAAAAGGAGTCAACTGCATTATAACAATGATTTACTTTAAACCAACTAATTTTTGTGAATACTTTTTCCTATTTCTTCCTTTCCAGCCGACTTTGTGGTGATATGTTTTTATGATTTGATAACTGTATAGGTGTATTTATATAAAAAGAATATCAAAATTTGTCATGTTTGTGCAGATTAATAGTACGATTTTTTTTCTATTCACAAAAATTTGAAAAAAATGAGTTGGTTAACAGTATTGTACATTCTGTGTATTCTGTAATGGCGTTTTCTTTTCATTTAGGCTGGAAGTATAGTAAAGGATTTATAAGTGCTGATATGATTAAGGATCACCTACCTCCACCAGATGATGATACTCTTATTCTGATGTGTGGACCACCTGCCATGATCAATTTTGCTTGCCTACCTAACCTCGACAAACTTGGGTACACACCCAAGATGAGATTTGCCTACTAAGACCAATACTAAATATAAGTTATAATTTGTAGTTCCTATGACAATATGTATTAGTGTATTATCGTGCAAGGGTAATATTGAAAGAAGAAAGCTTGCATGTGTAGAAATAAGTGGTATTCATATTAAATATTGTTGCAAAATTATAACCAAAAAATTGCTAATTTTTTTCTTCCTTTATCAGGTTCTAAATATATAATAATACCTCAACAAATACATGTAATATATAGTCTAAGGAAACAATTGAAAAACATATGATTAGATATTTATTGATGATGTTTCTTGAATTATAACATAAAAAATTAAAAAAAATTTGGATAAATATATTAAAAAAATGGTAGTGTTAAAAACGATACACTTAACCTTTAGCCTATATATGTACATTGCAGATTCTTGGGTTTATTTTGTTAAGTATACTCTTTCTCTTGAGGTCATGACTTTAACAGACAAAATGGGGCCTTATAGTATGAGTGAGGATGTTTACTAGTAAGGATCAATAACAAGGAAACTAACTGTTCTTATGTTAAAAGAAAACTGGCCTTATAGAGAAGAGGCATTTCTTACAAAAAGACCTTATGAGACAGGTGACATTCTGATATTTATAAATACTTTAAAATGCTGTGGTGTTGGTTATCAAAGTACAAAATAATGTATAATGTTGGCAGCAAAATACATGTTATGGGAAAGTCTGTGTGCATTTAGTGATTATTTGTATTTATTTGTGATAGGCTGATTGTTACAAGTGTGTCAAAAGTGCTATATTATTTATGATTGTGGCAGTGAAACTATTTGGTGCAAAAATGCAATAATTGTGCAATGCATGACAAACACTTGTTGATATTATATAAAACATGAAGAATTGCATATTAAAGGGAATGAAAAATGGTTTTTGAGCTTTTTTATTTCCTTATTGGAACATTTTTGAATTCTTTACTGAAACTATGATATTAAAGCTACAAACAATAAGCTTTAATATTGGAATTGTATCTGTTATAAGCTATATTTATTAGATAATTTTTAACAGTTAAAAGTTGGACATATAAATAATGAAAATAATGGGTACATATTATATTTGGTGTAGGCATTGCATAGATATTATATGAAGATTTTGTTACAAGCTTTTCTATTATTTTTATTAAAATTCTTTGAAATATTTGTATATCCTGTGTTGTTCTTATTTATTACTTATGGCAGTCTTTAAGTTGTACTAAGGATTTTCTACCCACTGAATAAATTACCTTAGCTGTATTTGGCAAAACATTTTTGGAATTTTGGGTCCTCAGTGCTCTTATCCTTTTTAGCTCACCTGGCCCGAAGGGCCAAGTGAGCTTTTCTCATCACTTGGCGTCCGTCGTCGTTAACTTTAAAAAATCTTCTCCTCTGAAACTACTGGGCCAAATTTAACCAAACTTGGCCACAATCATCATTGGGGTATATAGTTTAAAAATTGTGTCCGGTGACCAAGCCAACCAACCAAGATGGCCGCCATGGCTAAAAATAGAACATAGGGGTAAAATGTAGATTTTGGCTTATATCTCTAAAACCAAAGCATTTAGAGCAAATCTGACATGGGGTAGAATTGTTTATCAGGTCAAGATCTATCTACCCTGAAATTTTCAGATGAATTGGACAACCCGTTGCTGGGTTGCTGCCCCTGCATTGGTAATTTTAAGGAAATTTTGCCGTTTTTGGTTATTATCTTAAATATTATTATAGATAGAGATAAACTGTAAACAGCAATAATGTTCAGCAGAGTAAGATCTACAAAAAAGTTGCCATGACCAAAATGGTCAATTGACCCCTTAAGGAGTTATTGCCCTTTAAAGTCAATTTTAACATTTTTTTGTAAATTTTTGTTATCTTTTACAAAAATTTTCTCCTCTGTAACTAGTAAGACAAATTTAACCAAACTTGATCACAATCATCATTAGGGTATCTAGTTTAAAAAATGTGTCCGATGACCCCGTCTGCCAACCAACATAGAACATAGGGGTAAAATGCAGTTTTTGGCTTATATCTCTGAAACTAAAGCATTAAGAGCAAATTTGACATCTGTAAAAATGTTCATCAGGTTAAGATCTATCTGTCCTTAAATTTTCAGATGAATCAGACAACCCATTGTTGGGTTGCTGCCCCTGAATTAGCAATTTTAAGGAAATTTTGCAGTTTTTGGTTATTATCTTGAATATTATTATAGATAGAGATAAACTGGAAACAGCAATAATGTTCAGCAAAGTAAGATCTACAAATAAGTCAACATGACCAAAATGGTCAGTTGACCCCTTGAGGAGTTATTGCCCTTTAAAGTCAATTTTAACAATTTTGGTAAATTTTGTAATCTTTACAAAATCTTCTCCTCTGAAACAACTGAGACACTTAACCATTTAACCAAACTTGGTCACAGTCGTCATTAGGGTATTTAGTTTAAAAATGTGTCTGATGACCCTGCCTGCCAACCAACATGGCAGACATGGCTAAAAATAGAACATAGAGGTAAAATGCAGTTTTTGGCTTATATCTCTGAAACTAAAGCAAAAGTATAATGGTTGCATTGATTTATGCATCAATTGTAAATAGAAATATCAGGTGAGTGACACAGGTTCCTTGGAGCCTCTAGTTTTGGTCTTTTTAATAATTTTTTTTATTGACGTTTCACTGATGAAACTTCTGTAGACATAACACAAGTCTGGCTTTCTAAATTTTACTTCTGGTATCAGTTAGGATTTTATTACTGGACCCATTAAGTCTGGTATCAGTTTACTGGACCCATTAAGTCTGGTAGCAGTTAGGAGTTTATTACTGGACCCATGAAGTCTGGTATCAGTTTACTGGACCCATTAAGCCTGGTATCAGTTTATTGGACCCATTAAGTCTGGTATCAGTTAGGAGTTTATTGAATATTACTGGACCCATTAAGTCTGGTATCAGTTAGGAGTTTATTGAATATTACTGGACCCATTAAGTCTGGTAATAGTTAGGAGTTTATTGAATATTACTGGACCCATTAAGTCTGGTATCAGTTAGGAGTTTATTGAATATTACTGGACCCATTAAGTCTGGTAACAGTTAGGAGTTTATTGAATATTACTGGACCCATTAAGTCTGGTATCAGTTAGGAGTTTATTGAATATTACTGGACCCATTAAGTCTGGTATCAGTTAGGAGTTTATTGAATATTACTGGACCCATTAAGTCTGGTATCAGTTAGGAGTTTATTGAATATTACTGGATCCATTTAGTCTGGTATCAGTTAGTTTATTGAATATTACTGGACCCATTAAGTCTGGTATCAGTAAGGAGTTTATTACTGGACCCATTAAGTCTGGTATCAGTTAGGAGTTTATTGAATATTACTAGACCCATTAAGTCTGGTATCAGTTAGGAGTTTATTGAATATTACTGGACCCATTAAGTCTGGTATCAGTTAGTAGTTCATTGAATATTACTAGACCCTTTAAGTCTGGTATCAGTTAGGTGTTTATTGAATATTACTGGACCCATTAAGTCTGGTATCAGTTAGGAGTTTATTACTGGATCCATTAAGTCTGGTATCAGTTAGGAGTTTATTGAATATTACTGGACCCATTAAGTCTGGTATCAGTTAGGAGTTTATTGAATACTACTGGACCCATTAAGTCTGGTATCAGTTAGGAGTTTATTGAATACTACTGGACCCATTAAGTCTGGTATCAGTTAGGAGTTTATTGAATATTACTGGACCCATTAAGTCTGGTAACAGTTAGGAGTTTATTGAATATTACTGGACCCATTAAGTCTGGTATCAGTTAGGAGTTTATTGAATATTACTGGACCCATTAAGTCTGGTATCAGTTAGGAGTTTATTGAATATTACTGGACCCATTAAGTCTGGTATCAGTTATGAGTTTATTGAATATTACTGGACCCATTAAGTCTGGTATCAGTTATGAGTTTATTGAATATTACTGGACCCATTAAGTCTGGTATCAGTTATAAGTTTATTGAATATTACTGGACCCATTAAGTCTGGTATCAGTTAGGAATGTATTGAATATTACTGGACCCATTTAGTCTGGTATCAGTTAGGAGTTTATTGAATATTACTGGACCCATTAAGTCTGGTATCAGTTAGGAGTTTATTGAATATTACTGGACCCATTAATTAGATATAAGAAGATGTGGTATGAGTGCCAATGAGACAACTCTCCATCCAAGTCAAAATTTATAAAAGTAAACCATTATAGGTCAAAGTATGGTCTTCAACACGGAGCCTTGGCTCACACCGAACAGTAAGCTATAAAGGGCCCCAAAATTACTAGTGTAAAACCATTCAAGCGGGAAAACAAACGGTCTAATCTATATAAAAAAGCGAAAGCGAAACACTTATGAACCACATCAACAAGCGTCAACTACTGAACATCAGATTCCTGACTTAGGACAGGTGCAAACAAATGCAGCGGGTTTAAACGTTTTAATGGTACCAAACCTTCACCCTTTTTCTGAAACAATAGTGTAACATCACAACATAAAAAGACACACTATAAAATATCAACTGAAATAGCTTAACTCAATCAAAGGACATATTAACACCACTGAACATACACTGAACAAATAAATTTGACCTATGATACAATGTAAATACAAAATAAATAAACTAAGGGAAGAATAATAAAAGTAATATGTTATATTGGTATGAAATGTTAAACAATTTAAGAAAAACGATATGCTCGAACAAAAATATCAGCCATTTGCAATAACTTTAAACACAGGTAAATGAAAATAATTTTGTTGTTAGGTATACGTGTACAGTTGCAATAGAGAAAGGAAATATTTTTACAAAATAAATAGTTTTGATGTTCATAGTATGAAGTGGAAATTTATAGTAGTACCAAACACTTATCAAAGCTGGTATATAGACCAGATATAACCCTGAATAACATTAAATAACAAAAAAAAAGGCATTACAATTAGTATCAACAGGTCAAATAAACAAGAAAGTACGATTTGAGAGTACTCGCAGTTACTGACAGCTAGTTAAAAGCCAAAACAATTAATAATAAAAAATCATGCATCAGAGACTAAAATCAACTAAAACACATCCCAGGGATTTAGTATTTTAACGTCATGGACAGTCAAAGAAGACATGCCTTGTGCAATGCCAAAAATAAATGTATCGACAGACAGTAGGATAGTTAGGAGTTTAACCTCTTTATAGATCAAAATGAACGTGGGTGTGTCTTTAAACATCCCGTTTGAAAAGAATACAAATTTAGTTATGTTTTAATTTGCTGATGACAAAATCGATATTAGTGCCAATGTAAACTATATTCAAAGATCTAATTACAACATTGGTAAGATAACCTGAACTAATAAGTTTATTTAAAGGTTCGATGAGTTTACACGGATCACATAGTGATTTCCGCGCTTTAAGTACAATATTACCGTAAAATTTAGGATGTGAAATACCGTTTTAATCAGTTTTCTACAGGTACAGCCAAATTTACTAATCAAATCTTTGTATCTATGAAAGAACTTAGCAAAAGTTTTACGTAATTTATGGTAACGAAATCCCTGACTTAATAATTTACCAGTGATGCATTGATTACGTTCGTTAAAATCTATGACATCACTACACACACGGGCATAACGAACGAGTTGGGATATATACACACCGTATGATGGAGCCAAAGGAACATCGCCGTCTGAAAAGGAAAATTAACAATAGGGAATGAAAAATCGTCTCTTTTGTCGTAAATTTTCGTATGGAGTTTTCCTTTAGAGATTGAAATGTCCAAGTCCAGAAAAGGACAACTACTGCTGTTTATGTTAGATTTAGTTAAAGTAAGTTCTATTGGGTAAATTTCGGTAGTATATTTAGAGAACTCTGGATTATTTAACGAAAAAATATCATCTAGATAACGGAAGGTATTGTTGAATGTATCAACCAAATGTAACAATGACGTGTCTTTACTGAGTTTGGTCATAAACTGAGATTCATAGCAATACAGGAATAAATCTGCTATTAAAGGGGCGCAGTTAGTGCCCATAGGAATACCTTCTACCTGTCGATACACTTTATCGCCGAAACGTACATATATGTTTTCAGGAGAAAATTTAAAGCTTCAATCATATCTTCACATTTCCAGTAAGTGTATCTAGCATACTTTCCTTTTTCGTTACAGAAAAAGGCTTTAAACGAGTCACAGCAAATAAATTTGTAATGAGATTTTTCAAAGGACCATTTAATTAAATATGAAAACTTTTTCTTGATAAGATTGTGTGGAAGTGTTAAGTCTGGTATCAGTTAGGAGTTTATTGAATATTACTGGACCCATTAAGTCTTTTTCTTTTCTCAATCCTGATTTGTCTCCAATTTAGATTCTTTAGAAGTTGGATGATCATACTTAATTATTTTAAATAAATGATTTATGGAAGTAATTATGGATCTCACAAGCTACAAAGTCCTGGAGGTGAAAGAAAGTATGGCATGCTTTTTCCAGCTTCAATGTTATCAGTTGTTAAAGTTTGTGATTAAATCTATAAGAAGATCCACTTTTGGCAAGTGAGTGGTATTTGGTATGCATTTGTATAAGCATTGGTACATTTCATTTTCATGGGGATAGTATGGCCCAGCTCCAATGTCATCATTGAAACCTTTTCCTGAGTTGACAGGTTTAAGTTTGAGATTAGGTCAAATTATATGCAAATAAAGGAGATATGATGAGGAATACAGTAATGAAGCCATTTAAATTTCAACATTTGCGATGTGCTTTTGAAGTTACACAAACATAAGATATGCCTCTGTGTCAACAGTTTATTTATAAAATTGAGGATAAATAAATCTTTGACTTTTGTCTCGCCTCCAACAAGTCTCAGAATGTGTGACATAGGGATAACAAACCATCGACGGCAAAACTTGTATAAAGCTTTATATTTCAGGGGTTAGAAGACCTTGATGCTTCATACCTTATATACAGTTGTGTTATTATTACCAAGTTTCCATCTGTCATATGCCCATTGTCCTTAATCTCATTTTCAAGGTTCCCCGACTGATTAAAAAAACTATAGTTCTTCTGTAACATAAATTTCTCACTTATGATTATTATGATAATTATATTTGGTATATGGGATCCTTGCAATGTCACCGTCAGCCAGACAGGGTGCACCTGGCCTTGTTATCATTTCATGGATCTGTGATCGTTAAGTTTGTGTGGTCAAGTCAATGTCTCAGATACTATTATTACACAATGTGTCAAATTCATTTGTGTAGGGTATGATTGTAAGCTTGTACATGCCTGACTGGTAGGTTTAATCTGACCTTGACCTTATTTTCATTGGTCAATGTTAAGTTTTTGTGGTTAATCCGTTTCACGGAAATCATAAGCAATATGGCCACTTTATTTGGTGTATGGAATGATTGTTAGGTGTATATATCTGTCTGTCAGGTTTGTTTTTTTTCACCCTGACCTCATTTTTTATGGTTTATTGATCAATAATCAACTTTTGGTGGTTAGGTCCTTTTCTCAGATGCAACAAGCAAGAAGGCAACTATATTTGGTTTATGGATTGATTGTAAGGTATAAATATCAGTCTGGCAGGATTCATCCGACCTTGACCGAATATTCATGGTTCATTGGCCAATGTAGATTTGTGGATTGGTCTGTTTCTAAAAATCTATACGCAAAGGTCAACTATATTTTCTGCTGTTGCTGTAAAAATATCCCCGTTTAAATCAGTTATTCTTAAAAATTGTAGAAAACATATTAAAACGACAACAACCAAAAAAATTTTTGTCATTGGAAAGATTGTTTTATATAACACTGCTATTGCTAAAGGCATCAAGCATTTATCTTTTGTGAGGGGACAGGATTTTTTTGTAATAAATTGTTTTTATTCTAAATCTCTTTCAAAAAAAACTTTGTATCATGGGAAGAGGTGGGGAGCATTACATTCGCGCGCATTCAGAGATTAAACGTTTTTACGATTGCGCACAATATTTCATTACATTTGCGGATATTCTTTGTTCATCTTGAAATATTCAGCACGTACGGACATGTAAAATCGTTACTGTTTACTCTCCTCAGATTTACTATGCTCGATGCATTTTAAAATTTTTATATCTCCAGGACTTACTGCTTAGTTTACTTGTGCATGATGAAACAGAATTATCCTGCTCGAAACCCCACTTCTATCTCGTCGTTGGTGAACAGGGGACAAAGGCTAATGGAAGGGGTACTGATCACTTGGAAATATAAATAAAAATAAATAAATAAATTATATATAAATATACTAAATAAATAAATGATTTGGAAAATACGTTGAAGGTATAAAAAGTCATGAGAATTCCGAATGCAATTAGGTAAATTTCCGTTAATATGTTAACATGTTGAACTTCGACCCCGGGTTCAACCGGGGTTAATACACCAGTTCACAAATAGAGATCTCCTTGCGCTCAAATGTAATTCTTAGTGAAGTATACTGGCAACTTCTTTTACAGAAATATATACACATTTTATCATTAATATATTGTCATGCTTCTGCATATTCACTTTTGTTTACGCTGAACTTTAGTTAAATTTTATTCTATACAAATTTTATTACGTCAAGCAATAGGAGTAAGAATATTTTTTCGCGCCAAAATAACCATCATCCCCCGCCTGCATCAGTATTATATATCGTAATATTTCTGAATAGCGTTTAAATTTATTAGAGTAAGTTTGGTAAGTATTACTTATTAATGTTAAGGTTCTCCAGAGGTGGTTCTCTAGACCTTCTTCACGGTTAGTTTAATCCCATTTATCAATTATCCCCGATGACAGAAATGTTAACCCAGTCGATTTCAGAAATCATTTATGTCATGAGTGAAAATTTTATCTGATGAACTAATGGAACTAATTTTTTCATTAACTGTACATGCAATAGTTTTGTATTATTTGACAACCAATCACATTCACTTTGCATTGTTGCATGATAAATGGGTTATGTATGTGTGATTTGTGTAGTCAGAGACATATAATACAATTTATATTTGTGTATTATATGTCTCTGGTGTAGTGTATTGTAAGGGCGATGCAAATTTGTGACGTCAGTTCGCGATCACGTGACATTATTATTTGTAAACAAACGGGCTCCCCATGTACATGCAACACGTGTGGGAATTATCCATACAAAGTGCAATCAATCTTATATTTCACTATTTTATGATATTTTTGTGTCTGTTTGTAGGTTTGCAGATCAGTAGTCAAAGTAAAATAGACAGTGTTATTGTTCCTGTTCTGAGTTGTGATTTTTTTATATATATATAGAATTAGAAGGTATTAAAGTACATTAGTGAGGGTGGTAATGGGGGTACTTTCATGGCAAATAACGGTAAAAAATCTTGCCAAATAACGTTAACGGTCATTTTTGGTGCATGACCATAAAATGTACATCTTCTTTATGACGATTAAAAAATCGACTGATTTTGACGAATCACGTTAAATTTGTTCCAAAAATAATGGTAACGGTTAATTATTTGACACCTCTGACGAATCACGAGAAGGATATTTTGACGAATCACTATAAAGTTTTAACCAATTTGACACTAATGGTAGTCAAATATGACCGTTTGACGCCTGACGGTAAAGGGCATTCCTACCCTCATTAGTCATTATTTAACTTGTCTGAAAAGATGACCCCACTTTTCCCTGTAATTTTTCCTCAATTTTTGAAACGCATAATTTAAAGAACATTTGCTTCCCTTGAACACTATTTGACCCCCCTCTACGCCCCATTTCCCTCCAAATTTGCTCTAAAGTCGTACTCATAGTCCAACAGATGTTTTGTAATTCTGACATTTTAACTATTATTTTCATATTGAACACATTCCACCATTCAGCTTCCATGTATTTGCATCTTGTATGAACGAGGTGTTAGGTCAATTGTTTCCTATACACCTTATTGCTATTTTCTGCTATTACTGGACATCACCCAGGTTCCTGTAAAATTTTAACGTCACAATACAAAATATCTGATGCCACAATTGAAAAATGATTGTTGCATGACATCAATAGTTCAAGCAGGACAGATTATCGGTTCAGCTTTCATGTATTTGCATCTTACATGAACGGGGTGTTAGTTTTATAACATTAAACATTTCAGCATCGCCGGAAAATGAAGCTTTGAGGTAAATATCTTCTCATTTAAATTATTCAGTTTTGACATTGAAAACTGGACAAATATATAGAATCTTATGATATTTCCATCAACCTAGATATACAGTGTATTGCACATCCTTTTCTTTTTAAATCAGTCAAAAAGAAACTGTCAGTTTCATTTATTTCTTACCACTCATCCCTTATTTCCATCTATATATTTTTCTAGAAGTTTTATCTTCACCAAATTATGACATGGTAACTGGTTCAACATCCAGGTTGTTTGGTTATAGAAACCCAACTTCTTGGTTCTATCCGGGTTCTTTTCTAATATTCCCGTTGAACTTTGAGAAGATATCCGCAAGTATCCCTGGAATAAAGAGATAAAGTAGGTCCAAGACACATGCCTTGTTTTATATCATTTATACATTCCAGCATTGCCGGAAAATGAAGTTGTAAGGTAAATACCTTCTCATTTTAATTATTTAACATGGGAAACTGGACAAAAATATAACATCGTATGCATTTATATCAACCCAAATATACAGTATATCTAACATCCGTTTTTGGGAAGTTTGCTATAGCAATACTTTCCTTAGGCGTCGGCCTCAAACTTCCGGTGACAGACTATCGCAAATGTTCTGCTCCAAGATAATGTAGTACTAGTGTTTGAATACTGATTGTAAGAAGATTCTTTTGAAATTTTGAGTCCTTTTGAAAAGATTACAGCTTGAATAAAAAAGGAATGAATGTTCACCGACAGTTCAGATGAATTTAACTTCATTTTGAAAATAACTATCACAAACATAGCCTGGCATCCTGACCCAATCTAATACTTCGTCGATAGGGCCAGGCGTAATACAATCCACGTGACCAACTATCAGCGCTGAACAGGACTGAATTACTGCGCATGTGCATGTTCTATAAACGAGGAATACATCGATCGGATCGTTAATTAACAGTTGATTCACGATGTAAATCAATAACGTTTGAATTATATATGCTAAATTTTTCGAAATTTGCATTTCATATGAAATGAAAAAATATTTTTCAATAAATTCGTGACAATATAAATATTTCCCGCCATGTGTCAAGAAATGACGCTATCCCACGATGCATCATTCTAACATCCAATTGACGAAAACATGTCGTTGTATTCCGCCTGGCTCTACTGTCGAGCAGTGAGCCAGGATCCCAGGCTATCACAAACACTACTTCGCGGATCTGCCATGCGCTGAAGAGAAAATCAAAGAAATCTACGTGAGACAGCGTTTAATTCATTCATGAATATTTCATGAATGAACATTTTCCCGCGCTTTTTTTTTTTACTATGTACGATATTTACAAATGTTTATTATTAAATAAGTAAAAGTCCGAGTGTATCGAAAGAATCCCGTATGGCTGACATTACTGATATGTTTTGACCAAGCCTTCGGATAATTGACAAGTGATAAAAGTTTGATTGAACAATTATACACAGGTGACAGAAATACTCGATAATCATATGGCTTATGTCACACGCCATCGATGAGTAAAGGTAAATACCGGCTATGATAGAAAGGTTAAAACATCGATCAGAATGTTTTGATGCCAAAAACATTTGAAAACTTTTAAATTCCGCTATTTAAATACTAGCTATTTCACATTCCAATGTGGATTTAAGGACCTTCACTCGTCCAGCATGCTCAGTCACGTGGGTCAAACTGACAGCTGAAAAACATTGACTGAACGACAGTTCGTACATATCGCAGCCTCCTCAGCGTTACGATTAACAATTACATTTGTACACAAATGGTTACAAGGATATAAGGCAGACAAGTCAGCTTCTACTTAGAATAACTCAGTGTATCAAGACAAGTGCTGTAGCAATTATTTACATGATTAAATAAAATCTGTCCATGTAATAGGAAAATGACTTTCTTTTTCTAAGTGCTAGTCCAAATAATTATGACACCAAAAATCTCAAATGTTATTGTCTCAATGCTAAATTTCACAGCATCAACTATAAAATGTGTTACAGCCGGGGTTATTAGCACCTCTATGAATCTAGTGTATATAAACTTTTTATTCATGTCGTCATACTGCTATTGTTATGTCTCCACTGTATTAAGTTTTACCCTTTTTCTTCTGTAAGAATTTATACGTCCCTTACTTGTATGTACGTCCGTACATCCCATCTGTTCTCTAACTTTAGTTTTCCTAAACCAAATTGTATGAAACTTATACGCAATGCTTATTTCCACAAAACACAGGTCAAGTTGAATTTTGGTGGCGTCGATTTTACAATTCTAGAGTTATGCTTCTTAACAAATGAAAAAGTTGCTTGAATTTTTTGTTTACGATCTCTAATTTTAGTTTGTCTCAACCAAATGTTATGAAACTTATACACAATGCTCATTATCACAAAACACTGATTAAATTTGAGTTTTAGTGGCGTCAGTTTTACTGTTCTAGAGTTATGCCCCTTTACAAATTTAAAAACTGATTGTTGTCGAGCCTTTGACTTTTGTCGAAAAAGCGAGACATAGCGATCCTACATTTCAGCGGCGGTGGCGGAGGCATCCACAAATATTCACTCTGTGGTTAAAGTTTTTGAAATTTTAATAACTCTCTTAAACTATCCTGGATTTCTACCAAACTTGGACAGAAGCTTGTTTATGATCATACAATAGTACCCAGAAGTAAATTTTGTTAAAAAAAAAAAATCCATTTTTTTCAGTATATTACTTATAAATGGACTTGATTTTTCTGCCAGGAAACATTACATTCACTCTGTGGCTAAAGTTTTTAAAATTTTAATAACTTTCTTAAACTATCCTGGATTTGTATCAAACTTGGACAGAAGCTTGTTTATGATCAAAAGCTAGTATCTAGAAGGAAATTTAGTTAAAATTTTGTTCTTGTTTTTCCGTATTTTACTTAATGGACTTAGCTTTTCTTCCAGTTAACATTACATACAGTCTGCAGTTATTTTTTAAAACATTTATTAGATTCATAAACTATCCTGGATTTTTACCAAACTTGGACAGAAGCTTCTTACAATCAAAAGATAGTATAGAGAGGAATATTTTTATTAATTTTCCTCATTTTGTTGAGCCTGCGATTAACAGCAAAAGTAGGCGAAACACCGGGTTCCGCGGAACACTTACGATTTTTTTTCAATTCCGTGCTCTAACTTTAGTGTGCCTCAACCAATTGTTACGAAACTTATACAAAATACTTTTAACCACAACACCAAGATCAAGTTTGAATTGCGGTGCCGTCATTTTACTGTTGTTGTTAGGGTTATGCCCAGTTACGAATAGAAAAAAATACTATAAAATCACAGGCCCTAGATATGGCATGGGCACATAAAGAAATTAACAGAGCTTATTGTATATTTGATTATTTTAGAACAACAGTTCAAGGTTGCAATAGAAAATATCAAAATTTTATATGAAAAACTTTTATGAAAAAAAGAAAATGGTTTAGTTAAAAATATCAAAGCTGTGATTGAATACATATTTAAAATAATACACATCTATAATCTATTTGAAAAAATACACATCTACAGTTGCAAACTTCCCAGAGGTGCTATCCAGCACTTTGATTAGAATCAGAGTCGTTCCATTTTCATTTATTTTTCACTACTCATTCCTCATTTCCGTCAATATTTTCCTGAGAAGTTTTAAAACACATTGATTAGGACATGTCGTTCATTTGGCCAACGATACATGTATGTGCAAACGAACTTCGATCCTTTTGAAGTAGCGGTGAGCATCTGAGACATCCATTTCCTTTTCATATATTTTGAAAATATGTATCCTATCATGCAATGCGGGATTAAGCTGTTCCGCAGAGAAATAAATATATTTGACAAAAATCTGATGCACATGACACCCCACCAAGACTATGTCTCTTATTACGATAAACCACAATCCCTTAACTGCCATGGCCAATATAAAATTGTTCAGCTAAATTTATTTGTTCACCACTAGCCATATGACCTACACCAGTAAATTTCATTACTGGTAAGAGGCCTTACAATTTTAATACAGGCAATGTAAAGTATAAGAAATTTGATTTAAGATTGATTTTCGGTCTAGAAAGTCAAGAAGTTTTTGAACTGATAATCTGCTACACTTGAAGTATTGTCAGACGTCATACAACAATCACTTTTCTATTGTGGCGTCCGACATTTTGTATTTTGAAGTCAAAATTTTACGGGAACTTTTGTGATGTCCAGAAAGACAGACAGATAGCGATAAGGTCTATCCAGTTTACCAGAAAGTTGAATGTGTTGTTCGCATCTTAATTGCACGGGTCTGAAGGGAACAAGTATTTGAAATTCTTTGTGGGGGAGGGGGGATTTATCTGACATAACATTCATTTTCACCTGTTACTATAGAGGCTTACCTTAAAGTCTAACAATACTGTGCTCATCTAGCAAGTTGGTTGATTTAATAGTTCATATCATTAAAACTGAGGGTCGAATCATATCACAAGGATCATATGTGTCATGATTCAGGGGCGGATCCAACCATTTTTAAAAGGGGGGTTCCCAACCCAGGATAAAGGGGGAGTTCCAACTATATGTCACCATTCAAATGCATTGATCGTCAATAAAAAAGGGGTTCCAATCCCCGGAACACCCCCCTGGATCTGCCACTGCGATTCCACAGCTAATACAAATGTTGAAAAGGACCCAAATCAGTTAAGGAACCAGAGCTACAGTATTTATAATAATAAGATGTGGTATGATTGCCAATGAGACAACTCTCCACCAGCCTGAGACCATATGTCATTGAAGTTGAAAACTATAGGGTACCGTACGGTCTTCAACAATGAGCAAAACCCTTACTGTATTGTCATGTATGAATATTAAAGGGTGAATGCATGTCACTATGAATACTATGTAAATAATGTTTAAGAAAGGAGCACATATAGATTTATCGACTTAAAATAAAATTTACTCTAATACATATACTTGAAAAAATTAATTTGCTACATGTTTTTATGGGTCAAGCTAGTCCTGTATGCCTTTGTGTCATCTTTTCATTATTTAGTGTTTTTAAAGGGGCAAATTCATGTTCACTGATATGACTCAAATTCTAATATTTGATTTATAACATACTAAAACTTATATCCCAATTTAAAAAAAGTCTTAAATAAACAATTTGCAATGTATGAACTTGATATGTATCAGAATTTTGTGTGTATTTTAGTCTAGACGACTCTTATTAACCATCAAGGTGACCTCCAAGACTGCCGACGGTCATGTAACCTGATATAAACATAAATACAGATATAAATAGATAGCAAACACGTGCAATTGGATTTTTCTTGGTCTGTTTGATTTCATATTGTAGGTTAAAAAAATATGTTAATCATCGTTTTTTCCTGTATAAGAATGAGTTTTTGTTGATCGAATCAGTCAACCAAATGGTTTACTTTTGTTTCACTTTTTGAGTTTCAATGTTGACATTCTTTTCCTTTTATTAGCTGAACATGCGTAGTTTATGCCTAATCAATCTCTAGCTAAGGGGTTTTATTGAAGGTCACATAAGAATGGATTTAATGAGGTCGAATTATTCAATTGCAAGTAAATAATTAATCAGTGATGTTTCTTAATCTTAGCTTATTTTGACAAAATTGAACCAAACTGGCTGCTATGGCCAAAAAAAAATATATAGATGTAGGAAGATGTGGTGTGAGTGCCAATGAGACAACTCTCCATCCAAATAACAATTTATAAAAGTAAACCATGTCTGTTTAGGGTTACCCGACTGACCCTACTTTTGAGGGCCGACAATAAGTCATTTTATTTGTGTCGTAAAGTGAAAAATAAACTGAACTCGTGTCAAAAGTGAAGTTAGTGTTGCCAATAATATAAATCAATTGCCTGATACACCCAATGTTCACAATCGTGAATATGAAAGCTGTTTTAAGGAAATTTGCAACTCGTATGATGAAATAATCACTTTGCCGCCATTTTTTTCCAACCAATTATCAAGGGAAATAATCCAATCATTAAAAATACGGGTAAACTCGGCCCATGATAAACTCGGACCACGACAAGAAGAAACGGTATGACTCAAAATCACGTCACAAAAAATAAAATAAAATGGAAACCGACCTCCCTACCCTATTTTTTTTATATTGCGGTCGTATATTGGTATGACGTTGGCGTCGTCCTCGTCGTCCGAAGACACATTGGTTTTCGCACTCTAACTTTAGTTTAAGTGAATGGATCTCTATGAAGTTTTACCATAAGGTTCAATACCACAAAAGGAAGGTTTGGATTGATTTTGGGGGTTATGGTACCAACAGTTAAGGAATTAGGGGCCAAAAATAAGCATTTTTGTAACTTCCATACATAACTTGTGTGTTAGTGTATGGATCTCTCTGACATTGTACCACAAGGTTCCATATCACAAAGGGAATGCTGGGATTGATTTTGGGGGTAATTGCCTCCAAATTTTAGGAATAAGGGGCCATAAAAGGGGCAAAAACAAGCATTTTTCTAGTTTCATGACAAAAAATTGTGTGTAGTGTGTGTAAGTGTATGGATCTTTCTGAAATTGTACTACAAGGTTCCATATCACAAAGGAAAAGCTCCAATTGAGTTTGGAGGTAATTGCCCAAAACGTTTAGCAATAAGGGGCCAAAAATAAGCATTTTTCTAGTTTCCAGACAATAACTTGTGTTCAAGTGTATGGATCTCTCTGAAATTGTACTGCAAGGTACCATACCACAAAGGGAAGGCTGGGATTGATTTTGGGGGTAATTGCCTCAAAATTTTAGGAATTAGGGGTAAAAAAGGGGCAAAAAACAAGCAATTTTCTAGTTTCAAGACATAACTTGTGTGTAAGTGTATGGATCTTTATGAAATTGTACTACAAGGTTCCATATCACAAAGGGAAAGCTGGGTTTGAGTTTGGGGGTAATTGCCCTAAACGTTTAGGAATTTGGGGCCAAAAAACAAGCATTTTTAGCTCACCTGGCCTGAAGGGCCAAGTGAGCTTTTCTCATCACTTGTCGTCCGTCGTCGTCGTCGTACGTCGTCGTTAGCTTTTTACAAAAATCTTCTCCTCTGAAACCACTGGGCCAAATTTAACCAAACTTGGCCACACTCATCATTAGGGTATCTAGTTTAAAAAATGTGTCCGATGACCTTGCCAACCAACCAAGATGGCCACCATGGCTAAAAATAGAACATAGGGGTAAAATGTAGATTTTGGCTTATATCTCTGAAACCAAAGCACTTAGAGTAAATCTGACATATAGGGGTAAAACTGATTATCAGGTCAAGATCTATCTGCCCTGAAATTTTCAGACAAATCTGACAACCTGTTGTTGGGTTGCTGCCCCTGAATTGGTAATTTTAAGGAAATTTTGCAGTTTTTGGTTATTATCTTGAATATTATTATAGATAGAGATAAACTGTAAACAGCAATAATGTTCAGCAAAGTAAGATCTACAAATAAGTTGTCAGTCGACCCCTTTAGGAGTTATTGCCCTTAATAGTCAATTTTAACAATTTTTCGTAAATTTTTGTAATCTTTTACAATATCTAATATCTAATACTATTAATTATGATTTTAACCTTATTTTACATGATTTCCAAAGCATCAGTAAATACAGGTGAGCGACACAGGCTCTTGAGAGCCTCTAGTTCTAGTTTCCAGACAATAACTTGTGTTCAAGTGTACGGATCTCTCTGAAATTGTACTACAATGTACCATACCACAAAGGGATTGAGTTTGGGGGTGATGAATCATAAGGGGTTCAAAAAATTTGATGGGGATTTTTTTTCTTTTTTCTTTAAAATTTTCCATTTTAATTTGGTTATTTCTGATTTATATATAAAAGCAAATAATAATGATATGGTTTGAATAGGTAAATTAAAAAAAAGTTAAGTTCTTAGACCACATTCATTCTGTGTCAGGAACCTATGCTGTGTCAAATATTTAATCACAATCCAAATTAAGTGCTGTATCAAGCTTGAATGTTGTGTCCATACTTGCCCCAACTGTTCAGGATTCGACCTTTGCGGTCGTATCAAGCTGCGGAACATAAATTAAGATGTAAAATTAATCTACCCACGGGATTGCAATTTTATGAAATATCTCCAAATAGGGTATATTTCTCCAAAACGTATGACATTGATGAATATTGACAATTGACAATATACGCCCGTTTACGGGACATATTATAGTATACCGTCGTCAACATGTCTGACAATAACTCAAAAATGCTTTAACCAATTTGCATGAAACTTTGGTGAATTGTTTATATCTGTTAACGCGAGCTCCCTTTTGTTTTTTATAAGTTTTAGATATTAACTTTCCAAGTTATGGGGTTTTATTCATTAAAAAGGGGGATTTTCCAGTTTTCAGAAAAAAAACTCCAAAACACTTTCACCAATTTGTAAGAAACTTTATTGAATTGTTTATATCTACTGACGTAAGCTCCATTTCGATTATTATAAATTTTAGATTTTACGTTTCCGAGTTATGGGATTTTATTCATAAAAAAGGGGTGATTTTCCAGTTTTCAGACAATATCTTTAAAGTGCTTTGAGGAGTTTTCATGAAACTTTGGTGACTGGTTTATATCTATTAAGATAACCTCCCTTTATTTTTTCATAAATTTCTGATATGACATTGAGAAGTTATTGAACTGAAGTTATTGAACTTTGTTCTTTTAAAAAGCCACGGGCGTATCATGCGATCATGGCGCAGTTGTTTATTTGATAGTGTGATAGATCTGAGTGTTGTTCCATAATTATAATTCGATTTAATTAGTGGTTCAGATGGTTTTTTTTAATAGATTTATCTGTGACTACGCAGAAGCACCAGGCTTGATATGGAAAAGTTGAAGTTTAAATGGAGATTTTCTTCAAACAATCATGCATTTTCTTGGGGGTGGAAAAGGATGGGAGGGTGTAAGTAGTTTTTTTTGCAACCACGAGTAGTCATTTTGAATGTTGGGAGGAAAGCAATATATTTTAAACACTATATTCTACATGAATATCTACTTTAAAAGTATTGTGATGTTACAACGAAAACTTATTGTTGACAATCTTTCATATATTTGCAAGATTTTATATGAAGAATATAGACTCATTGATTGCTTGAGGCCAGTTTATATTTTACTGTGAATGTAAAACTAAGGAGATGTGGTATAATTGCCTTAGAGACAAATATGAGCCCAAATTGTTGTGGATGAAAGACGCAAGCAAAGGAAACTCATTTTAAGCAATTTCTTTAAACATTTATATTGGTCAGAATATTTATCTGTATTAAAAAACTGTACTGTTTTCATTTCTCGTTTCAGTGTTTTTTAAGCAGTTGCTGTACCTTTCTGGTTACTATTCATGTGTTGTGTATTATGTATCGTAACACTTTATAGTTACTGGACAGGTTGAATTTAGGCAACAAAACATCCAAACAGCACCAGATCATCATGATCATTTGCGATTCCAGCTGATTTCAGATAAGTAATAAATAATAAAAGAAAGTTAGAAAGCTATAGTTCATGTAACCGATTTTATTAGATGATTGATAAATATTGAATACAGAAAAAGCAACAATGATCATAATAAAGAAAATGTAGGTTTTGTGATTGAAATGAAAGTAGATCATGACATGATGTGCCTACGCATGGGAAGCTGCATACAGCAAGTCCAGTGATATTGGCAATATCCAGTACGTATAATTAAAATAAAAATTTAAAAGATTTTGCATTGTAATCAAAGTGGTACATGCATGACATGTATTATTGTATGTAGGCAACTGGGGAAAACAGATCTCCTTGTGAAATGAAAACAGATCATGACATGATGTGCATATAGCAAGTCCAGTGATATTGACAATATCCAGTACGTACAGATGAAAGAGACCAGTACTAATAATTAAAATAAAAATTTAAAAGATTTTGCATTGTTATTAAACCAGTATGTGTATTATTGTATGCAGGCAACTAGGGAAGACAGATCTCCTTATGATATCTTATATATTTAATGCCAATATTAATTAAAAATGGGGGTTTGTCATAGACACAAAATTATAACGCAGGCTTACAGACTTCAAATGAAGCACCTTAATAAAGTGCAGTCACCAATCTGAATAGTAGAGTTTATGTCTATTTTTTATGGGGCCCTTTATAGCTTGCTGTTCGGTGTGAGCCAATGCTCCATGTTGAAGGCCGTACCTTGACCTATAATGGTTTACTTTTATAAATTGTAACTTGGATGGAGAGTTGTCTCATTGGCACTCATACCACATCTTCCTATATCTACTAACTATGATATCATTTCAGCAGGCTATGAGGTTAAGCTCACTTTCAGTAACCCCAAACACTCTTTAATACAATATAATATTGTATATTACTGTTTCGTTTTATTTGTATTTTTGTAATTCATCACAATAATAGTCACCAGTTTTAGATTTATATGCTTTTCCTATATATTTTTTATATACTGTAAATAATAAACAAATACCAAATATGTGAATTTTTTTTTTTTAAAAGATAAAAGACTTTTCAATTGAGTGATTAAACTTAAGTCACCTGGTCAAATATATAAAGAAACACATAATACAAAGATGTCAAGCCTTTAAACAAAACGGCCACCTGCTTTCACAGAAACAGATGCCAGCATCCAAAGGAAATGACTGTCAGCATTCAATTTATAATGTGTTGAGATAACTTTTACTTACAACTGGGATTCCAGCATCCCTGAGATTAACTTTAAAGGATGAACATCCAATTTTTTTAATGGGATGGCAGCATCCAAAGAGAAAGTTGAGTCTGCATGTATATAATTGGGATGCCACTATCCAAACAAAAGGTATATCAAAATCTATATATATATATATATATATATAAGATGCCAGCATCCAAATGCTGGTGTGTTCAATATGGAACTTTATAAAGCCATATCAGCATCCTGCAAAGATGATGCAATTTCCATATTTTTATGCCCCGGCCGAAGCGGAGGGAGCATTTAGTTTTACCCTTGTCTGTCTGTACGTATGTACGTTTGTACGTCCCAAAATTGGTTTCCGTTCTCTAACTTAAGTTTGCCTCAACCAAACTTGTATCCAATATAAACACAGATCAAGTTTGAATTTTGGTGGCGTCACTTTAACCTTTCTAGAGTTATGCCCCTTTATAAATGGAAAAATTGCAAAAATTTTCATTGCCGTTCTCTGACTTAAGTTTGCCTCCACCAAATGTTATGAAACTTATACACAATACTTATCACCACAATACACAGATCAAGTTTGAATTATGGTGGCGTCACTTTTACTGTTCTAGAGTCAAACCCCTTTACAATAGCAATTTTTCATTTTTTTCTAAAAATATCAATGATGCCATTGTTCAAGTAATTTTTGAAATTGGAGTTATCTTCCTTTGTCCATGATTATAGTTGAATCAACTACAATCAATGCTTTATACAATGCAATGTTTAATTTTGCATTCCACAGATCAAGTTTAATTTGGGTAGTGTCACTTTAACCATTATTGAGTGATGCCCCTTTATAAATCGAAAAATTGCAAAAATTTTAGTTTCCGTTCTGTAACTTAAATTTGCCCCAACCAAACATGAAACCTATACACAATACTTATTACCACAAAACTAAGATCAAGTACAAATTTGGGCAGCATCACTTTTATTGTTCTTGAGTTATGTCCCTTTATAATGTTGTATGCAAGCGGGGGCATCATCTGTGTCCATGGGGACACATTATCCATTTATTTTGTATAATCCACCAACACATTTTTAAAATATCCTGTATACAAAAATAATAGTTGTAAATTGTATAAAACAACCTCTCAACTACAAAAGGTAATGAAAGAATTATATAGGCATCCCATGTTGTTTAAAAACCAATAAAATTTGTTCAGCAGAATTTGCTACCCATAGAGATGAAATGAATCCGTATGCTTGAAGTAAGATAAGCATATGTTGATACTATATTATTATACATGAAATTGAATATTATGTCCAGAACAATGCAAGGCATAGAGGTGTATACGAATGAAAGTTATGATAGATCCGAATTTTATTCAGAATGCACCAATAAGAAACCATAGTTTTTCTTCAATTTATTTACCTAAAACTATTATATCAGCTGCAAAATTATTATTAAATGTACGCCTACATTGCATTACACAATGGAAATTAATAATGTATATTTATATAAACGATCAAACTTGTAAATAAATAAATAAATAAATAAATAAATAAATAAATAAATAAATAAATAAATAAACAAATAGATAAATAAATTTCACCTCTGTGAACCTAAATAGGTATAAATTACCTGTATTTACCGTTAAATTGAATGCACGCAAACGTATATTGAATAAAATCTAAAAAAAAAAAACGTGAACTTCACAAAAAATGAAATTTAAACAAACTTTGATTTTCATCGATAGGCTTAAAATTTTCACCAGTTGATAAATTCAAACTGCAACGCAACAAAAAAGTATGGTAACTTGCAAAAGGATAATGCTTACTGTGTCCATTTCTGTGTCCATATCTGAAACGTGATTCTTACATTTGATGAAATTTGTAACACAAATGGGTGCCAAATAGGTATAATTTCTGAATTTTTAATAACCTTATAATTGTCCAAACGTTGTAAAATTGGGCAGACATAATATATATCAGTTTAATACTGTAGTATATCATGGATGCTAGGTGTACAACAAATGTCTCATTTCCTCTTTATTCTAATACGAAGAAAACAACTTTAAATGATATATAACTTAAATTTTTGTTTTGTTTCAGTCTATTCAACGGATTGTTAGCAAATCAACAAATGAAGTAACATTTTGATTTCTGATCTACAATGAGAAATAAGACAAATGTACTTAATCTCAGTGCAATTGAAACCCACGCTATATCATGTTCTATTTCTCGTAATATTTTGAGCAAGATAGTTTGTTAAAAGTACGCATAAAAAATCTTATGAATAAGCTGGTTTAACCGAGATAAAAAAATATCGTTCACAATTTTCAAATGTTAAGCCCTAAGGCTTGATAGTTCCCTTCAACTTACAGTGTTGTTTATCTTTGCATATTTTATAGCTTGCATTTTTGAGAGAAGACTAGAATTGTTGGTACATGTTTTAAAATAGCACCAATTGTGCATACAGTACTCGAGGATAAAAACCACTTATTGCTGGGTAAATCAAAAGAGGTTATATATGTTTAATATAATCTCCTTGCTAAATCATACTATTAAAGCAATATGAATACATGCATACTATAGGAGGAGGGTTGAGATCTCACAAAACACGTTTAACCCCGCCACATTTTTGCGCCTATCCCAAATCAGGAACCTATGGCCTTTGTTAGTCTTGTATGTTTTTTTCATTTTGGTTCATTTATATGTTTCGGAGTTTAGTGTGACGTCCATTTCCGGTGAACAAAATTAGCAATGACGCCGATTCAATTAAATCGACCATGGGTTCTAAATCTGAAAACAATAATAAAGTCTTCGAGAAACCAAATGTTAATAAGAATAAATATAGTGGTTATCAACAGAAAAGCAATACCAATACTGGCTACCCAAAAACCAAGCATCCAAAACACGATAAACCCAAACCAACTAAGGTACACATAGAGAAAAAAATCAGACGGCACTGAAAGTGTCGGTTCTAAGGGCCGACATTAGGAACTCTAGATACTCCCACTGAAATCATTGCAAGAAGTGTATAGTCCAATAATGAGGATATTGTCTTAAACACTCAAAACTTGTGGGATACCAATAAGAATGTTAGTCGATACTGGTGTCACAATAAACATTCTAAAGAAAGACTTTCTTCCTTTTTTACCTATTTAATGATTTACGTATAAAACATGAAGTCTGGTTTGCTGATATACGTAATGAGGGAATTATTGGGTTCGATCTTATGGCAAGGCACAATTACAAAATTTGCCTGAAAGACTTTACTTTAACTGTGGACGATAAGAATAAAGACATGAAATCATCTGCTGTTGGTTCTAATACTTGTCGGATTATAATTGCAGAGAATACAACAATACCTACCAACAGTGAGATGATTATAAGTGGTTTACCATATTCCATTAAGAATTCTAAATGCCACAAATCAGACTGACACTTTAGAAAAAGGCTGGGCGTACTGTGACATACCTGTGAAGTTATTGATACTATTGATAATACACGTTGTGTCTCAATTTTTTCTGAGAAAGAAAATAAAGATAATACCAAACTTCCAAAATCCCCTTTACATCAATTATTTGAATCCTTCTGTCAGGAGTTGACAGAATCTCATATAACGTAATTAAAATCTGTTATATAAGTCTGTGACAAAAGAAATGATTTCTGCTTTCCAATTGTGAACTTTCCATTTCTATGTAGCAACATTCCAGCAGCGCCTGCATATGGAGTCTATATATCCCAGTTGATATAATATTCCAGGGCTTGCGTTCCTATCATGACTTGCTTGATAGAGGATTACTGCTCACAAGGAGGCTATCAAACCAAGAGTTCTTAGTCGTGTAATTGTAGTCAATCCTTCGAAAATTTTACGGACGTCAATCAAAGTTGGTTGATCGTTATAGAATATCTGTTTTACATTGTAATATGTTCCATTCGTCGTAAACACAATTTCATCTTCCTTTACCCCGAATGTGACTTACCGAATTAGACTTATAACCGGGTTTGTATTTACATAAGTAACACGACGGGTGCCACATGTGGACCAGGAAATGCTAACCCTTTCGGAGCACCTGAGATCACCTCGGTTTTTGGTGGGGTGTGTGTTGCTCAGTCTTTAGTTTTCTATGTTGTGTTTTGAATGCTGTTTTGATCATTTTTTCTTTCTTTGCCATGGCCTTGTCAGTTTGTTTTCGACTAATGAGTTTGAATGTCCCTTTCTAACCGACATCGTAAAAATATACAAATAATAACACCATTACAAACACAATTCCATTTTAATATTCTTGTCATGTTAGAAAATACCAAAAAATAACACCATTACAAACTCAATCTTATATTCATGTACGTGTCTACAATAAAATAAATCTATTCTATTTTTAGAAATTTACCTGTGATAATATATACGTCACAAAAATACGTCACTTTTTGTGGCGTTGATACATTCGTGTGACTCATAGTTTATAATTCGTTTGTGGTGTCCTGGTGTGCTGTCGTGGATTCATGGGAGATGTCCGTTGTTATTCTGGGGTTTACATGTTGTAATGAACTATTATATTATTTATTTATGTGTTTCTCTGTTCTTAGTGTTCTTGCGCTTATTTGTACTGTATTCCTGTTACGTGATATTGTCATTTTAGCGGTATTTTTAACATTGCCATATTAGCGGGAGGTTTGGCCAGCCATAAAAACAGGTTCAACCAACCATATTTTCTTAAAATGTCCTGTACCAAGTCAGGAATGTGGCACATGATATCATATAGTCCGTTTCTATGTATGTTGACGTTTGTTTTTGTAGCGGTTCACCGTTTCTGTTGTTCCGCTGTTTTCCTCTTATAGTTGATGTGTTTCCCTCGGTTTTGGTTTGTGACCCGGATTTATTTTCGCTTAATCGATTTATGACTATTGAACAGCGGTATACTACTGTTGCCTTTATTTGGTATCCTTCACCTCTCTCTTATATAATGTTGTAGACATTTTCTCTAAATCACCGATCGAAAATTGTCGAACAAAGTGAGTAAAACGTAAAATTGATACAGAGAGTTGCAAGCCTATACGTCAACCACCTCTACGTACACCCTTTGCCAAACGAACAGAAGTAAATAAAGAAATAGAAGATATGAAAAAGATTTGTGTTATTGAAGTCCTTGGTGCAGCTTAATCATATTGGTCAAAAAGAAGGACGGTACAATTAGGCTCTGTATCGATTATAGATAGGCCATCGACATCTTCATTAGGGATTGTCAACCGCTACCAAGAATCAACGATACACGATGGTTTGAGGTTTTGTCTGAGTATGACTTCCTGGTAGATCGCCGATGCTCTATCATGAAGGCCATGTTTTGATCAGTGTAAGTACTGTGTAAAAGCTAAAGTGAAAGACACAGATAATGACAATAAAATACATAATGAAGAGATGTGCGACGAAGAACGTCATGTCTTGTATTGTTGAATAATGGCATTCAAGTGCTGAAATTCTGAGAACAGAACAGATGAAGGATTCAGATCTTAAAAAAATGATCGAATTGAAGGAAGTTGAGGAACGGCCTGATTGGTGTGAAATGTCTTATCTCTCAGTAAAGTTCAAATATTATTGGGCAAGATGGGCTGTACTACACCTAAGATCTAGAGTTTTAGAAAGAGGGAAACTTTTGACGGGTCCACATTTGACTGGCAGCTTGTTCTTCCAAAGAGTTTTCGTCGCTTTGTGTTTAATCAATTACACGAAACTACAAAATCTGGTCATCTTGGTATTGCTAAAACACTATCAAAACTCATTGTAGATTTTTTTGGTGTGCAATGAGAAAAGATGAGCCATAGTTGGTCAAGTGTGTAACAAAAGTGCTTCACGCAAGCGTACACTATGTAAGAATCGAGTACCTCTCAAAAAGTTTACTGAGGGGAATCCAGTTGAGAGGGTTGCATTGGATATTTTGTGTCCTCTATCGGTTTCTGACAATAGAAACACATATTTGTTAGTAATAGAGGATTACTTTAAATGGATGGACGCTTATCCTATGCCAAACCATGATGCTAAAACAGTAGCTGAAATACTGGTAAAAAGGCTTGTTGTTCTGTTTAGAGTTCCGAGAATTTAAAATTCCGACCAGGCACAAAAATTGAGTTTTTTTTTAATTTCAGGAAATGTGCACTGTTTTTGGAATTGATAAAACAAGGACAACACCAAAACATCCAGAAAGTGACGGCATGGTTGGACGTTTCAATCAGACTTTTTGAGGATATGCTAGCATTGTTCTGTTATGAAAATCAATTGGATCGGGATACATGTTCCATTTTTAATAGTGGCATATCGGTTATCTGTCCACAAAGTATAAAAGTATCCTCTTGTTTAATAAAATTGAGAATGGAAATGGGGAATGTGTCAAAGAGACAACAACCCGACCACAGAATGCCTGGTCGTGGGATTACCTACCTGTAAATTTTCTCTTTGGTCGTCCAAGGACAGAACCAAGACAAGCAAACTCAACATAGAATCCTTAGCAATAATCCATGTGCTTTCTATAGAGTATTTGTAACCATCTACAGAAGCAACGGTCGAAAAGAAATTATGAACACAAAGATTGCTTTGAACAAATGAATGAAGGTGACTGTGTACAGTTATATAACCTTGTAAGGAAAATAGGCAGAATCCTAAAATTGCATTGCCCATGGAAAGGTCCATACATAATCACAAAACGGTTCAACGATGTTATTTTTAGAATACAAGAACGATCAGATTCAACACCAAAAGTTGTTTACTATAACAGGTTAAAGAAATAAAATGGTGAGAATATACCAGACTGGTTTAACAAAACAGTACATTCTCAAACAGAACAGAATCAAATTGATAGAACAGGACAAATAAATGAAAGAGAACTTGTCAGTAATGACTCTGAAGTTACTCTAACACTGTTGCATTAGAATTTGATGACAATATTCTTGCAGAGGAGATTCAGAAATTGCCGGTCAATCAGAAGATTAAGAACAGGTCAGAATTGATAGAAGGGGCCGCAGAATAATTAAAACAAAAAGGTTTCAAGACTTTTAAAATAATTGGAAACAACACGTTATTAATTTCATGCGTCCGAAGCGCTTTTCTAGATTTACTTTCATCAGGAACGCTCAAAGCCAAATATTTGAAAGCCGAGGATGTATAAGGACCGAAACAGTTGAAGAGCTATATGACCAAAAAGTACATAAAACAATAGCCAAATCCATTTAAGGTCAACTTTGCCTGAGGGAGTTGAAACCTTAGTTTCTTTATAATTTCAAAATTTATAAACTGACAATTTTAGAAAGGTTTGTATCATTTTTTTTCGGAAAAAGAGTACTTTTAAATGTTCGATATGCAAGCAGGACGGCAAACAAAACTCTTTTGTCACAAAAGCAGCTGCAGAACGCAATTTAATGGAAAAGCACAGATGTTTTGCAGGCAGTATGAAAACTGTAAAACTGTCACTGCAAGGAAAAATCGGAAACATGACCGGTGTTCCGGAGAAGAGAGCTTATTGCCATCAGTATGCCGTATCCCAGGAGAGATTGGAGAAAAAGCTAAGCAGTCATTGATGAATACCGAAGGGAAGAAGCACAAAGGAAAGTAACAGAAGTAAAACCACTTGTGGCACGTTCACGCTCTCCAGTAAAAAGATCACAATAGAGATAGAGATACCATCATAGTGGGAATCATACCACAAGATGTGCAATATCAAGGTCAAGATCATCAAAACGTAGAATTCATGAAAGTAGAGAAACTCAGTCGAAAAAGCACACAGCCACACACTCATATTCTAAATCAAAGATATCACCTGACAGAAAATCAAAAATGTCACCGGATATAAACCGTGAATATAACTTAGATCACAAAACAAATGTACCAGTCACAGCAACAACAGAAAATGTAAAGCAGAATGTTACTAGTTTAACTTAAGAGAAAGACGTTCATTCAGCTGAAACTGTAAAGAAACCTGAGTCAAATTCAACAGAAAGAAGAGTTGGAAAGAGAGATGATAAATACATGGATGACATGATTTCTGAAGGGTCAGATTAGGAACACTATATTCCTAGGAAGGTTGTATCTACAACAGTATTTGACGGAAATCTGTCTTTATGATATAGAAATAAGAAGATGTGGTGGTATGATTGCCAATGAGACATAAGCACAAGAGACCAAATGACACAGACATTAACAACTAAAGGTCACCGTTCGGCCTTCAGCAATGAGTAAAACCTATACCGCATAGTCAGCTATAATAGGCCCCAAAATGACAAATGTATAACAATTCAAACGAGAAAACTAACGGTCTGATTTATGTACAAAATAATGAAAGAAAAAAAATATGATATACTGCAACAAACGACAACCACTGAATCAAAAGCACCTGACTTTGGACAGGCATATATAGATTATGCGGGGGTAAACTAGTTTGAAGACATCAACCCTAACAGTACAACATCAGAACAAACTATAAAAATCAGTTGTAAAAGGATTAACTCATCAGATAGATACAAAGCAGAAATACATCTAACGAAAAAACAGAGTGGACGTGGCAGGGTACTTATACATCCCTACAACAAAAAGACACTTAATACAGATCTGAGAGTTCTCGCAGTTACTGACAGCTAGCTCAAAGTCATGCAATAACAACTAATAAAAAAATCATGCATCTAAGACTTAAATGTCAATCAGTACACATCCAACGTCCAATGGATTTAGTGTAAAGATGTCATTAACAGTCAGAGAAAAAAATGACCTTGTGAAATGCCAAGATACAGGTATCGACAGATTGTAGAGCCATGAATGTGCATATGTATATAAAATTGATATTTAGTTTGGTCTTAATTTACTGATAACAAAATCAATATTAATACCAATAAAACAATATTCAAAGATATAATTATAGTGTTGAATTGGTAACCTTTTAAAATAAGTTTATCTAAAGGATCGATAAGTTTACCCGGATCGTATCTAAATGTCCGGGCTCGGTAAACAACATCTCCGTAGAAATAAGGATGTGCTATCCCGTTAAAAATAAGTTTTCTACAGGTACAATCAAACTTCCAAATCAAATCTTTATATCTATGGAAGAATTTAGTAAAGGTTTTAAGTAATTTGTGGTAACGAAATCCCTGACTTAATAATTCACCAGTAATACATAGATAACGTTGCTTGAAATCCAAAACGTCACAACAGATACGGGCATAGCGAATGAGTTGTGAAATATAAACACCGTAAGAAGGTGCCAAAGGAACATCACCGTCCAAAAAAAGGAAAATTAACAATAGGGAATGGAAAATCGTCCTTTATGTCGTAAATTTTAGTGTAGAGTTTCAGGTGTAAAACTGAAATATCTAAATCTAGGAAAGGACAGTTATTACCGTTTATGTCTGCTTTTT
This sequence comes from Mytilus coruscus, assembly GCA_017311375.1. Lineage (NCBI taxonomy): Eukaryota > Metazoa > Mollusca > Bivalvia > Mytilida > Mytilidae > Mytilus > Mytilus coruscus. The sequence goes on along the minus strand of CM029604.1, from coordinate 60,145,005 downwards.
TAAAGTAAGTACCTTTTGGGTAAATTTCGGCAGTATATTTAGAAAATTCTTGATTATATAACGAAAAAATATCATCAAGATAACGATAAGTGTTGTTGAATTTATGACGGGTCTATACTGAGTTTGGCCATAAACTGTGATTCATAACAGTACAAGAACAAGTCTGCTATTAAAGGGCGCAAATGGTGCCCATAGGAATACCTACAACCTGTCGATAAACTTTATTGCCGAAATGTACATAAATATTATCAAGGAGAAAATAAACAGCTTCAATCATCTCATCACACCTCTAGTAAGTATGTCTAGCATATTTACCTTTCTCATTAGAGAAGAAGGTTTTAAATGAGTTGCAGCAAATATATTTGCATTCAGATTTACCAAACGACCATTTAATTAAATACGAAAACTTTTGTTTGATAAGATTGTGTGGAAGTGTAGTGTAAAGAGTTGAAAAGTCAAAACTGTCAACAGAATCAAAAGGACCATCAAAAGCACGTAATTTATCTAAAACATCCAAAGATTTTTGCATGAAATACTATCATGTCGCCTTTCGCCACGTCATGTTTCGACACCTATGAAAGCCATAAACCAGAAACTGCAAATACCGCAACACAACTAACAACACTTTTGTTCGAACTTTGACTTTAATACAGCTAAACAAAGCAACTAATAAACTCGATCAAGTTCTTTATGCAAAGTTCAAAATAGTCGAAGATAAAAGAATCATTGTAAAGGTTGGTGGGAGGTGCTTTGAATCATCCACATTTACTTTACGTTATGATTTAAGTTCAGTGTTGGTCATCATGACAAATCCACGAATATGGTTATAATGAAAGGCAATACCTATTAATTGACCAGGATGCGACATATATTGATTATGTCCTGAATTATTTAAGAAATGAAGGGGCCGTTGATTTGCAAAGTTTGGTAAAAGATATAGGTCCTCTCCTTGAAATGAAAAGGCTGTGTCAAAATTGGTGCATTGATGGTTTGTGTAATTTAATGGAGAGAAGAATTGACGCTTTCGAAAATTTATAGAACATTTGACAATGTATTATCATTTTCATTTTTATTCTTCCATGAGTATATCTCATGTTGTCTATGATGCTATATGTCCTAATTTGAATAATGTTTAGAAGATTATGGATAAGGTCTTCATCTTCCCATTGCATCCATGTTTGGGGACAAACACCTTTAAGATGGGTGATATGTCACGATCTAACTTTAATCATCATTCAATTATTAATTAGTGCATATGAGAATCGCTTTGTTTTATACATAACTGTATGATTGTGAATACCACTTTGTTTTATATAATTATTGATTTAATGTTTATCATAAATATTCACTCAGGTATAATGTCCCAGATTTACAATTGGTGATCATTTGATTTTCTTCGTGCAATCTAAATGTCAATCAGCGAAGTGTAAATAACCTGTGCTTGTCATGTGACTTCTCAGTATAAAAACACCTGAATTATATATTATGGTGTTCAGTCTTAAAAGAAACAGAAAGTTATAAATACAACCATGGTAAATATACACTTAATATATTAAACATTGCCATTAACTTTGGTTAGACATTAATCATAAATCGTGGTAAATCAGTTAGCATTAGTTAAAAGTGAACCAATGGTTAATCTTACTGAACCATGTTAACCACAATCTGTGGTTAAGGAATACAGTCCTTACATAATACTGGCAAGCTACTTAAACTTGCCATTAGATCTAACTCGCCAAACACTTATAATATGAACTAGAAATTGTAGTCCAGGCGAGGATGTTACAATATTCTGCATGAATTTTTATAATTTTTTTCATGCACTTTTATTTCCAGCATTCATGGGTTAGGATATTTCTTTTCAATTTGGCATTGGAAATGTTGTTCAATGAACCTGGGGCTGTTTTGCATGGTTAACTTTCTTGATTTTGACATTTCTAACTTACTATATAAGTAAGAGACATGTTATGAATAAACACCATGATCACTCAAGTGTGAGCAAGATGCTCTATCGCATTGAATGGGGATCTTTTAAACAAAGACGACTTACCATGCTCTATGAAATAGAAAATGATAAAGTTACAATAACAAAGGAAGGTCATCTGATGTCACCAAAACGTCTGCCAAGAAACATGCACGACAGAAGCTTCCAAAATCCAGCGTCATCAAGTTATTACCGGACATAATCAGGGATTGGAACGCTATCCTTCTTGGGTTGTATCAGCACCGTCAGTCGAGGCTTAATTCAAACAATATAGAGGAGGGGTGCGTATGCGCTCCAAAGTCATGGCAGGATAATCCGTTTGTGTATTGAGGTCATTATCTGGTAGAAGTAGAAGAATGATAACTGTAAGGAAATTTACTTGCTTAGTTATCGTATAGATATATCATGTTTTCTTTTTCTACACTCATTCGAGCAAATTATATGAAGTGTAATGAGTTCCACATCAATCACAATTATAGTAAAAGAGAAAGAAGCTTTTCTTTTGATTTAACTTGTGATGAAACAATAAATTATGAATTGGACAAATCTACAAAGAGAAACAAAAACAATAACAATTGTTTGAACGAATAAAAATCCAAGAAAAATTCGCAATTTGATGAGTGACTAATTGCAAAAATTTGCGAATGAAAAAATGATAAAGCTGAATACAAAAAATGTATTTTACTATTCAAAAATGAAAATATATTTTGTTGCCGTTTGATACAGTTCATGTGACCATGGCATATTTTACATGGTTCAATGATCAACGTTAAATTTTCGTGATTTGGTATTTTCACACTAACGATAAATAAAAGGTTATCTCCATCTACTCATATAATGATTGTTAATGTCTTCTTGACAGGTAATGTTAGATCCACCCACCTCATGCTTAGTATCATCAAACAACGCTGATATTTCGTAGTGACATACGATTCACATTTTCTATAAGTTAATCATATGTCAACGTCTTTGTTTAAAAAAAAATGATGATGTAAAATGTATATGACGTCTAACGGTGATCATCTTACCTTGACCATTTATAACGCTAAGTTTTGTGATACATGATCTCAATGACTTTTTAAACATCAAATTCAGTAAACCAGTTAAGCAGGCGAGAGCTTTCAATGTTTCTACTCTTCTTCAAACATGGAATTAACTCGAAATTATTCATAAGCGTGTGCAAGTCACTTGCATATAACTTTTAAAGAAAATATCTAATCTTTACAATTTTGTCTTTGAAGTTCTCTTTTGTCATTTACAATTTATTGGTTATCTGTGGAACCAGAAACTGCCTATCCTCGCATAACAACTGAGTAAATTCTGGTTTCTGATGGGGTTCAGGTTTGTTTGTAGTTTTCTGTCCATTTACTTTAAGTTGACAGACGTTTTATCTTTTTGTCTTTTTTTCGCTTCCGGTACTGACTACGATTTCTTATTCTTATATCGAACTAAGTATAACAAGATAAGTAAAGTATACGTCAATAAGAAAGCAACCCAACGATAAATAAAATCAAAAGAAATCTTTGAGGTCAACACAAAGTCTTCACACTACACAAAATGTCTATTATATTCAAGAGCTAAATGGCCATCAGTCTAGTTTTTAGTTTCTTTTTATATATTTCGTAGTTTAGTATGACGTCCATTATCACTGAACTAGTACATATTTTTGTTTAGGGACCAGCTGAAGCACGCCTCCAGGTGCGGGATATTCTTGCTGTATTGAAGACCCATTGGTGGCCTTCGGCTGTTTTCTGCTCTTTGGTCGGGTTGTTGTCTCTTTGACACATTCCCCATTTCCATTCTCTATTCTATCTAAATTGTGAACTCTGTAATAGTGATTATATAATTGTGTCACAGTAAACTGTGAGTCTTGCTGCTAGTACATAGCGCACACATTCAAAAGAATCACCACGTTGTCGTTTGGTTGATTGATTGATGTCTGTTAAACGTTCAGTGGCATTAATATATTCACGACAAGAACAAATGATACAAAGAGGTGGGTTATGGAAAGTATATCGACCGAGAATAAGGGCAGCGAAGTTTAGACTACCACTTGAAAATTAGCGCATATTGAATAGGGGCAGAAATATTGCAACAGGCAACCTATGGACCCTTATAGAGTTGTTCCAATGTGTTTTTAGCATGAAAAGGGCGTAGCATTCTCCCTACACGCGGCATCGACTTAACTGTCCCAATTCCAACAGGACGTGGCTGCATATTTATACATCCTGCACAGACAAACGGTCGCACCGCTTTAGAATTTTAAATCCGGTTTTACTGCCGGATGGGAGTATTCCATGGATGACCATATTCCTATACGACAGCCAACCCTTGGGTTTTGTTGTCGTTTGATAAATGAAACACCTTCCCTAATTATCATTTTACGTATCCGGTTGTATTGATACTAGAGAGATATAATTTATGATGTATCTCAAAATACTTAACAAAAAAGGTAAAAGCAATAAATAAAATTCCAAAACAATAGGTGTACGCCTGAAAATGATGTCAAATCAGTAGCTTTTCGTAATCAAGGACGCGATTACACTTTGAAAGTAACGTACTAAGTATTAGATAATTGACAAACGGTATTTGCACGTAAAACATTTCTTTGAATTTGATCTTAAATGTGATGCAATGGTCTTTCACACCTAAGAAAATAAAAACCATGAGAGAACGATCACCATGTCTGTTATTTTTCATTAACAGATATTCAAATGGTGTACCAAATCACTGAAAATGTCAAAAATATGGATTTTGAAGTAGGGGATATGCCAATGTATTGATGAAAATCTTCGAATCGAACATCAAAGACGTTCCTTGAAAGAAAAAACGGATATTGTGTTTTTAAATTTAAATTTTGTTAACTTTGCCATTACAAAATTTTGGAAATTAGTTTAGATTAAGGAATATAACTCCTCATGCAAAGCTCTAATTCCTTTTCTGGGAGTGGCTATACTTTTTTGCCTTTTTTGTTGTTGTATAAGTAAGCTCTTAATTTTTTCAATAAGTTTTTGATTTTCGAGTATGTTGGCCTCGACCATCACTGAAGAGACATTTATTGTCGAAATAAATACATGGTGCAGTAAAATTGGTACCATTAATGTTATTGTAAAAAAAAACATGTTTTATCTTATTATATTTATCAGATAACCGAATTCATCATGCGTGCGGTTAGTAATTGATACACGTCCATTGTAACATGGTTACTAACTCGATAACCCGTAAACAATCGAAAACAAGCTTAAAACAGAAAACAAGTTTCTACGTCCCAAAAACAATATTTTATGAGTTTTTTTCATAATCAATTATGATAAAAAAAAAAAAAAAAAATTAAAAATGGAGACACTATTGTTGCGATGCATGTCAATTTTTCTTCATTTCAACTTCAGAAATATGGGGTTTGTTGACTTGTATGCAAGTTCGTTTATAACAATATATAGCAGTTTAAAGGGTGATTGAATTCTGTATTATTTATTTGCCGGCCATCAGATCTTGGTGTGAATACCTATTATTTGTATAATTCTATACTAGCAATTAAGACTATTTTCTCTATTCTTTATTTATTTAGCTCATTATTTTCTATCAATTCTTTATATTTTAGCACCCTATCATTATCTATTCTTTACTTATTTGCCTATTTTTTTCAATTCTTTATTTTTCTGCCTTTATTTTGCATCTTGTGTCCATTATTATCTATCATGTAAACCCCATCCCTCATATATGTGAAAACGGATATTGTAATTCATATCTGTTAAAATAACACGAAATATGATAATCCATTGACGTTTACCCGAAGACTTCTTTCATTTATCGTCACGTTTGTCAGTAGAATTACATAAACAATTGATATAGATGCACTAGTAAATATATAGGTTAAACATGCCTTAATTATATAGGGGAAATAGTTTAGGACAAGCTGTATCACTGAAAAAGTCAGTTTATCCACAATTCAAGTTGGCAATAGTGCTGGGTTCTATGAAAAGAAACGTTGATGCCATGGACGCTTTGCATGTTTAAAAATCTTTATGAAAGCTGTTAAGACCCATTGAGGGTATGGCAAATTTTAAAACTAGTTTCAAAAGTCATATTCCAAAATCTAAAGGTCGGTCCATAACACCGTTTGGTTCATTAAAAGAAGCTTGTTATTTAGTACTATAGATATTTAGTGTCAACCGTATATACCTGATGTTTTGGTTATCACGTGGGAGAGATAACATGTAAGGGTTGCCACATATTGCAGCGTTTATATATCTAGATATATCATGTCGATACTTAGATTTGGCATTACATTGACTGTTTATGACGTCTTTGTACTAAATCCATAGGGTGTGTACTGAATGGTTGGAAACATGGTTTATTTTTTAGTCGGAAATAGTTTTGAACTAGTTTTCAGTATTTGCGAGTATTCTTAGATCGGTATATTGGAGCTTTTTTTGTCTTTTCGTTATGGGTTTTGTGTGTGCTTAGTGCCAATCTGATAAGTTCAGCTTTTTTCAACTGATTGTTCTTATGTGGGTAATGTTGGCAAACATGAACTTATAGGTATGATAAAATCACGTAAGTTTAAATAACGTTCAGGTTTACCTCATTTTAATGGTCAAGTTAAGAAAAGACGGATCGGGTCTCGTGAAATTATCACTTTACACACTAATGCGCATGTTCAAAGTCTGATCTCGTTCATGTATAAGCAAGCAGTACAAACCGGAATATACCAAAGATAAATGATTGGATAGTTTATAAAATAAGTAAATTTAATTTATGTACCTGTCGTTAAATTTTAATATCAAATACCTGTCACAAGTAGCTGCCAGGAACAGTATAGACTTTATGGTTTATACAATATAGCCGATATTTCAATACCAGAGATTATACTCTACAAAAGGTTAACATTGATTGATTTAATCAAATGACAAGACATGTGTGATATAAAACATGACCCGTACAAATTTATGTTTTGTGAAGATTTTAACTTATATAACTTCTGTCTCTTTTGGCATACTTATATCTTAATATATTTTTGCAATTCAAAATAATTGTTAAAAAGTTGCCGGCACATTTTTAGTATTGGCCTATGTTTACATGTGCCCATGCTGGTCTCTAGCCATTGTCTTTATTGTCTCTGTCGAAAAAATAAGAAGATACCAAGGAGCAATAAGATTAAAAATAAGTAGGAAAAAAAAAAAAAAAAAAAAATTAGGAACCACCAAGGCCAAACTGAGAAAAACACCCTCCTAAATAAAATAAAAAACAATCAAACTACTATATATAGTAGCGACACTATATATAATTATAAAAGATTGAGCAGCATAAACCTTATATAGTAATGTCAATTTTCATCATTTTTAATATGATCTTAGGTCTCATTTATTCTGCATTTTTTCAATCCATTTTTAAAACATCAATGATTCAACTGTTCATATGACATTATATTATTAACGTTCATGTTGCACGAAAACGCAGAACCAAAACCAATCACATGATATAATGTTTGAAGTTTAAATACAATCGCATTTTTACCTGACAATTTCAAATCATGATCTGCATAAATAATCAAGCATAATTCATATCAAATATAGAACTTAAAGAATATTTCTACGTAATTGTTCCATATGATCTGAAGTAGGTGTGAATGACATCTCTACAGGAGGGAGATATATATAATGCAGAGGAACTTCGATATGGATGCAAAGAAGAACAGGTGAACATACAGTCTACAATGAAATTTACACACACTTCTGTTTTTATGTTTTTAATGCTTGGAACTTTTGTCCATACCTGGCCATGGAGAATTCCAAAACAGTACTTACAAATTATTCAACGTAAGTAATTTTTATATCATTAAGTTCTAATTACTATGTTATATCTTTATAAACAATGTTAGACTTTTTAACATCGGTAAAATACTTTCACCTTAATTTAGACTTTGTTGAAAATGCAGGAATTATAAATGAAAGAACTTCAATTACAATATACTATGATAACCATAAGTTTAATTCTACCTTTGATAATGCGTTTCCTTAAAACGGACATGTGAGGTATAGTAACTGTTCTTACAGCAAACACTGTAGTTACAACTGGTTTGAACATTTATACTGTACATCTTTTAATGTATATGGTTGAACTTTGAGTAATACCTGCTTCCATTGAATCGATGTAAAAGAATTTGTGGAAACGAAATTATGTTTTTGACTGTCATCGTTTAGTGATCAGCTAGCATCCTCCGTCCAATTTAAAATTAATAGGGAAAGGGGGCGAGTTTTTTTTTAATTAAGCAATTTTTTATATTACGAGTAGCGTGCCTTCGATATCTAACCATTTCAGGCATAATATTCAAAACAGCGAACTATATCTACAGTGTTCAGTTTATTCCCCATTTTTGAAAAAGAGACGTGTTTTAATGAGAAGGCTTTGCGGCTTTAATAACACTTCAAAGTCTGGGAAAAATATAATTGTGGTTAACTTTTTCTAAACATAAAGTAACAATTTTGTCGAATTTCTTCAGGTAAAAGGAAATATTTAATTTAGCAACAGGATTAGTGGCACAAATGGACAGATTTTACAGAAAAAAATAACATGAACATTTTGATTAGATTTATAAAGAGCACACGCATTATTCAAGATAATGTCTAATCGACTAGTAGAAAAACATGCCTAGTGAATATCTCTTTGGGCGAGGATTGTGTTGTTTATCTTTTCTGAGCTTGGTTTAAGTAAAATGATGAAGATAATTTCGTCATTTAACTGAATTAACTCTCGTTTTAAAACTGTATGATCCATGAAAATAGATTAGCTTAATAAGGAAAATTAGCACTATTAGATTCAAGGTTTAATTCTGCAAATTTTTGTTTATTTGAAATAAAAGTTAAGCCCCAAATCGTATATTCTTTTATCGCATTGACAAAAGACTACACAATTATGGTCATAATTATAAATTTAATAATAACTATTTAAACAATTTAAATGTTTTCGAAATACAAAGGATGTTCTATCCGGGAATAGATTACCTCAGCTGTATTTGACAAAACATTTCGAAATTTTTAGATTCTCATACCTAAGCTGTGTTTGACAAAACCTTTCGGAACTTGGTATCCTCAGAGCTCTTCAACTTTATTTTTTCTCCATACTTTATTTAGTCTATTCAACTGTTGTTGGTAGAGCTTCACTGATGAGTCTTTTGTAGACGCGTACGAAATTTTAATCCTTGTATCTTTGATGAGTTTTTACAACCACTGGGTCGATGCCACTGCTGGTGCAGGTTTTCTCCCCAATGATATCACAACACAGTAGTCAGCACTCCTGTGTTGACATGCATTATCAGTGGTATGGTTATAATTATAAATTAAAAGTTTGAAAAACTTTAAAGCTTACGAAATACTATTGATTTTCTACCCCAGGAATAGATTACCTTAGCTGTATTTGGCAAAACCTTTCAGAATTTTGAGTCTCAATGCTCTTCAACTTCGTACTTTGTTTGGTTTATTTAACTTGTTTGATTAGAGCTTCACTGATGAGTCTTTTATAGACGAAACGCGCGTCTGGCGTACACAAAATTTTAGTCCTGCTATCTATGATGAGTTTATTCGTCCTTTATTTGGCCTTTTAAACTTTTTTGATTCGAGCGTCACCGATGAGTCTTTTGTAGACGAGACGCCCATCTTGCGTATAAAATTTTAGTCATGGTATCTATGGTGAGTTTATTAGTGGGAAATGATGCAAATGTGATTTTTATGAAGTCTGAAAAATTCCTAGTTTCAGTTTGAGGGTACTTTGGTATATTAAGATTATAATTAAGTTAATGTTTTATCAAAGAGTAAGTGACATAGTTGCAGATCTATTACAATTTTGATGTACAATATAACGGTTTTCTCCCAGGGATATCACCAGCACAGTAGTCATCACTTCTGTGTTGACATAACTATCATCTTTTGTAGACGAAACGCGCATCTGGCGTACACAAAATTTAGTCCTGGTATCTATGACGACTTTATTCGTACTTTATTTGGCCTTATTAACTTTTTTGATTCGAGCGTCACCGATGAGTCTTTTGTAGGCGAAACGCGCGTCTGACGTACACAACTTCAATCCTGGTATCTATGTCGAGTTTATTAGCGGGAAATAAGGGAAATGTGATTTTCATGAAGTCTGAAAAATTCCGAGTTACAGTTTGAGGTACAGTTTTGACGCTGATCTTGTATTGTAATAAAAAGATGGACGTCCATATCCGTATTGTAGATGTTAATTAGAATGTTGGTCTGCGGAGTTAGTTATTCCTTCTGGGCCCATACTCTCAACAGAAGAATGACTCTGAGAGTTGGTACTTGATTTTTACATGATGGGGAAGTAGCCGTTGACAATGGCTATGGTGGTGTATGGCATTGCAGTCGATGTAAAGGCAGGCCGGGCATTGATGCCGATGTTGAGGCAGGCCGGGATCGACTGACACCTATAAGTTTCAAAATTCAAACTTTTTAATAAAATAAATAAAAACAAAAAGAATACAAAACAGTTACAAACAACAATAAAGTAAAACAAATATTTTCAATTATTTCCTTAATAGAAAACAATAAATATTTTGATAAACTTTATTTATGATTACTATTAATTATCTTTATTTTAGTTAAACTTGTTTAAAAATATTTTACTTTAAATCTTAATAATTTTAAAATCATGACTTACCTATAAGTTTCAAAATTCAAACTTTGACGTCTCAAAGTAAAATTTTTACTTATATAGCAATCATTTAATTGACGGTATGCCAACATCACTTTCTTTGTCAGCATAAAATTAGAAATTACCAAATATGGTAATTGTCCGAAATAGGGTCAATATGTTGTATAAGTAAAACTGAATTAATAATTGTAACGTCATCTATGTCCAAAATTTATGTCAAATATCTGTCACGGATATCTAGGAAACGGATTAATATAAGTTACACTAATATCTGTCACAATACTTGTATTACAGTTCTGACGTAAAAAATGACGATTTTCTGCTTTAAATCGAATATTTGAAAACATGAAATTAACGATTGACATCAATTCTTATGTTGCGGAAATTTCTGAAATAAGAAGTTCTTCGTAAATTTTTGTTACTTATTTACCTGATTTGCGTCAAATGCTGGAAAGTTCTTTTTCTCTGTATGTGACAACGACAATTTTATGCTTTTCTAACTATCCGTACCTATTAAACAGAAAAGTGGATGTTTGGTTAATGATATTCAATGGTTCTCATTTGTTGTTATGTCATATCCAATGCAAATAAATACAAGGCTCCAAAGTCTCTGTCATGGTCTTCGGGTTTAAAAAATTATCAGGTTTTACAATGTTCTCCGTGTTTTATGGTTATTTTAGTTAAACGAGGGCATTTTCATCTCGAAATTATGACAACCATCATGGGAATGTTCTCCCATCAAGATTTATCGACTTTTGATATAAGTTATCAAACAAGATTCGTCCTCAAACCTATCTTCTGATTTGTCATGATGAGAAAAAACTAAATAGTGAGAAAATAGTATTTGGTTTAATTTCTTCAAAACAAAAAATACATACTTTATTTTTAATGTCGAGTTGTTTGGCTTAAACATATGTGCGTCTTTTCTACGAAATGAGAGTTTGCAATATTATAATGGCTATCAGATGTAAAGTATATGAACAATACCGGTGCAACTGCATCCTTCATAGACACTCAAAACTGTTTTGTGCCATAATCAATTCAGTGGTAAATATGTGTGTGTATATGATTACACATGGTTCTTTCCAATGCAAACAAAAACATTTGTTTTAATGTTGCTCCATTTAAAAGACTTTTTGTGACGTCGCATTCAATTTTGAAATAATGCAACTGTGAAGCAAAGAATGTAAACAAGTACTGTGGATAGATGCAGGTTACAATTTTGGCGCATACAGTTCTATTTTTGTTTAGAGGGAAAATTCCAAAGTAGTTTATTTTTTATTTCGTGTGAACTGGGGTATTTAATTTGGATTAACTATCCTGTGTTCGACCCGGGGCAAATTTCATAGTGTGAACATGACATAAGGTTTCAACTCCCTCAGTCAAAGTTGACCTTAGATGAATTTTTCCGAGCCCTTTTAGTCATATAGCGCCTCACGTTTCTGCGTCTTTGTACATCCCTCGCTTTCATATTTTTAGGTTTGACCGTTCCTAATGAAGTAAAGCCAGAAAAGCGCATCGGACGCACTATAAAGTGTTAATTTCATTTTGTGATATCAGTATTTGTAATTGCATTAGTTAACTATTAGTTAAAAATTGCGGTTTTTATGGCCTTCCAAATACCGTTTCGATCCCTTACATCACTGAAGAGACATTAATTGTCGAAATCCGTATATGGTGTACTAATTTTTGCACCTTTTGTTTGCGGTATACCATCTTTTCCGCAAGTTTATTGTTTTTTTTTTTTGGTTTTAAATTAATAATTTTAAAACATCCATTTTGTAACATCTTGTGATCCGTTTATTTGGCAATCGCCAATGGCAGTCAGCAGGGTTTAAACACATCTGTTGTTCGACCTGTTAGTCAAATGCGTCTTGTTAAAATAAACTTTTCACTCTTTAAGTCTTTTGGAAAATGTTGTTTGTGCTTAATTGTCGATTTAGACCCTCCAATAAGAAATTTGTTTTGGCAATCGCCAATGGCAGTCAGCAGGGTTTAAACACATCTGTTGTTCGACCTGTTAGTCAAATGCGTCTTGTTAAAATAAACTTTTTCACTCTTTTCGTGTTTTGGAAAATGTTGTTTGTGCTGTATTTAGACCCCTCTAATAAGAAATTTGTTTTGCGTGCACACGTATAAAAATTGCGGTTTTTATCCAACGTAATCATAGGTTTGAACGTTGTTTTCAATTTAGACTTGTATATATATATATATTTGCAGATTTAACATTGTTGTGCTGATATTTAGGGTAATTATGTATATAAAAGAAATGCGAATCAAATGACAGTTAAGATGAATTATGAAGTAACTTAGCATTATGTAATTCACAATAGCATTATTGTGTGCTTTCAAATGTTGGTAAACATGCGTTTTTATAAAACAGAAATCCGTTAGAATACTCTTAGTAAATTGATAATACGGACATACAGTCTTACTAATCAAAACGAGTCTGTTGACTTGAAATCAATGCTACTATATTCGTGCTGCTAGAGATTTTTTTTTTCAAAACTGAGTATTGAAATAGTTGTAGTGTCTTAATGATAGAGCCAGTTTCAAAGATGTAAAATCAGACCGACTATTATGTATACAACTGAAAATGGAAGTTTCTTTCAGAACAAAAATCAATTGACGCTTATTCCCTAGTACGTGAGATATTTGTAGTTTCCTCTAGATACTTTTAGGTAATTTGAGTCCTTGAATTGATGTTTCATAGCTATATATACACAAAATCTACGTTTACCCATTATAATTTCTGCTAAGTTTTCCTAATCTAGTATCTTACACAAAAGCATTCAACACAGATGCATGCTACGTTATTGTTTTTTTCATAATCATTACTATTTTTGGATAAGTGATGTGCATATGTATTTCTGGAAAGAAATACTAACCGACCTACCATAAAAACCTCTCCCAGAAGTGCTAATAGAAACTATGAAATATATGTCAGGTCAATGAACGAAAACGGAAGTTTTTGATCATTAAAACTCGGTTTCATTGCACTTTCTCCTCCTTTCAGTTGTTGATGTGACGTACATGTCTATTCAGAAAGCACATTAGATACTAGCAACCAACAAGCAGTAGTCAAAAGAGATAAGATGAAAAACTAAACGTTAAAAGCCTTACCTTTACTAAATTCTTCCATAGATACAAAGATTTGGTTTGTAAATTTGGCTATGCCAGTAGAAAACTTATTTCAAACGGGATAGCACATTCTAATTTTTACGGAAATGTTGTTTACCGAGCACGGAAATTTAGATACGATCCGGGTAAACAAATAGATCCATTAAATAAACTTATTCTAAAAGGTTACCAATTTAACACTGTAATTAGATCTTTAAAGATTGTTTTATTGGTATAAATATTGATCTTGCTATCAGTAAATTAAAACCAAACTAATATTATAGTTACTTAGTATATACATATATATATATGCAAGTCTAAATTGAAAAAAAAAAAACGTTCAAACATATGATTGCGTTGGATAAAAACCGCAATTTTAAACGTGTGTATGCAAAACAAATTTCTTGTATATTTTAACAAAACGCATTTGACTAGCAGGTCGAACAACGGATGTTCTTAAACCCTGCTGACTGCCATTGGCGATTGCCAAATAAACAGATCACCAGATGTAACAAAATGGATCTTAACTATTAATTTAATACTAAACAGAAAACAATAAACTTGCGGAAAAGATGGTATACCGCAAACAAACGGTGCAAATATTAGTACACCATATCCGGATTTCGACAATTAATGTCTCTTCAGTGATGTTAGGAATCGAAACGGTATTTGGAAGGCCATATAATTTACCTCAATTTAGGATAGACTCTTGAATTTTGAAGAGTCGAAAAAGGATGAGCGGGTAATATAAACCCGAAGGAAAATATAATACAAGCCCAAACGAAAAAAATATATAAACAAGTCTAAATTGAAAACAACGTTCAAACCTATGATTGCGTTGGATAAAAACCGCAATTTTTATACGTGTGCATGCAAAACAAATGTCTTGTTAGAGGGGTCTAAATACAGCACAAACAACATTTTCCAAAAGACCAAAGAAATATATGCACATTCACCGTTCTACAACTTATCGATACCTGTATTTTGGCATTGCACAAGGTCAAGTTTTTCTCTGACTTTTATTGACGTCTTTACACTAAATCCATTGGATGTTGGATGTGTGCTGATTGATATTTTAGTCTTAGATACATGATTTTTTTTTTAGTTATTATTGGCTTTGAACTAGCTGTCAGTAATTGTGAGTACTCTCATATCAGTAATTTATGTCTTTTTTTGTTGAAGGGTTGTATAAATACTCTGCCACGTCCGGTCTGTGTTGTTACTTGTTTTCTGCTTTGTATCGATCTGATGAGTTTAGCCTTTTTCAATTGATTTTTATAGTTTGTTCAAATGTTGTACTGTTACAGCACTGTCCCAGGCAAGTTAGGGAGGGTTGGGCACCCGCTATCATATTTAACTCCGCCACATTCTTTAAGTGCCTGTCCCAAGTCAGGAGCCTGTAATTCCGTTGTTGTCGTTTGTTGCTGTATATCATATTTTTATTTCGTTCATTATTTTTTTTTTACATAAATCAAGCCGTTAGTTTTCTCGTTTGAATTGTTTTACGTTTCATTTCGGGGCCTTTTATAGCTGACTTTGGTGCGGTGACCTACATTTGTTAACTTGTATGTCATTAGGTCTCTGGTGGAGAGTTGTCTCATTGGCAATTATATCACATCTTCTTATTTTTATATTTACACTCCTATCAAAGTTAATGAACCATGACAGAGATGCCAGAACCACTAATCCGTATTGGGCTTGAGATTCAAATTGCCTTATACCTGTCAATGAATATAGCCAATCAAGAGATATTTTACGTCAACAATATACTAATAAGAAAACCAGGAAACTGTTGGTTTGTAAAGTGCAAGGGAACAAGATCCACGAGTCTTGCTTCGTAACTTTAAATACAGGCACTGTAGGTTGCACTTCTGTAAATATAGACAATGCAATTTCCAATAGGAACTCCTTTTACGGCTAAAATTGTGCCACTTTTACTATGAAGTTTCGTAAAAAATTATATCCTAGAATGAAAAGTTCATATGTGCTACAATTTTTTTCAAAGGTCAAAATATAGGGCTGTGCGGCATATTTTCAACATTTATATGCCCCGAACTTCTAAAGGTGCGTTCACACGGTACGATTTTCTATTCGATTTTCATTCGATTTTTACCTATGCAACTGCTTTTGACTAAAATCGTACCGTGTGAACACTAAAATCGAAAGTCGAATGTCAAGTCGAAACGTCGTTTTTAAAAATCGAAAGGTACGCTATTTTCATTCGACTTTTTGACTGGAATCGGATCGTGTGAACACCAAATCGACTAAAAAAAGGAGTCGATTCACTAACTCATAATTTTGGCCCTTGATGATCCTTGCTGAAAACGTATGTTAAAATGCCCAATTGTTTCAGAGAAGATTTTCATCAACTGCGTCATTAGTGATGTATTATGACATTTTTTTTGTAAAATTAATAGAAGCGCCACTCCTCGCTCACAAATATAATTGCTAAATTATTCTTTATGTACCATATTCTGAACTTTTCAACCAAAATTTTAATGGGCGAGGTTCGCACCACATATGAGATCATGAAATAAGGTGATAAAGGAAGCAATTTCAGAAGAAAAAACTAAAAAAACTAAAATGAAATCTTTTCCTACAAAATATGAAGCAAAAATACATTTTTTATTACACTTTCAAAAAAAAAAAAAAAAAATACATTGAGCAATACATACACAATAGATTTACTCAAACGACTAAAGTTTAAAAAGTTCACCTTTACTTTTAGAAAAATTACAGGGCCGTTAATTAGTCGATTACTTCTTAGTCAATTGGAAAAAAAACATCCAGCAAATAATATTTATCGACAATAATACGATTTTCACATCATTTTAAAAGTCTTTAATCCGTATAAGGGACAGTGTTGTTCATAAATCTGACTATTCTGCGCCTACTGCTTAAGGACCAGTTACCGTGCATTTTATGCATTAACGGACGTGTTGCGTAAATACAGCATACTGCTGTTACCTTCCTAAAATACTCTTATTTTATTCTTAAAAACTTAGTTTTACTTTGTCCAATCAAGACTAGGAAAAATTTTTTTGTTCTTTAACCACGTCGTGGCCGGTGGGAAGATACGCGTGACCGAAAAAATGACGAAAATTTTAGAAAACTAACCTTTTTTAGATGAATTAATTATAGCAAAGCTTACCTTGGACATAAAATTTCCTTCAAAGAAATTAAACCGGTTGATTAATTTTAGAATTAATTTCATAGCCCACCTTCAATGCAGTGTAACTAGTTGATTTTAGGTGACATACATTCGAGATCAATTAAGATTGAGCGAAAGTACGAGAGATTCGGAATTTATGGACGAAATGGCGATACTGTTGGTTGATTTGACAAAACTCCTCAAAAAGCAATCTTTGACAATAATTTTCTTATTGATAGAAACTTCCTATAATTTTGGAACTAGATTCGTAAATGACAGTAACTGGTTCTCGTTCCAATAAAATTCATGAAAAATCGGGGCACTAGGAACCAGCTTTTTTGTTGTATATAAGAGGAAGTGAGGTCCGAGTGAGACTGAGTCTATGGCCCTATCCTAACTTTTTGGTAACCCTTTTCTTGTTAAAAGAATATTTCGAAAAGTATTTCTTTTTAAAAGTTATTTGAGACAAACTGTGAATTTCTGACGGCAACACTGGTAATGAACCAGTACAGTTCATGTAATGTTAAACTAAGTATCAGAAAATAATCAATATTCAGATAGTGAAGTGACCATAATATTATGTTCGTACATTTTCCCTGTAAATGAAATCTTTTTTTACAAAAAACTCTTACAAATTCATTTTAGTTAGATTTTTATGACTTTTTACCATTGATCGCAGCAGACTTAATTGTAGGTTTTTTTTTCTTTTTTTTTTTTTTTTTACTGTATTTTGCGAAAGACCATTGTAAGAGTTGTCATTTTTTTTAAATTTAGACACGTACATTTAATAGCATTTCAATACTACAAATCACAATATTTTGAGAAAATTTTCAAAAGAAACTGCAATAATTTTTGCATATAATTGTATTAAATTATGTAGAACTAAACAAGAATTATTGAGAATTTTTCAGTAAGATGGTATTAGATTAAATATAAAGGAACATGCTCGTGTTGAACCTAAATTATTCACACTTACTGTACGTCACATATGCCGGTTCGTTATTTGTTTTTAGTACATGCTTCTCATACAGGACTCCCCTTTTTTAACAGACCTTTACTTATATATAAATTACTATTTAAACTTATGAGTGCGACGTGCAATGCAACGAGAATGCGAGTTTATCACACTAATTCTTCAAACATGGCTGACACGGTAGCAGTTCAAATTAACTTAATAAAATGTGATTGTGCAAGGCGTCTTAAAATCGTTATCATATGCCATACTTTGTTTTGATAAAGATTGTTTTTAAGTGGTTGTCTTCAAGGGTTTCAAAAAATACATTTTGGAGTAATACTGAATTGCACAACTATATAAAAAAGATGATGTGGTATGATTGCCAATGAGACAACTCTTCACAAGACACCAAATGACTACACTTTTTCACACTTATTTCTAAACGCAATACCAAAACATAACATCTTAATGTAAAATTAAAAATAGGTGGTGATAACTCTCCACCAGAGACCAAATGAAGTAGAAGTTAACAAATTATACGTCATCGTACGGCCTTCAACAATGAGCGAAACCCATACCGAAAAGTAAGCTATAAAAGGCCCGAAATGATATACGTAAAGCATTAAAACGCGAAATGTAAATTAGGAGTTATAAATTTAAAAACACTTTAAAATCAACAAAGTTTAGCAATGACTACACGAGGCTTATATAACTGTAAATTAAACGTATATAGGTATCTCAAAATTAGTGATAATCTTTCCTCCGCTGTGAAACAGATATGCATAATGGTACTGATCTTTTTAATACTGTCTTTTACCATATCCAAAAGGTAAGCAAAATTAATGCGGACTGAATCACAAAAATTTGCTAAAAGAATCACTGCTATTATTTGACATTTCTTTAAGCAGAGTTTGGCAAGCTCTTCTTGCCAGCTATGGTTTTGTCCAAATCCGCTTGACATTTTTCGTTCGTTTTTTAGCGGCAATAGCATCAATAATGTATTTCAATGCTCTCTTCCTGCTACTTTTCATGTCGTAACTTTTCCTTTTTTGAAAATGATGAAAGATGACGCAATCAGATAAATGACGTAATGGTCATCAATTCATGGCGTCATGTTGATTCTGTCATAAATTATGTGATTGGACAATTTTATGAGACTGTTATACAAGTGAGAGGTTTAACTGTAGCTTTAAAACCAGGTTTAATCCATCATTTTCTACATAAGAAAATGCCTGTTCCAAGTCAGGAATATGACAGTTGTTTTCATTTGATGTGTTTGAGCTTTTGATTTTGCCAATTGTTAAGGGACTTTCCGTTGTGAATTATCCTTGGAGTTCGGTATTTTTGTTGTTTTACTTTTTAGTTCCATTTTGTAGCTCACCTGTACCAATAGGGTTATCCGAACTATTGCCATCAGTTTACCTCCGGTGTCCGCCGTCGTTAGGGAGCTACCATTTGATTTTTATGGGGGGCTAGGATGAAAAATTTTGTCCTGCTTTTTTCTAGTTGTAATCTCTGTCCTTTTTAGTTTTACTCTATTCGGTCCTGCCTTTTTTTTACTAGTTTATCCTGAATTTTTTACACAAATTGTCATCCTGTCTTTTTTTTACCAAGTTGCTCATCCTGCCTTTTTTTACTCAAAACTCCTGTCCTGCCTATTTTTTCAAATTTCATCCTAGCCCCCATAAAAATCAAATGGTAGCTCCTTAATGTCGTCCGTATGTCCACATTTCACATTAAGTTAATCTTCTTGTTTGAAACAATCGGGCTAGCTAGTTGTAACCATAATTTGGTGGAATGGTTCTTCGAAATGCGTTTTGATTTTAAGTTGTTGTGAAACAAACTTATGTTAATAATTATTCTCACTCATTCTATTGAATATCATAAACCTTATCAATCATTTAGCACAACAATTTTATTTATGCAAATTTGCGTAGAAGATGTTGGTCCTTCCCTAATCGGCGCGGGATTTGAACCCATGCTTCTGTGAAATTGTGGCAACTCCTTCTGAACCTTGTCTAATCCCCATAGACCACAAACTAAAATATAGCTTTCATTAGTCGGGTAATGCCTTTCCTCGTCGTCTTAATCTAGGGTTGAAACAAAGTATATGTGGTATGTAGTTTAATACCTTGCAGATCAGCTGTTTTTGTTATTCGATGAGGATTGTAATGCTTACAATGCGGTCACATCAATATTTTATTTTATTTTATACGTTTTTATATATGACAAATTTACGACGGACTTTTTCCATCGGATAACAAAGGACAATGCAGGGATAACGCAACAACATGTACTTCGTCTAAAATCTAGACAAGCAATGTTTACATCTGTAAATTTGTATATGCATGATTTTGACCTCAGCGAGATTTGAACCATTGCCTCTGTTTTCATTACTGGTATTATTTATAAGTAAACAAAAAAGGGTCATGATAATGTCTGAATCTATGTTATAAGATGGTATATAATGTCTTAATATGTATCAAACAAACACATAAGGGACAACAAAAAAAAAAGATTTTACGTAAATCAACTCACTTGCAGTCAGTTAATTTGAATAAAATCAATTAAACTTTATATTCCCCTTTGACTTTAATATAAAGTTTTAATGTCAAATATTTATTTTTCAGTAATAAACTGGTGAGGTCTTAGCACTCATGCTCACTCTCGCTTATAACTATTTATCAAATATATAACACAAATATAAATGTTAAGAAAGGAAGTTGCCTCCCCAATCGAATTTAAATATAGATCTCTGATTTCTTTATGCTCACACGACAAGCACATGAGTTCCAATAGATTTGAATTTTAATCAGAAGGTTGCCTCCTTTGACTCATTGCTGTGTTGAATAATCAATGCATAAGGCACAAAGAGAAATATATAAAATAGTATTATATTATTCGATTCGTTTTGTATGAAAAGGGATTTGTATAGGATTTGCGTCTTTGTTTAATTTCTTTGCTTAAAAGTACAAATGATGTTTAGATAATAAACTACACTGAATTGAAAGCACAAAAGACAACTTGGATTGTTTCATGCATTAAAGAATAGACAAGCAACTACAAAATGAACTTTGTTTTTTTTTCTGTACTGACCTAACTTTATCTCGATTCAAAGCGTGTCCTATAATCTGGGCGTTCGTCTATTTTGAAGAAATACGATGACCAGTCTAGATGTTTTATTTTTGATTATTCTGTGGTATTTGACTCCTCTTGCGTTGTTGTTTAACCCATATCTCCTTTTGTTAATATCAACACGACTTAATTAAAAATAAAGGTTATTTGATTCCTCAACAGTGAGAATGGTGGGAGGGTATCAAAGAAGTGAAGAAAATTCAATATACGAAATTATTCATTTTAGTTTCAAAACTGCATTTTTCTCAGTTTTCTCTGCCGTTATTTCTACTTATATCAGCTTCTGCTAAATTTGTGATAAACACGCAATTAGATTAACTGAATGAAATCAGTTGGCAAAAAAATTATCAGAGAGAATACGGTTTCCTTATGGAAGTACATAAAATCCCTGAACATCATTATTTAATGGGTGGATTCAACAATGTCGTGACATGATAAAGATGACATTTAAAAAAAAAAAACGGTTTTAAATGAGCTCTGCAATTGCGCAAATGATTTCAGTGAAAAAGATAGAATTTCTTATTTATTCACTGAAAATGGGATTAATGTAGAAATCGTTTGCTTCCGCAATGACCATAATCCACCCACTTTTGTTGCGTATCAATATTGTTTTGTCTTCCATATTTTTGCATTAAAATGAATATAAAAAAATATTCAAGATCATACACAGGAACGACTTATCCACTTATTTAACAATATAGAACAGAAAACATAAATTTAATTCGAATATTAAAAAAAAAATCCTCTACGATTTGGTGTAAGAAGGACTGATGGATTGATTTCTGGTTTTGTTGTTTAAAGCCACCTTAGAAAGAACACTTTGATTAAGCTTTTAAAGTTTGCTAGTAATTTAAGCATAATCATGTAATCTTATTTTAGGAAAGCACAGAGAAGATTCGAATTGAATAGTTATATTGTATATTTGTTTTTGAAATTATTCTGTGCATATTCTATTAATTTATTTCTAATAAATCTGTATTAAAACTGGCTTATGTAATTGAATCTTGTTAAACAATCTGTTATGGGCCATCATGAATATGGAGTTGGATAGATTAAAAATTTGTAAAGAGTAATGAGATGAAAAATATTAAACAATTTAAAAAAAATAATTTGGTCAGTTTTTTCATATTACACATTTTTAAATTAGACCGTGATTTTAAATATCTTAAAAGGGCATTAGCTACGAGATATAAAAAAATGAAATATGACTTTTTTTTTTGTTCAATCATTAATGAAAGTGAAATAGTGAAATAATAATTCGCTTTAAGCAGCCAATTTGGTTCAATTTTGTCAAAATAAGCTAACCAACATTGCTGGTGAATTATTCACTTGCAAGTGAATAATTCGACCTCATTAAATCCTAAGCATGTTACCTTCAATTTAACCCGTTTTAAAAGGAAAAGAATGTCAACATTGAAAGTGAAACAAGTATGAACCATTTGGATGACTGATTCGATCCACAAAGTATCATTCTTATACAGGTAAAAACGATGATAAACACACTTTTTAACCTTCAATATGAAATCAAACAGACCTACAAAAATCCAATTGCACGTGGTTTCTATCAATTTTTATATTTATATTTATGTTTATATCGGGATATATAACCATCGGCAGTCTTCGGAGGTCATCTCGATAGTTAATTAGATGACGTCTAGACAAAAATACGCATGAAAGTTGATACATATGATCGAGTCCATGCATAGTCAATTGTTTATTTTAGACTTTTTGTAATTTGGATATACGTTTTAGTATGTTATAAATCAAATATGAACAATTTTTTCTCTGTACCACGATTATTTCTAATAGTACTTGTTTCTTACTTCCGTATAATACCAAAGTAAACGAGCACAACCCTTTTTGAGGAAACGACCCTCATCAGGTACGCTGGACGCAAAACATTTAGATTGAGAATCAAATACTAGTGAAAAATATCTGCGTTCGATGAGCATACCTAGTTTGCATTGTCAACTGGAACAACACTGAACTGTAACAGTTGATCACGAGAAAAGCTTATTTTTCTGCAAAAAGTCTGTCAAATGTATAAGGTTGATATAAAACTAATAATAATTAACATTCAGGTTGAATTATAGGAACATTTGTTAGAATAGAAAGGTTTAGAAAATATACCCTGAATTAAATGTATCTTTTGTAATAATACATGTCGTATTACCAAACAAAGCAAAAACAACACTTGTACTTTTTTGGGATGACAATGGGAATAACGTTTCCGAAAACTATTAAAAGTCTGTTTAATTACCGCAAAATATTCTAATTGCATACAACACAATATTTACGTTAATATAAGACATCCGATGCTTGGGATCATTTGATGTAAAGGTAATTTGTATAGATCTTACAAAGGCAATTACAATATCACAGACAAGTTATGTAATTATTTAACAGAACTGACATTTATACACTCTTAGAGAATTTCTATTCTGGTCTATCCATACAATCATAGATGTAAAGCATCCTTTCAAAAACAATAGTGCAGGTGTACTGGTTAGTCATATTAACTGCGTAAAAATAAACGAAACAAAGGTACTTGTAATTTAAAATAGCGACTCGAAGCAATCGTACAATTTGAGTGTATACACATATCACACACTGACACATATGGAAAAGAAGAAACAAGACAACACACAATCAAGACAACACACAAACAACTATCCACACACTCTACACGGAAAAATACCGAGCTGCAAGATTCACGTCAAATCTGGGGATTAGCTAAGGTGCTCCGTGATGGCAAGCAGTTCTTGCTCGAATAGTGACTAGTGGCGGATCCAGGTGGGTTCTGGGGGTTGGAACCCCCCTTTTTGACGATAAATGCTTTTGAATGGGGACATATTAGAAATGGCTGTATCTGCCCCTGGTGGCCGCCGTCACGTTCGACACTTTGCAAGAGCTAATAATAAACAAAACTAATAAAAATCAGGGACACTAAAACATTCTTTAATACTATGTAATCCTCTTGTTATTAATTTAGCGCTTTAGAATAGAAAAAAAAAAAAAAAAAAAACACGATAAAATGAAGAATAAAGATTGTGTTAGTATTCATTAAATTTATTATTCATCATTACAAATTCAATCTGATTAGAATTTCTAACTCCGTCAAAATGAATTAATCTGTAATTTCAATCTACGCCAAAAATACAAACACGAATACATATATTTTAAATTTTATTTATCGTTATAGCAAACAATTGATCAATAATATTATACATGTATGTGTGTATGTTTGTGCGTGAAGGACCAAGCATTAATAGATAATGGCGAGTCGGGAAGTTGAATGCATTCGAAAATTGCATGGGTTAAAACAAGGGTCGAGTAAACTGCTTTTTGGGTGATTTGTAAACAAAAGAATTAATCAAAAATTATGTTCGATTGAAATTTTTCATGGCAGTCAGAATGATATTTTTTGCTTTTTTTATTAAGGAAGTTAAAAAAATTTAAATGCTCATTGTCATGTTGAGAATATTTAAAATCTGAATAATTATTAAGGAGGATACAATGGACAAAATATTGAATCATTAAGATCGTCATGAGTTTTCGTTCTTATGGTATATATGTTAACTTTTACGGAACTTATTGTTGAGATAAACTTCCATACTCGGTTCTAGTTAGATATTGCCATATTGTATAGATATCTGTAAACTGTTGAAAACATATCCTGTCATCTAGTTGTCTTCTCTTGTTTATAGTGTTTTTATTGTGCTGTCTCACTAACGTATAATTCACAAAGTCTTTCATTCTTAACGTTAGATATGTTCTAGATATGTCTCTAAAAAAGTACTTGTGTTGTTGAAATTTTAAGCAGAAATAGCTTTTAAACCATGTAATAGGACAAACGTATGATATAAAAAAGCCAGTCAGATTCTGTGCGATCTGCGAGGAATCAACACTCACTTACCTCCCTTTTTAATTATATGGTTTACTCAGAGTTTCATGTAAAAAGAATGAGGATAGATGTTTCATATTATGATGGCGTTGGAAATCTCTTGTAATTTTTTAATGTATAATAAATCTTTTTATAGAGTGCCATTGTCCATCAAAATGTGTATGGAAACTGCGGTCTTGCCTACAGACAGGAAAATGTGAACTCTGTCGGAAACCACCATATGGAAAACGACAGGTTTGTTTTTTATCTTATAATTCTCAAAATTCTAGAGCAAATGGAAAATACTTAGTTCCAGCCAAAATATTTCATACATTTGTACTTGCAGAGATACAGTAGATAATGAATTCGTAAAAAAACCCACATAATTTAAAGTGCAATATGCTGAAGCCAGTTCTACGAATTTTCCTCAATATTGATATGTTTTGCCACTGAAGTTTACCTTTTAAAGATATATAAGAAGACAAAAACTACGTTAATTCGTGACAACATCTTCCAACAAAATATCATTTACGAAGTTACTGAATATACGTCGAATGGTTTATACAACAAAATAAAAACGAATTCTGTAATTCCATAAAATAGGTAGAAATGATATATGTATCAGAGGAATCTTTATTTAAAGTGATTTTTTAAAAAACTCTTTTCGACTTTTCTTGTCAAAATTCTATACATTGACTAATTTCCAATTTATCTCCGAAAACTTGAAAAATGAAGTTAAATATACATTTTTTTCGATAAAAGTTTTAATTACTACCAGCTGTCCTATTTGTAATGATACAATTATAGATAACCAATGAAGAAGAACTTTTTTCAAGATATCAAAATACTTGTATAAATGGGATATAATTCTCGTGTTTAAAGAGATGCGAAAGATACCAATCTCATGAGTCGACAACAAACTGACAATGCCATGGCCAAAAACGAAAAACAACCATAAAACAAACAGCAGTACACAAAACACAACATGGAAAACTAAAAACTGAGTAACACGAACCTCATCAAAAACCGGAGATGATCTCAGGTGCTCCAGAAGGGTAAGCAGATCCTGCTCCACATGTGGCACCCGTCGTGTTGCTCATATAAGTTCTACATAGTTTTATAAAAATAAACATTTTAATTACAGGATTCCCACATGTCAGCTATTGAATCCTCAGATTATCGCAAGCAAAAGACGTTTGAAGATTTACCTATGATTGTTCTGTTTTAAACAGATTTGTCCGAAAGGGAAATTCTGCTCATCGTTTTATATGCTATGTTTTTTTAAATAGATTTTTATTGAAATTATTTGTTATCATTTGAAAAGTATTGCATACACCATCCATCCCAATGTTATTTGAATAACTACCATAAGAATCATATGAATGGAAAGCAGTAAATTTACCAGTAAATATAACATGATCAGAGTTTAATGAAGTTAATAAGCATAATATTGCGTAAAATACACGTATACTATAAAAATAAGGTGATGTGGTATGATTGCCAATGAGACAACGATCCACCAAAGTTCAAATGAAGTGGAAGTAACGTAGCAATTATAGGCAACCGTACGGTATTCATCAATGAGAAAAGCCCATACCGTATAGAAGGCTTTAAAAGACCCCTACATGGAAAATACCGAGTTTGAAACAATTCAATTGAGAAAACTAACGGCCTAATTTATAACAACAATTTACGAAAAACAAATATGACAGACATGAACCAACGACAACCACTGAACTTCAGGCTCCTGACTTTGGACAGGAAAATAAAGAATGTGGCGGAGTTAAACATGTTTGAAGGCACCAATCCTCCCCTAACAGTGGTGTAATTGTACACCAAAAGAACAAGCTATAAAAATCAATTGAAAACGGCTTAACTCACAAAGCAGAAAAACAACTACTAGCAACAAAAACATAGACCGGACGTGGCAGGGTATAGGCAACCGTACGGTATTCATCAATGAGAAAAACTCATACCGTATAGTAGGCTTTAAAAGACCCCTACATGAAAAATACCGAGCATGAAACAATTCAATTGAGAAAACTAACGACCTAATTTATAACAACAATTTACGAAAAACAAATATGACAGACATCCCACACAACAAAAAAGACACAAAGTACAGATCTGAGAGTACTCGCAATTACTGACAGCTAGTTCAAGACCAATAACAACTAATAAAAAATTAATGTATCTAAAACTTATATATCAATCAGTACACATCCAATATCAAATGGATTTTGTGTAAAGACGTCATTAACAGGGAAAAACATGACCCTGTGCAATGCTAAAACATAGGTGTCGACAAATTGTAGTTCTGTGAATGTGCATGAAAAATCTCCCCTTTTGTCTTAAATTTTTGTGTAGAGTTTCTCGTGTAAAAATGAAGTGTCTAAATCTAGGTAAGGACAATTATTACTGTTAGTTTTTGATTTATTTAAAGTAAATACCTTTTGGTAAATTTCGGCAGTAATGTGTAAATTTAGAAAATTCTTGATTATTTAACTAAAAAACATCATCAAGATAACGATAAGTGTTGTTTAATTTATCAATTTAATGGAATTTAGACGGGTTTTTACTGAGTTTGTCCATAAACTGTGATTTATAACAGTACAGACACAAGTCTGCTATTAAAGGGACACAATTGGTGACCATAGGAAATACATGTATCTTCAACCTGTCGATAAACTTTATTGCCGAAACGTAAATAAATTTTGTCAAGGAGAAAATTTACAGCTTTTATCATCTCATCACACATCTAGTAAGTATATCTAGCATATTTACCTTTCTTATTAGAGAAAAAAGCTTTATATGAGTTGCAGCAAATAAATTTGCAATCAGATTTTTCAAACCACCTTTTAATTAAATAGGATTTTTGATTGTTTGATAAGATTGTGTTGAAGTGTAGTATAAAGAGTGGAAAAGTCAAAACTGTCAACCGTATCAAAGGGACGTAATTTATCTAAAACATCCAAAGAATTAGTTACACTGCAAAAATAGATAATTAGACAATTCTATTTTCATGTGTTTTATTACAAAAGCTAATGATCAGTTCTTTGATAGTAGTTTAGGAACTAGTAAAAGTACTGAAAGAGTAGTAGTAAAACGCTTACTAGAGACCGCGATGAAATGATTTTTTACGGTTTTTTGGTGTAGTTTAGGTGACCAATACACGAGGAGGACCTTCAAATGTTAGTATAAACAGTATTTATTAATGAATAAAATATTACAATACAATGTTACATGAAGTTCAAATATGGGATTCGGAAACAAGTTTGAAAAAAAACTTATATAAATATGTCTCCCAAAAATAAAAAAAAAATTATTTAACAAACAATATTACGTGCCAACAGTATATTCAGTTTAAGGTAGCATTTGATAAATTGAATAAATACACACACCAACAAAATACAACTAACAAATAAAATAAATTAAAAGGAAGAAAATGTAAAACAAAAAAAACAAAAAAACAAAAAACAACAAAACAGAAACTTTATGAAATATTTGCATATTGTCCTCGTCAGACTTTAAACTGTCCCCATAAAAGATAATCTTAAGATTTAAACAAGGGACCGTCCCGATAGTATCCCTTCGAATTTCATTATATTTTGGATATTTTAGGAAGTAATGAGAGGTAGTTTCTACATGACCACAGGAACGCAGTGCGTTTTCGATAAGATTTTTTTTTTTAAATAGATGGTCCCTTAGAACACTACTCTGGAGTCGGAGTCTTGCTAAACATATATGTTCTCTTCTACAGCCTAAAGTGAGAATGCAAAGGTATTTTATTAATATTTTGAGAGAGATACGTCTTAAGACCCGATTTTGATTGATTTAAACGAATGTCGTCTGGAATATTATTCCAAAGGTTTATAACGGCTGGTAGAAATGACTTTTGGTAATAGCTTGTTCTGCATAATATAGTTTGTAAATTTGAAGACCCCCTAGTCCTGTGGCCGTGTAGATCTAGCCTCTGATTTGGAACTAATACAGAAAGATAATCAGGACAATCTCCGTGAAACATTTGGTGAAATTTTAATAACTTATGTTCAGAGGAGGCCTTAAGCTGAGCTGTGGTAGTGACATCTAACGCTCAGTGTAAAATATCGACAATATAATGCCTACCCATGTTAAAATGAGCACAGAGCATGACATGAAGGAATCATTTCTTAAACAAAAGGTTTTATGAGACAATTGATCACTTATTATACCCCCGCCTTAGATATAAGTTTTACTGCAAAACGGTAGTGGAAAATCAACGGAACAGAAAAGAGCCATGTTTCAAGAAGCTATGATTTGTAGATGATATGAAAATATGACGAAAATTTCATATATTATATGTCATTTTAAAGATGAAAGTTTTCGGCAAACAGGAAAGGAATAGAATATCGAAAGAACTAAAAGCGTGTCGTTATAAAGTTTAGTGCCATATATCAAGTATCTATAACTTGCAGTTGCTGAAAAAATGCGAAAGAATGTGTTGCTAACACATGGACCGACGAACAGACGAACAGATGTTAACCGCTATATAATTAACCAGTTAAAACTACAAACTAACAAAAAGATAAAATATAACCCGAAAGCTAACCCCAATATGAAATTGGTTTTCCACTATATCGTCCAAATAAAATTATCCGGGAGTGTTTATCCGGTATATCTTTCACTGTTTGAAAAGTTGACCAAGAAGGGTCCGACGTTGGTTGTTTATAAAACCTATGGGACGTCTCAAAATGAGTTATCATCATTTACCCTATGAGTTTTGCGATTCGAAGTATGTCGAAAATCATAGGTTATAAATATAGCCACCGTCTGCAAAATTGATGCCAATTATGCTTTCAACGTAAGTTAAAACTATTCCGGTAAGTCATAATTCATCTCTTCTTGGGCATGGATTTGCTCTCGGGACAGCCAATTATTTTCAACTTTTATAAAGAAAGGCACGAAAATTTAAAGAAATAAAATAAATGTTGCTTGTTTATACAACAAAAACAAACCATCTTCATGCTTTTCATTTGGCCCTCAAAACATTTTGTTTACTGAAAATTTAAAAATTATTTATTTTAAAAAGTCCCCCCACACACACACTTAAAAAAATATCAATTATGGACTTTTGACGAGGTCAATACGTTATATATGGACCTGTTAAGATGATATTGACCGAGGACGAAGACGATTTTATAACATCATGTTCGTGTATTACCATCTTATATAAGTACCGTTGCACAAAGCAACACCAATTAAAAAAAAAGGAAACAATACATATAAGTATATATAAATATTTCGGATACAAGATATCCTTCATCAGTATAATAGCATAATAATGATGATGTTCAATGAATCATATCAATCTATTATGATTTAACTAAAACAATCTGTAACGTTATACAAATTAAAAACCGAACCACGCTTGTATAATTCTAGAATTTCAAAGTTGACGCAGGTTATTATTTACAATAGAGACTGCATAGCTCTGCATCCCAAAAGAATAGGCATCCCAAAAGAATAATAATGTGCGATATGAGCTGTTACAATTCTAAGAGACTGCGTATTCATACATCCCAAATAAATAGCACTATTCGATTTGAACTGGTATTATTCTTACATTTCAAAGTTGACGAAGGTTAAATAATTACAACAGAGGCTGTGTATTTATGCATCCCAAATGGATAGCATAGTGCGATTTGAACTGGTATACATCTAGAATTTCAGAGTTGACGGAGGTAAAGGAATTAAAACAGTGACTGCTTGGTTATACAACCCAAATAAATAGCACTGCGTGATTAGAACTACACCTTTAAATTGCAGTGGCGGATCCAGTGGGGGGGTTCCGGGGGTTGGAACCCCCCTTTTTTTTGGACGATCAATGCATTTGAATGGGGACATAAAGTTGGAACCCCCCTTTATCCTGGGTTGGGAACCCCCCCTTTTTAAAATGGCTGGATCCGCCCATGAATTGATCCAATTTGGTGCCAACGTTTTTAATTTTCTTATCCAAAATCTTTCCCGAGTGATTCTCTCCTCCCTGGACCAAGCAGTGTTGTGGTCTATGATGGCAATAGTCAGTCGATTGAGATGGCCAGGCCTAGGGTATCTCGAATGTCGACTGAGAGGAAGGTCTGGCTTGCATTCATAATCACTACGATGGCCGTTCATACGTTTGTAAATTTTTCCAGTTCAAATCGCTCAGTGCTATCCATTTGGGATGTATAAATAACGCAGCCTCTGTTGTAACTACTTAACCTTCGTCAACATTGAAATTATATAAGAATAAAATAATTAAAACGCATAGACAAAATAATACGAAAAGGTTTGTCGACCCATTTAATCAAAGGTAGGACCAGCTTACCATTAATTTATTTCACTCACTCAGTCATACTTAATATAAAAAAAGAACTACAGGAATTTTAATATTGTGGTGTCTAAATAACACAAAATTTAAAGGTTTTACAGCAACTATAACATATCCACAAACTCCACATGGAAATGGGTACCAGAGCCATACACCAAGTTCTAATGTAAATAGTTACTATAACAAAATACCTAATCCACAAGTAAATGGGTACCAGAATCATATACCTGATACGCATATGGGAAATATACAGCCTATGCCAAATGTACCACTCAATGACTCGCACCCACCAGGACAATTACCTCTGAAGGTGAACACGCCACATATGCATAACCCCAATAGTCAAACTTATCCATGGAATTTACCACCACCTTGTTGCATGAAAATGCAACCAAAGTCTGGCACAAGATCTGATATGGAAACAAGGTCCGACCAGAAACCACCGACGATGAAATGTAACGCATGTTCAATGAAAAATCTTGTGACAGGCCTCCCTCTTCATCTAAACTCCACCCTGCCTAACAAGCTTCTAACTGATCCACAACCTTCAAATGATGTTTTCATTATAGTTGAAGACAGTTTTGATGTTTTTCTGTATTTTTAAATTAAGAACATAATAATCCTTTACCAACATAAATAAATTCGATAAAACATTGACCTGCATATCAATAGAATCTATTTTTTTGGTTAAGGGTGTCCTTCTTATTCATTTTTGATAATAAGTATAAATCTGCCAAAATTTATATGTTCAGAAATAAAATCATTAGAACCTCTAGGTGCACATATAAAAGTTTAAGCAAAGGTTGGAAGATTTTTCGAAAAATGGACCTAGTGTGAAGAGCTTTGCTTTTAGTCGAGTAGCAAGTATCGAGTTGTAAAAATTAAGCATCAAGTAACAAAAAGTGTGTATCGAGTTGTAAAAAATAAGTATCAAATAACAAAAAGTGAGTATCGTGTTGTAAAAAAAAGTATCAAATAACAAAAAGTGTCCATCGAGTTTTAAAAAATAAAAGTATCAAGCAACAAGAGGGGTGCATCGATTTGTGAAATATAAGTTTCAAGTAACAAAAAGTAAAAAAATAAGTATCAAATAACAAAAAGTGAGCATCGAGTTGTAAAAAATAAGTATAAAGTAAAAAAATCACCTAATCGATACTCACTTTATACAACTCGATGCTCGCTTTTTACAACTAGATAGTTGATACTCGACAAAAAGAAATCCTCGGTATGAAATAATTTCACAATGATCCATAAAAATGAGGTCAAGATCATATGAACCCTGTCAGACAAATATGTTCACCTTGCAACCTTTCCATATACCAAATATAGTTGACCTATTGCTTATAGTATCTGATAAACTGACAAAACCACAAACACTTGTCATTGACCAATGAACCAAGAAAATGAGGTCAAGGTCATATGAACCCTGCCAGACGGACTTGTACACCTTGCAACCAATTCATACACCAAATATAATTGACATGTTGATTATAGTTTCTGATTAAGTGACAAAATCATGAAAACTTAACACTGACCAATACACCATGATAATGAGGTCAAGGTAATATTAAACTTGCCAGACAGACCTATACACTTTTACAATCATTTCATACACATAATATAGTGACTATATTGATTATAGTATCTGAGAAATAGACCAAACCACAAAAAATAAATATTGGCCAATGAACCATGAAAATGAGGTCAAGGTCAGTCGGACATATACACCTAAAAATCATACCATACACCAAATATCGTTGACCTATTGCTTATAGTATCTGAGATACAGACCTGACCACGAAAAACTTGACCTTGATCCCTGATTCATGAATGAGGTCGAGGTCAGGTTAACCATCTTTGACAGACATGTAGACCTTGCAAGGAACCCATATAACAAATATAGTTTTCCTATTACTCATAATGAGTGAGCATTTTATAGAATATAAACACTGTATTTTTCTTCAAGCAGTCACTGAACCATGAAATGAGGCCAAGGACAATGGAAATATGACAGACGGAAACTTGGTAACATAAGGTAAATTGAAAACAACGTTCAAACCTATGATTGCGTTGGATAAAAATCGCAATTTTTATACGTGTGCATGCAAAACAAATTTCTTGGTAGAGGGGTCTAAATACAGCACAAACAACATTTTCCAAAAGACCAAAAGAGTGAAAAAGTATATTTTAACAATACGCATTTGACTAGCAGGTCGAACAACGGATGTTCTTAAACCCTGCTGACTGCCATGGCGATTGTCAAATAAACGGATCACCAGATGTAACAAAATGGATCTTAATACATTTGTATTTAATTTAATACCAAATAGAAAACAATAAACTTGCGGGAAAGATGGTATACCGCAAATATGAGGTGTAAAAATTTGTACGCCATATCCGGATTTCGACAATTAATGTCTCTTCAGTGATGTTAGGAATCGAAACGGTATTTGGAAGGCCAAATAATTTACCCCAATTTAGGATTGACTCCTATATTTTGAAGAGTCGAAATAGGATGAACGGATTATATAAACCCGAAGTCAAATATAATACAAGCCCAAACGAAAAAATATAAACAAGTCTAAATTGAAAACAACGTTCAAACCTATGAGTGCGTTGTATAAAAATCGCAATTTTTATACGTGTGCATGCAAAACATATTTCTTGGTAGAGGGGTCTAAATACAGCACAAACAACATTTTCCAAAAGACCAAAAAGAGTGAAAAAGTATATTTTAACAAAACGCATTTGACTAGCAGGTCGAACAACGGATGTTCTTAAACCCTGCTGACTGCCATGGCAATTGCCAAATAAACGGATCACCAGATGTAACAAAATGGATCTTAATATTTAATTTAATACCAAACAGAAAACAATAAACTTGCGGAAAAGATGGTATACCGCAAACATGAGGTGCAAAAATTTGTACACCATATCCGGATTTCGACAATTAATGTCTCTTCAGTGATGTTAGGAATCGAAACGGTATTTGGAAGGCCATATAATTTACCTCAATTTAGGATTGACTCCTGAATTTTGAAGTATATATATATATACAGCTGTACAGATAGACTGACGGTTTCACAGGATGATTCCTGTATGAGCCTCACCCTTTCTTTCCCCCTCCCCAAACCACATTTGATACCTTCTTTATAATTAGAAATTTTCATAATCTTCTGGTTTTATTGTCTTGTAGTTACTGTTTTATTATCTACGTAGACCCCGCCTCTCCTCATTTTATTCATTATATAGGAGAGAGAAACAACACAAACACACGAACAATGAAGTAATCGTTTGGTAGAATATTCTTTCTCAGTATTTCATTCCTTTAATGGAGAATTTGATTTCAAGTTTTTTTTTTTTACGATGAACAATTTTAAAATCCGTTAATAACGGCATCTTTTAAAATAAATCAATTACGTAGGTGGTACAATGTCATATGAGCTTCGGTCATTTATACAATTATGATTTATGACCTTTATTTTGATTCATTTATAGTTTATTGATGGGAGTGCATCGTTATAAATTGTTATTCGTAAAACATTTGAGTCACATTAAATCACAACAATTTCTGCAGAAATATAATACAAAAACAATTAACGATATAAATGTAGTTTTTAATAACAGTGAAAGGGCAATATTTACTTTAATAGCTTCCTTTCACAGGTGCAAGTCTGTCAACATAATCATTTCATTTGTTTTAATGATTCAAAACTGCTATATGAGGAAGCAAAGAAGACATTGTATTTATTATGAATGAAAGGTAAAGCGGGATTAATGTCAATGAAACAGCTACTGCAAAAACACACGCAAGGGTCATCATACGATCGATCATTTAAATCAATCTTATCAACGAACTTCCCTTTTCATAAAATAATCTATATACGTTTAAGAACGTGGTTCAGTACTTATATTAAAATAAAATATGTATTGGATGTTAGTTCATGGATTTAAAAACTGAAATCATCGGATAGTTTTATGGAAAGCCTCAGCTGTCATATATAAGAGATTTACAAAACGTTATCCTGAAGCTTAAAATGTAAAGTTAAGACAGCATGATGATGAATTGAGTCATCAAAATGCTAACTCTAAATTACAATATGTTAAGTTGAATCTGCGTTATGTTGTCTTGTAATGACAAGTGCTTTAGTTGTGATAGTATAATGGTAAGTCACGATTTTGTGATATGCCAATAACACGTTACCTTGAGTTTAAACTACATGATGTAAAGTTGACGTTGCATGATGTTAGCTTGCAGATGGATAATGCTCAGTCATCCATTTCGATTGTTATGATAACAAATAAAATGAATAGCTAAGATGTTAGCGAATGTTGAGCTGAAATAGTACGATGATATATCATTGTGATATTACGATAGGTCTATCATACAATCTGTTGATTTAAAACAACATTATGTACAGTTGAAAGTACATGATGTTAAGATAAGTTAACACAATGCTACACCACTATATTGAAACGAAAGGCTTACCATATAATGTGTTGACTTCAGACAACACGATTCAACGTTGAAAGAACATGATGTTAAGCTAAGATATCACTTATGGCTTACCATACAAAATGCTCACTTGCAACTCCACGACAGTGAAATTATATGATGTTAAGCTAAGATAGCATGATTTCATAGTGAACTTGAGATGTTGATAATTTCGCTGAGTATCACTATGGGGTCAGTGAAAATGGGTTTGAATACTGCTTTTATCGGTGATATTGATTGATATAAACATTCACAGTCAAACATTCTGTCAATACCTATATTTTGGCTTGCACAAGATACTATTTTTCTCTGAATGTTTATGACGTCTTAACACTAAATGCATTGGATGTGTACTTATTGATATTTTCATATGAGTTGTTATTGGCTCTGAACTAGCTTTCAGTAACTGCGATAACTCTCCAATCTTTAATTTGTGTTTGAAGTGTTTTTGTTAGTTGTTTTTGTGCTTTGTATCAATCTGATGAGTTCAACCGGTTTGAAGTTAATTTTTAGTTTATTCTTAATTTGTACTGTTTCATCACTGCCCCAGGTTGGCCACCCACAAACTTGATCAACCCCACCACAAAGTATATGTAGATATAAGAAGATGTGGAATGAGTGCCAATGAGACAACTCTCCATCCAAGTCACAAATTGAAAAAGTGAACCATTATAGGTCAAAGTACGGCCTTCAACACGGAGCCTGTAATTCAGTAGTTTTCTATTGTTGATGTATATCATAT
The DNA here is from genome assembly GCA_017311375.1 of Mytilus coruscus. Taxonomy (NCBI): domain Eukaryota; kingdom Metazoa; phylum Mollusca; class Bivalvia; order Mytilida; family Mytilidae; genus Mytilus; species Mytilus coruscus. Next base: position 60,108,521 of record CM029604.1, on the reverse strand, counting down.
TTGTTTTTCGTTTATTGTTTTGTAGAGTCTGTTCTTGTGTTGTGTAGTTGAACAGCACCACTGCCCCAGGTTAGGGAGGTTGGGCCCCAAACATATAAAACCCTACCACATTCTGTAAGTGTCTGTTCCTCGTCAGGAGCCTGTAGCTCAGTGCTTGTCGTTTGCTGTTATTTGCACATTTTTTGTTTGTTTATTGTTTTGTACATAAATCAAACTGCTAGTTTTCTCGTTTGAATTGTTTTTACATTTGTAATGTTGGGGTCTTTTATAGCTTGCCCTGCGGTATGGGTTTTTATCATTGTTAAGATCGAAGTTGACCATCGTTACTTACTTCTTCATCATTTGGTCTCTGGTGGTGAGTTGTCTCACTGACATATAACGTATAACATCCTCTTATTTTTACATAGTGTACCATGCATTAGTGAAAATGAGTTCGTGTACCAGGCATCAATGAAAATGAGTCTGTGTACAAACATCAGTGAAAATAAGTTTGTGTACAAGGCATCAGTGGAAATGAGTTTTTGTACTAAGGATCAGTGGAAATGAGTGTGTACTAAGCATAAGTGAAAATGAGTTTGTTAACCGGGCATCAGTGAAAATGTCTTTGTGTACTAGCCATCAGTGAAAATTAGTTTGTGTAATTGGCATCAGTAAAAATGAGTGTGTGTACCAGACATTAGGGAAAATGAGTGTGTGTACCAGGCATCGGTGAAAATAAGTTTATGTATCAGGCTTCAGTGAAAATGAGTGTGTGTACCAAACATCAGTGAAAATGTAGTGTGTACCAGGCATCAGTGAAAATGTGTTTGTGTACCAGGCATCGGTGAAAATAAGTTTGTGTACAATGTGCTAGGCATTAATGAAAATATCTTGTGTACAAAGCATCAGTGAAAATGAGTTTGTGTACCAATCATCATTAAAAAATCATTTTGTGTACCAGGTATCAGTGAAAATGAGTGTGAATACCAGGCATCAGTGAAAATGAGTGTGAGCACCAGGCATCAGTGAAAATGAGTTTGTGTACTAAGCATTAGTGAAAATGATTGTGTGTACCCAGCATCAGTGAAATGAGTTTGTGTACCAAGCATCGGTGAAAATGAGTTTGTGTACCAAGCATCAGATAAAATGAGTTTGTGAAATTAACATTAGTGAAAATGAGTGTGTGTAGCAGGCAAGAGTGAAAATGTGTTTGTGTACTAAGCATCAGTAAAAATGAGTTTGTGTATCAGGCATCAGTAAAACAAGTTTGTGTATCAGGATCAGTTAAAATTGAATGCAGTAACCATCAGAAAACATTAGGTGTAGCAAGCATAAAGGTTGACATATAGTGTTGAGATATATTTACCATTGAAGACCATATGTTGATCTTTTTATAGGGTCTTTGTAGTTTCTTCAGACTGTTGTCTTTTCCTAATTTTCTTTTTTTTTATGATTTTGTCAGTCTCTCTATGTTATGATTTTCCTTTTGATATCTTTCACCTCTTTTTTAAATGTTGTTTTTTTTGTTGCTGTTTTATTGAGATATATCCCATAACTTCATATAAGGAATATCTCACAAAACAACTCATTTATCAACCTGCAATTTACTGAAGAATTCAACAAAAACAAAATCCTCAATGTTTTCAAATTAAGTATAGATACAGATACCAAATATAATAAAAATACTTTTTTTAAATGAAAACTGCAGCAGAACTAGAGGAACAAATCCTCTGTCATGTACAGAGATTGACAGGAAAAACAAATAGATGAATCATTAACAAATTATGTCATTAGTTCATAAACAGTAGGCAAATATACATGTAGGCTGTATGGTGACCTACAGCTGCAGACATCTATGGTTTCTGGTGGATAGTTGTCTCAGTGGCAATTATACCACATCTTCTTATTTTCATAAAGTGATAAAAGCAATCTCTTTCCAGAATTTTTCTAAACAACAAACAATAGATATCTAGAAAATACAAGCTTTATATAATTGTATTTACAACTCTCCCTCATAAAATATAACTGACAAGAAAGTAAATGATTTCATCATTTTTATTATCAAATATAAATAAAAGCAGAAGTCTTTAATCCTTTTTTGGAGCATTGGATTTTCTCAGTCCCTTCTTCCTTGCACCTTGCAAAATTTTCATACCCGAACTCAGCATGAGACTTTCTGGGATCAAATCGAACAACCATCCCTGAAAAATAAAAGATAGAAATGTAAACAACATTTAGATTTCAAGTTTATTATAAAATAAATAAGATACAGTGACTCATTTCACAAAACATCGTACGTGTGAAAATACTCGTAAGTCATGAACATTTCAGTATAAATTACGATCAATTTTAATCGTAAGATATTTTGTGAAATGAGCCCCAGGGTCCTGTGTGAAACATTCTACATGTACTAACAGTACAAATTAATCAATTTTCAAATGAGGTCAATTTCATATGTCACGGATAGGAAGAAAACAGCCACCAATTGATCAAAGAGTTGATCAGACAACCATAGCAGTCAGGATTCTACTTTGTCACAATTATCTCCCCATTACGCCAGGTAATTTTTACAATCGTAAAAATTGAAGCCATTGTAGGGATGATGCGCTGCCAATTTAGCTCAAGGCAGCCTAAAACTGTTCAGAGGTTGAAGACTAATAACCCTAGATAACACACACAAAAAATGAAGTTTTTTTGAAGTTATGCATTTTTAAGATCCACTTGTAAAGTCTGGCGTCAAGTACTTTTAGTAAAATTTTGTTATTCGAACACACCTACTCTGTTGTTATGACTCACTAGAAAGGTATTTCACTTGACCCATATATTTCAATTTTTAGTACTGTGAGTTTTTAATGTTATTAAATCAACCTGTAGCCTAAATATATAAAAATAATAGGACCTGAAGAGAGATGATGCATCAAATATTTTTGCTTTATACGTTTTCAAGACAGAATAGTCAACTCAAATACACACGAACATAAAGAGCAGCACTTGACTTTCTCTTTTCGATGAAATTATTGCCCATTTTTAGGATTTTTTTCCAAAGAACTGTCACCGGGGGCAGAGATGCAAATTAATGCTTTAAAAAGATCAATCTATTATCTTTCTGTGGATTTTTTTTCGACGGAATTTATGCTTATGGACAAAAAGATCTACTTGCATTTGCACCTACCACAATCGACTGTTTTATGAAAATTTGTCTATAATTTAAAAGTTTACAAATATTTCAAAGCTCCATACTATAATTTAAGTAAAAACATGTATATAAGATGCATAAAATCCTAAAGTATGGACCTTTATTAAACTTTCAAAGCCCATAGAAACAGATGTAAACAATTCAAATATACCAATTTGGCTTTATTACCTTCTCTAACAAAGAGTTCCATTTCTTTTGTTTAATTTCAACTGGGTATCCGCCTGCATAAGGCTATACCAGTCCAAACCCTCCTCCTACCTGCATTTAGTCCAAATAACAATTTTATCTTGATGAATAGTTTCTACCTTATGTATTTAAAGGAGTAAAAGTTAATGTGACAAAAACCCAGTAGCATTGATAAATATGACTGTTATCAAAACTTCTTGTTATGGAAACAATTTGGCAGGCTAAGTGACTAGATTTGCATTTCAATGTTCTATTTTACAAAAAGGTGGCATTCATGTTTTATAAGTAGTTCCAGTTACAAATAAAAAGCTTAAATCAGAATCACACAATTTATCAGTAATTTCTAAGTTTGGTAACATTTTTTCCATGCAAGGACTTTTCAAAACCAATAACAACTGCAATCATACTTGATCACAATAAAGTAACTTGAAGAAATTGATTCTTTACAGATTTCAAGTGCTTTATAACTATATCACTGAATATTTGGTCAAATATTCAAAGTAATGGTGTGGGAAAGGCTATCATCCATTATTCTAAAAAGAGATCATGAATGTATTATTTCCCAACAATTTGGCAGGAATTCATCCTTTACAGATATTTTTAATTCAAATCCTTCTCCGTTTTATTATAAGTGACAGAAGTCATGGTGTTTGCTTATTTGAACTAAAATGTTTTAAATTGTAACTCAGAATAATATTGCCATGTTTGGTTATAATAGTTTTTTCCTTAAGGATGATTTAAACTTGAATAAGGTGATCTAGTAATCACAGATACCCCAGCTGCTGAAAAACTCTTCAACAGTAAATGCTGAAACCATTCAAATCAAACGTGTCCTTGTATAAAAATGAAAAAAGAAAATAACAATTGTTTTAGGTAACTAAAGGGGAATAACTCTTGAACATTAAATGTCAAAACTATCAAAATCAAACTATTTGATTGTCCACGTTCAAATTTCAACGATTTAGACGAGCTATACTTTTAGTTATCATCTGGAAATCAAAGAAATCCAAAATTTCAAGGTAACTAAGGGACATAACTCAAGCCAAATCATCAGAATAAAAAATAAAAATATGCATTTTTAAGATTGATGACATTGTCTTATTATTTAAAAAAAATTGGTCAAGTGGTACTTACAACTATCATCTGGAAACCAATATTGTGAAGGTTAAAACTGACTTGTTTATCACTATATGACTCCCACTTCAATGCAATATATAGCACATACAGGCGTAATACCACCACTGATTTTCCCCTATTTATCTTTGTTAAATTTGCACTTTTCAAAAAATTGTGCAGAATTTATCTGTTTCAAATAAAGAAATACTTGGAATGAGTAAAGTTTTATCCTGTCCAGTACTATAGACAAAATTTCACATAACATTTCATTGCATATAAGAAAATAACCATCACTGGAAGTTAACCAATCAAATTTTCACCCCTTTTCTTCCTGTGTACAAGCTTTAGTAACCATGTAACCTCAAGTTTCCAAAATATTCTATAGAAACACAAAATAAAAAAATAAGGGTGCTTTGAAACACCCAAGATATATGTTTATGACTCAGAATTTTTTCCTGCAATGAAATGTAGGATTATTTTCCTACAACTGTCAAATTCAAGGGAATATTTTTTTTCGACCCTTTTTCGTATGCAAACGGATGTGACGTTCTATGATTTGGTGGTATTACACCTAAAGAAGACTTTTTTGTTGAATAAACTGAATGTGATTTTTTCCTTTGTAATACTGGTTATTTCAAGCATTACTGTCAAGTTTTGTCATAATCAGTTCAATAGTTTGAGAAAAATCTAGTATAATGTAAGACGACATCTACAGCGATTCGAGCAAAATTTCTTTGAAAAATCCAAATCAAGCCGCATCATGATAGAATATAGTGTGGACCAATAAATGATCTAATATTTATCTCATCTGCCTACAAACAGTTGAATATGATACAAAAGATGACTCTAAGATGATAAATACCACTAATGGACCTCTTTGTCTTCATTATAAGGTCCCTTCTGGTCCATTTATACCTCTCATTTCCTTAAAATTTCAACTTTTTAGGCCAATAAATAAAAATTTTGGGGTAACTTTCACTCATTTATGAAAGAAATGTGATAATAAATGAGTAATTGAAGAATTCAAGCTGAATGAACTATCCATATAAAAGTTAACTGACTCCATGGAGGTTTCAATAAGTCTTTACGTAAAACTTAAATTTATGCCGTATTCCAGAGAGGGACATAAAAAGCTTCCCTTTTAGTGAAAAATTAGTTGTTTTTGCTTCAAAAATATTTTCATTTACTAATTACTATATATTCATAAAAGTATTACTAAGGAAAAAGTTTACTATTATAGCAAAATATAAGAAATAAGGAGAAAAAGTCAGAAAAAGCTCCCAAAAACACAGAGTATGGCTTGCTCTGTCTACTAATATTCATGGTAGAGTCCTATTTCAAGGCAATTTTCTCATAAAATGTGTTTTAGAGACTCAATCCACTCAGAATATTTCATTTTTGTAATATTTCACTTAAATAGCATGAAAATTTAACAAATGAGAGTACACACAAGGTCAAAGGTGCATGTGCAGCTTCTCATAATAGGTGTAATACCACCATTGGTTTTCCCCTATTAGTCTTTGTTCAATTTGCACTTTTAAAAAATTGTGCAGAATTTATCTTTGTTTCAAATAAAGAAATACTTGGCATGAGTAAAGTTTTATCGTGGCCAGTATTTCACATAACATTTCATTGCATATAAGAAAATAACCATCACTGAAAGTTAACCAATCAAATTTTCACCCCTTTTCTTCCTGTGTACAAGCTTTAGTAACCATGTAACCTCAAGTTTCCAAAATATTCTATAGAAACACAAAATAAAAAATAAGGGTGCTTTGAAACACCCAAGATATATGTTTATGACTCAGAAATTTTTTAGTACAATGAAATGTAGGATTAATTTCCTACAACTGTCAAATTCAAGGTAATATTTTTTTTTTTCGACCCTTTTTTCATATGCAACTGGATGTGACGTACTATGATTTGGTGGTATTACACCTACAATCTTTCATGACATTGTCTTAAAATTTTAATAGATTTGGTCGTTTTGTACTTTACATATCTGGAAAAGCAGACAGACAGACATACAGATTAATGGATGGACTGACATGTGCATATCTATATACCCCTCCATAAAAACTCATTTTAATACTACCATATTATCATGTGACTGTCAGGAACCTTGTTGTTAGTCTAATGTTTTTTGCTATATAGTAATTTGGGTGTTGATGGAATATCTTAATTGTTTCTGTTCAATTTGTTCACAACTTTTATAGACGTCTGATGACTTACAGCTTGACATAGTGTATAGACACCAGTCTGTATGTAGCCCTCTACATGTATTACATATTGTATAGACACCGGTCTGTATGTAGCCCTCTACATGTATTACATATTGTATAGACACCGGTCTGTATGTAGCCCTCTACATGTAGTACATATTGTATAGACACCAGTCTGTATGTAGCCCTCTACATGTATTACATATTGTATAGACACCAGTCTGTATGTAGCCCTCTACATGTATTACATATTGTATAGACACCGGTCTGTATGTAGCCCTCTACATGTATTACATATTGTATAGACACCAGTCTGTATGTAGCCCTCTACATGTATTACATATTGTATAGACACCGGTCTGTATGTAGCCCTCTACATGTATTACATATTGTATAGACACCGGTCTGTACGTAGCCCTCTACATGTATTACATATTGTATAGACACCAGTCTGTTACATATTGTATAGACACCAGTCTGTACGTAGCCCTCTACATGTCTTACATATTGTATAGACACCAGTCTGTACATAGCCCTCTACATGTCTTGCATATTGTATAGACACCGGTCTGTATGTAGCCCTCTACATGTCTTATGGTTTGTTTTGTCATTGTTTTTCTGTCTCCTTGACTTTTAGAATTCATCTCCTTTTATTCATAATGGTTAAATTCCTGTAATTTGGGGACAACACTTAGTTTATTATTTCTTAAAGAGAATTCAAGTCCTTGAGTCCTTGAGATCATACACTTCATTTATTTTTGTACTTCTGAACAGCTGTTTTAAACTTTTCACCCTAAAGGATAGTCTGCAGTGAATGAGATTTATTTCTATTCACGCCTACAACTGTCAGTTATCCTTAAATAATGAAAGTTAAAGGTGATATAATGGACAAATATATATAATTAACTTTCTGTTATTCACTAAGGAATCTTTGATATGTAATTGAAATGAATTGATAATACATCAAGGTCTTCTTAATCAAAAATATGAAAGGTCAATATCCCTTATTTCAGTTTTATTTTGTCGTTGTTAATTTGAACTAGAATCTTAACTTGTTTGATTAAAGCATATCTAAATGTCAATCTTCACTGATATAAGGAATTATGGCTAATTAAATTTAACTTAATAGACATGAAAGACATAAGAAATACATATTTTTACAGTGACTACATTGTGTATAAGAGAGAGGCGCAAGATACCAAGGGACATTCACACTCATAAGTCGAAAATAAACTGACAACGCCATTGCAAAAATCACAGAACAACCAATAGACAAACAACAGTACACAAAACACAATATAGAAAACTAATGACTTAGCAATGCAAACCCCAACAAAAACCTGGGGTGATCTCAGTTGCTCCTGAAGGGTAAGCAGATCCAATGTAACACTAATACCACTACTGGTGTCCCTTATGGTTTACTAAATCATACTAACAGGACAATACTCAGTAAGTTCCACAAAAATATCCCTTCTTTTATCTAATTCAATAGCCTATTGCCAATTACCAACTTGATTCTGTTATTACACTTTAAACAAGTTGTACTTTTGCCAATTATAGACCTATTCTAACAGGACAAAATGGGGTGCTACCCAGAGCATGATAAGTTAAAGGTGATATATAGGTGTTATAACTCATTTCTTTTGAAATATTATACACCTATTGACTGGTGTGAGGTAACAGTTTGTTGTCCCTGAGATACCAACTATTGCTCGAGGCGCCGAGGCAATAGTTGGTATGAGGACAACAAACTTCTATTACACAACAGTCATTAGGTGTTTTATTATACTGAACAACACAACTTTCAAGAAATCTTCAAACACCTTCTGACACATCTAAATTAGCAGAGCTATACCATACTGTTTGTACATTGTACAAGTGCATGCACAGTAGTATTCCAGGACCATGCATGACAAATTTCACCAATTTAGTTTCCTGATGTATATGGTATCTTAAAAATAGTTAACAACATTGTATGGTTGCCTGGTCCAAGTTTTCAAGTAAATAATCTCCGATTATCCGTTTTGCTACTCAATTACATTTTTGTATTTTTCGAATCTCTGTCATTAAGTATTTTAGTAAGATCTTCAGGTTCTAATGACGCAAATCTGCTTGTCTCTGCCATACTATGTTTATGTTTTGATCGTCTGATGTTGTCTTCCTGTTTCGATATTTCAGTGTTTTACCTGACCATGCGAAAAGGTCAGAGAAACACAATTATAAATGACGTCATTTTGACCAATGAAAAGTAAGTTGGAAAAGTTCGAAATCTACTAACGAAACTATTCACCGGGTAAATAGTCTTTGAAACTATTAACTGGCAGATTGTCTTTAGAATGAAATAGCACAACTATTTCATTTATTTTATATAGAAAAAAACTCTTGAAGTATAATATATATAGAATAAAGGACTTTTTGTTTTTGATACTGACTTTATCACGATAAAATATCAGGTGAGCCTGAAATTTTACAGTGATAAAGTCAGTATCAAAAACAAAAAGTCCTTTATTCTTTTTATCGGTAATTATGAAAAAATGAAAATCACTATAATAATAGAGAAAATAACAAACGAACTACTTTATCGTGTCAAATCACGGCGAATCACACTTGACGTCACAGGCTGCATTACGTCATTTGAAATTTTGTCGCAGTGCAGTAAACATGTCGTTCTCTTGCAGAAAGTATTGAAAATGAATTATTGCATGCGTTTCATTAATTCTACTTTGAACATGCCTTTAACAATGCAGAATATAATGGTCACATACCGGTAAGTCAAATTTCTTTATTTTTCACATAGCATGTATATGATACGATATGAATCAGCAGATTTGTCATTGTTTTAGAAGTTCAAGTGTTATCTTTTACAAAGTTGGATGGATAATTTGCTTAAAATTACACTTTTATCTTATCGTTATACGCTTAGCGTTCACTCTGGAAACGATCACATTTTTAATAGATGTCACTCAACTTTGGTTTATTTACTTTCGCTTTTCGTGGTTTATTCAAAAGTCATGTCATTTATTTTTCAACCCAGACCAGAAATATAAAACACTGAAGGCCCTGCTGTTACCTGCAATTTCAGAGGTGGATTTAGGGGGGCAGGCAGCCCCGGTCACCCCTTATAAAGGCTACATTTATGGTTAATGCAGACTCTTTATCGGTTCCACTCCAAACGTTGCATGGTTGTCTAGTTTGGGGCCCCGCGCACCCCTTTTTCAAATACTGTATCTGCATCTGACTTTGTTCGCCGATTTGTTCTTTGGTCTATGAATAGTTGTCTTTACATTGACAATGAAACCACGTCTCCTTAATTTTATATGATGGTCCCACAAAAAATGTCGAAATGTGTATAATATATTACATTATTTTGTTTCTAGCTTCTCTCATGCTATGGCGGTGCACTCGCGCATGTCAATTGCGAGCTGACCCAATAATTTTTTTATCACGACCAGTCCACTGATACTGACATTATCAGCGAGTACACATCAAAGGAAAAATACACAAGTTACCGATAAAACTCAATATCAAAAGTTTTTAGCACAAGAATAGATTAAATGTAATTAAAAGATTTGAAAAACTACACACAAACATGACAGATAAATTGCTCTTTCTGCAAGCTCTTCATTGTCAATGAAAATTTATGTTTTTCCAACTCTTTAACTCGTTAAAATGGATATCTAATTAACCTACCAATTAAGGAATTGGCAAAAAGATTATTGATCCATGGGTCTCAAGAAGAGGATTTTTCTCTACAATTCTTAAGAGCTCAAATGTGAAAGTACTTATCACTGGTGGCCATACTGATTTATTGATAGGCTTGGAAGTATTAAAACTCTGTGAACAACATAGAAAGAACATTTCTATCAAACTTTGGTTTCCATTAGTGTAGCATTCTCAACAAGAAAATGTTTGAAGTTTTCAGTCAATTATTACAGGTATTTTTTTTGAAAATGCAACAATATAAAAACAAGAATATGTCCATAGCACACAGATGCCCCACTCTCACTATCATTTTCTATGTTCAGTAGACTGTGAAATTAGAGTCAAAACTCTAATTTGGCATTAAAATTAGAAAGATCATATCATAGGGAACATGTGTACTAAGTTTCAAGTTGATTGGACTTCCAACTTCATCAAAAACTACCTTGACCAAAAACTTTAACCTGAAGCGGGACAGACGGACAAATGGACGAACGGAAGAACAAACAGACCGAAAAACATAATGCCCCTAAGTAGGGCATAATAAGAAGATGTGGTATAATTGCCAATGAGACAACTCTCCACAAAAAACCAAAAGACACAGAAATTAATTAGACATCACTGAGATGGGAGCTATCTCTGTTGGCCCGCTGTAAATAACAGGTTACTATTTAACTATTAAAGATGTTAGCGGTTGAATCTCTTAGAGCAGGTTACATGTGCTATTAAACAGTACACCGGATGCACTTTACCCTTAATTTTAGAAATTTTGGACCTTGAACTTTGACCTAAGAAGTTGTTCAAACATTATGACACACCCACTGGTGTTGGTTAATATACAGGTCAAGTATAAACTTTGAAATCATAACAGTTCTCAAGATATAGAGTGGACATGACCTGTACCATAGGACATTAGGTTATCAACAGAAACCAAAGTTTTTGACCTAGAACTTTGACCTAGGAAGTTGTACAAACATTATGATACATCCTCTGGTGTTGGTTAATATACACGTCAAGTATAAACTTTGAAATCATAACTGTTCTCAAGATATAGAGCAGACACGATCTTTACCATAGGACATGGGGTTGTCAACTGAAACCAAAGATTTTGACCTTGAACTTTGATCTAGGAAGTTGTACAAACATTACGACACATCTCTGGTGTTGGTTAATATACATGTCAAGTATAAAGTATGAAATTATAACAGTTCTCTAGATATAGAGAGGACACAATTTGTTACGAAGGACGGACGGACAGACTGATCACTATAGGGCGACCTGCCACTAGGCAGGACCCTAACAAGTAAAGGTCACCATACGGCCTTCAACAATGAGCAGAACCCATACCAATACCATAACAATGCTTGTTATCAAGTTGTATCAAAATGACAAAATTTCATTCCTTAGAAATTTGACTATTTTGATCTGATTTAGCTTCAGCTGCTTCAGATGGAGAAGTTCTTCCATTTAATGTATGAACGAAAGATCACAAGACATATAACAAAGACAAGAGATCTAAAAACCTTATACCCTAGTATGAAAAATAGTTTTTAGATATAAATCTACTTAGTGTTACTATTAACATACATAATACTGTTAATTCAAAAACTGGGTGAGTATAGCCATATTAGGAACTCGCATTCTAACATCTAATACATATATTTGTATGCAGTTTTTACTGAAATCACATTAATTAATTTCAAATTTGGTTGGCTGTGTCAAAATTGCAAAAATAAATGCTTGCAATAATTTGAAATTTACAGTAGTAAGTCACTATATACATGCATTATCACTTTACTAAGGCCACACCAATTTAGTTCAAATCCTTGTTGGACTGTAAACTTTTTAATTCTGCTTAGAAACCATTTCCAGAAAGCTGGTGCGAAACTTTCAGTATGTGTATATCTCTAAAAGATGTTTCTTGTATTTAATGATTTGTTTAACTTTTATCCGAATGGATTAAGGCTGTGAGGTCATTAATACAAATCAGAATTAAGAAACTGAAAGGGTCTATGAATACCTATGCTACATCAATCTTTAAAGACCCAAATGTTGCTAAACACTTGTCCTACCTCCATGACAAATATGTTGTTGTCCCCACAGATAAAGCCCCAAACAACATCGTTTTTGTGTGTAAATCACATTACATAAACTGCTTGATAAATGAATTAGGTATTGACAATTCACTTGGAAACTAAACATATACCACCACGACACTTAATAAAGAAGAAATCCTGGAAAATCATAGGTCTGTTCTATGTTTCTTTGGAATTTCAACCAAAGATGAAGAACTGGATCTTCTATCAATGTATTGGATACCTAAACTACATAATTCTCCTTACAAACAACGGTATATTGCTGGGTCTTCCAAGTGCTTCACAAAATCTCTTTCTAAATTATTAACATCAATTCTACCAGCAATCAAAGCCAAGCTTCAAAATTATTGTGAAACTACCTATTCAAGAGTTGGCGTGAATCAGATGTGGATACTAAAAAATGCCAAAGATCTTTTAGAGTACATACAATCTAAGACTCTTTCATCTTGCAATAGTATTAAAACATTTGACTTTTCTACACTTTACACAAATATTCCCAATTCCAAACTAAAAGACAAATTGAAAGAGTTGGTCCTGCTTTGTTTCATAAAAAAGAATGGCCAAGGTAGATACAAGTATCTGGTCTTAGGGAGCGATAAATCCTGCTTTGTAAATAAAATGCTCCGCTGGATGCAGCTTGATACGACCGCAGAGGTCGAACCCTGAACAGTTAGGGCAAGTATGGACACAAAATTCAAGCTTGACACAGCACTGAATTTGGATTGTGATTAAATATTTGACACAGCATAGGTTTCTGACACAGAATGAATGTGGTCTAAGAACTTAAACATTTTTAATTTACCTATTCAGACCATATCATTATTATTTGCTTTATATATAAATCAGAAATAACCAATTTAAAATGGAAAATTTTAAAGAAAAAATCAAAAAATCCCCTCAAATTTTTGAACCCCTTATGATTCATCACCCCAAACTCAATCCCAGCCTTCCTTTGTGGTATGGTACCTTGAAGTACAATTTCAGAGATCTGTACACTTGAGCATAAGTTATTGTCCGGAAACTAGAAAATGCTTGTTTTTGGCCCTTTTGGCCCTTATTCCTAAACGTTTAGGGCAATTACCCCAAACTTAATTCCAGCTTTCCTTTGTGATATGGAACCTTGTAGTACAATTTCAGAAGATCCATAAACTTACAAGTTATTGTCATGAAACTAGAAAATGCTTGTTTTTTCCCTTTTTGGCCCCTAATTCCTAAAATTTGGAGGCAATACCCTAAAATCAATCCCAGCATTCCTTTGTGATATGGAACCTTGTGGTACAATGTCAGAGATCCATACACTAACACACAAGTTATGTCTGGAAGTTACAAAATGCTTATTTTGGCCCCTAATTCCTTAACTGTTGGTACCATAACCCCAAAATCAATCCCAACCTTCCTTTTGTGGTATTGAACCTTATGGTAAAATTTCATAGAGATCCATTTTCTTAAACTAAAGTTAGAGTGCCAAAACCAATGTGTCTTCGGACGACGACGACGCCAACGTCATACCAATATACAAATTTTGCGGTCGTATAAAAATCACTCTGATTCTAACAAAAAATTCTCTGAAACTGACATCATGAAGATGCTTGATTTCTTGATTGACAACATATTTGTTACGTTTGGAGGACGTGTTTTTCAACAAGCAATCAGCCTTCCCATGGGAACCAACTGTGCCCCTCTTCTTTCCAACTTGTTCCTTTATTCATATGAGGCTGACTTCATACAGGAACTTTTTAGGAAGAAAGAAAAGAAGTTAGCAGTATCCTTTAACTTTACTTTCCGCTACAAAGATGATGTTCTCTCACTAAATAATTCAAAATTTGGTGACTATGTTGAACACATCTATCCCATCAAACTTGAGATAAAGGATACTACAGATACAGTTAAGTCTGCCTCATATCTTGACTTGCATCTAGAAATGGACAATGAGCGTCTGTTGAAAACAAAACTTTATGACAAAGAGATGATTTCAGCTTCCCAACTGTGAACTTTCCATTTTTATGAAGCAACATTCCAGCAGCGCCTGCATACAGAGTATATATCTCCCAGTTGCTACGATACTCTAGGGCTTGTATTTCCTATCATGATTTCCTTGATAGAGGATTGCTGCTCACAAGGAAGCTATTAAACCAAGAGTTCCAAGTGGTGAAGTTGAAATCATCCCTTCGTAAATTTTACAGACACCATCATGAGTTGGTTGACCATTAGGGAATATTCGTTTCACAAATGATAGCGGATATGTTCCTAATGTCGTAACTACAATCCTGTCCCCTTTTCCCGAATGTGACCTACCAAATTAGACTTATTACCGGTTTGTATTTACATGAGCAACACGACGGGTGCCACATGTGGAGCAGGATCTGCTTACCCTTCTGGAGAACCTGAGATCACCCCAGTTTTTGGTGGGGTTCGTGTTGCTCAGTCTTTGGTTTTCTATGTTGTGTTTTGTGTACTGTTGTTTGCCTGTTGGTCTTTTTCTTTTTTAGTCATGGTGTTGTCAGTTTATTTTCGACTTATGAGTTTGAATGTCCCTTTGGTATCTTTTGCCCCCACGTTTACTATTTCTATTAGCCATCATACAAAAAATATGACCAATAGATTCAGTTATTTTCATGGGTACCAATTTTCATTGATTCAGGAAAAATTTAATTTTCATAGATATTTGATTTTTGTGGTTTTGGCAACCACCTGTAGAAAATCTGCACTTAGTTGAACATTTTGTTTGTGTTTTACATATACCCATGAAATCAATGATAATTGATATATCACATATAATAATGAATCAACAGTACCGATTGATTGATTGGAAGTTGCTTAACATCTAGTGGCAAGTATTGCATATTGAGAAAAAAAATCTTTCAAATCAGTGAAGTTAATCTTCATTTTACATTGGTATAGCCTAATATATATAATATACTCATAATGATAGTAATCAGCAAACTAAAATGGGAGTCAGACTGAACAGTTTCTGTATACCATTGTACATGTATCTTTTAGTCTGTTTTGGAACCATTCAATTTCTTTATCAGAGCTCCATTTTTCTTTTAGAAATATTCTGACCAGAATACTCATCTGCGTCTGCTTAGGTATTATATCCAGAAGCCATCCCTTAAATATTCATTTAAATTAAATTTCCCCAAAACATGATTGTGTTTTGTTTCAACAGAGTTAGTTTTTCTCATTAGTAAAAGTGTTCACAAGTAATCCTGAATACAAAACTTGTGTTTAAATACTCCTTATGCGTCCAATAACCCATCTGCACTATTTACATTTGAAGATTACATTTGATGTGTGGGCATAAATTAAAATTCCCTAAAAGGTCATAAAAACCATGCTTTAACAGATATTAACATTGTATTTGTGTAAAGTTTACATTATTTAGCTGACAAATGTAAAATATTATACTGGTAAGGCAAATTTTCCCCCTTTTATGCCTTGTTAAGTACAAAGAGAAGCAAGTTTATAAAAGTTAATGCACTGAATATTTGTTATAAGATAAGCTGTTAATGGATTCATAAAATATTTGCATTAAAAGTTATTCTGTTGGACAAGGTTCAAGATATTGATAAAATATAAATGAGCACGACAAGAATTGTTGTATAAGATTAAGAAAGGGCAAGGAGTGATTAGCTTAATTGCCCTAGCTTTGAGCTGAAATTTGAAACTTTGGTTTAAGATATCCATTTTTTTTAACAATGGGGTAATATAAAATTGAAAAACTGGTAGATTTTTATCCATGATGTGACAATAAATGCAGATGTGATGTCATGGAAAAGGCCCTTCTAAGCGTTTATAAAAAGTACATATTTTAAAAACAATTTTGGAGATAGATTTTAGACCCACAAATAAAGAGCATGTGCAAGTACCAACTAAATATTTTACCATAGTGTTGGTCTATATAAAACAACATCTTTCATCTAAATATTTTTGTGGAACTTGCATGTGCTAAATATTTCTCTCACAAATATGTGTGGACATATGCATCTTATATCTACATGAATATTTATCATATTTCAAAATCGAAGATCTTATAGTTTAAACTTACTTATCAATTATTTAAAACACCAAGATAACCTGATTTTGTAATATTTCAATTTTCAGCACCCCTCCTCCTTTTTCAAGATGTAAAGTAAAAAAGTATTGTGATTACTGCAGAAGTAAAAAATTGAAATATACATGTTAAATTGCACTGCACTATTGTAAAGAAAGTAAAATGAATAAAAGGAAATGGCCTTAACAAATAAATCAATCTACTCTTAAAGTCCCATAAATGAGTAAAATGACTCAAGAAACATTAAATTTATTTTTAAGTAGATTGGGATTGTCAGTTGTATGATAAGAAGCTGTAAGACCTAACAACTGTAAGAAAAATAAGCAGAAAGGGTACATATATCTAATCATTTCCAATTCTTGAATTCATTTTGTTTGTTTCTTTGTTGTATTTGAATTCATATAAGGAATGGTAAAAGTATTCATAACTCCTTCTGCTAAACAAACCATTTTAGAATGTAATATTGAAATCTGTAGTGCTTCAAAACATTATTAATAGTATGTTTTTCTTCCATCATTTTTGTGATTAACCTTCAAATAAAATGTCCAATGCTCTTTTCTCAAGCTTCACTTTGAAATCAGATCATCAAAACAATGGGAGATATATTTTGAAAACAAATGTAAAGACATGATTTCCCAGTTTAAGCATTATAGAAATAATGAAAAATATGACCCTTTACAGTTCAAAGCTCAGTCAATGTATCATTGATGATTTTTATATAAACATTCCTTTAAAGACAGACATTTTTTTTATTATAATATATTTTGTGAGAACTTGTGTGATTTTAAGTAATAAGATAAAATCACACAACGTTCTTCAATTAAAAAAAGTCTAACAAATGAATTGCATTCTTGACTACAAATTAGCCTTTTTTATTTAAAACCTAGACCTATTGCTTTCTGCTATTTTAAGATCCAAGGTGGCCAAAGACCCCCATACTGCCTTAAATTTATACAACATATCACTTTAAAGCATTACTAGATCTGATTAACAGGTAAGGAAGTGAATACAAGAGATGTTTTAGTAAATATACTTACAGTAATGCTATGTGACCACCATCCATTTGTTGTCTTCTCAAAACCAACAGTATTTAAGGCACTGGCAGCATACTGATCAGGGTATGGTATCCAAAAGCTACCTTTTTTTATCTTAGACATTTTGGTAGCAACAAAATACGGCAATACACTCTAAAAGAAAAGATAAGAGTTGCCATTGTTTAAAATGTGATGACTATAGTAAACTCAAAGCCTGACACATTATATGCTATTTACTATTTTGACAGTACACACTTGCTTTGAACTATGAATATAGGAAAATTAGCAGTTACTATGTGTTTAAACTTGAAGTTTTCAAGTTATCAAATTGAAACAACATAAAATGCCATTGTCCAATCAATAAAAGACCACAATCATGAATGGCAAAAGTTAAATCATCAATATTTAACTTTCCTTCAATTTTGTTATCAGTAACAACGTATTAAATTGGAAAAGCATAAGTCGAACTGTTCATATGTAAATGCACACAATATGACATAAAGTGTTATTTTCCAAACAATCAAGGACCATAGTTCCCGAATGGCTTAAGTGAAAAATCGTCAATAACAATCTTGACCTCTATTTTGACATCAATAAGAACATAATACTAAAGGCTCTAAAGAGCCTTTGACGCTCACATGCATCTTCAACAATGGCCACTTTTTAGTAAAAATCATCATTAAAGAGGAACAACTCTATTAAGAGTTAACTGACAATTTCCGTCATGTTGACATATTTGTAGATCTTATCTTGCTGACAAATTTTCCTTTCTAAAGTTTCTATTTATCTATTTTTTTTTTATCAAAAAAATGTAAAAATTATCTTTAAAGGGCAATAACCAGTCGACTGAATATTTCTACCATAAAGGCTTATTTGTAGATCTTTTCAAGATAATAGGCAAAAAATGGGAAAAATGAAAAAAAGGGCAATAACTTCAATAAAGAGCCTACTTACAATTTTGATCATGTTGACCTATTTGTAGATCAGATCTTATTTTGCTGATCATTTTTGCCTTTTAAAGTTTCTATTATAGTTTTTAAGATATTAGGCAAAAATGCAAATAAACTGTTAAGACAGAGATATGTCTCGCCTTTTTGTTATTTTGATAGTAAAATGCAAATGTTGAAATTAAAATAGCAATACTTTAATATGTAAGTTATGCAAAATATTCAGTCAATGAACCATGACTGAAGATACTGGGCTAAACAATCTCCATGGAAATGAGATGTGCCAATGCTAATACAACTGCATCCCAAATATAACTGACCTACCACTACTGGTTTCCAATAAACTGACCTAATCACAAACTAATACATGTAAACTAAGCAAAAGTTTCAAAATCAACTAAAGAACCTTTGTGAGCACACTCACATACCCCACGCCCCACATTGTCACTGGACAAAATCTCACCAGATTCCTAAGTTCAAAGACTCATAACTCTACGAAAGTCAACTGATAAAAATTTTCTTGTGGATATGCACATTTACATATTATGTCCTCATTAACTACAAACTTTCATGAAATTCTGTTGTGTGGTTTCAGAGAAGTTGCGATTACAAACTGTTGCAGTAGTATATTTAGGCCAAAATTCAAAGTTCAAAGGGGAATAACTCCTAGAAAAAATACAATAGTAATTTCCTGTCCACATGCAAATCTAAATAGTATGTCCTTATTATATACAAAGTTTCATGAAATTCTGTTGTGTGGTTTCAAAGAAGTTGCGATGACAAACTGTTGCAGTAGTATAATTAGGCCAAAATTCTAAGTTCAAAGGGGCATAACTCCTAGAAAAAATATTCCATTGAATTTTCCTGTTGCCCTTATTATCTACAAAGTTTCATGAAATTCTGTTGTGTGGTTTCAGAAAACTGTTGCAGTAGTATATTTTGGCCAAAATTCTAAGTCAAAGGGGCATAACTCCTAGAAAAAAAATTGAATCGTAATTTCCAGTCGATATGCACATCTACATAGTATGTGCTTATTATCTACTAAGTCTCATGAAATTCTGTTGTGCGGTTTCAGAGGAGTTGCGATGACAAGAACAGGACTGGCCAAAATTCTTATTTAAAGGGGCATAACTCCTAGAAAAATAATTGAATGGTAATTTCCTGATGATATGCACATCTACATAGTATGTCCTTATTATCTACAAAGTTTCATGAAATTCTGTTGTGCGGTTTCAGTGGAGTTGTGATGACAAGAACAGGACGGACGGACGGACGGACGGACGGACAGACAGACAGACGGACGGGTGAAAAACATTATACTCTACGCAACTTTGTTGTGTGGGGTATAATAAACCATGACTGAGGGTGCGGGCCAAATGATCTCCATGGAAAGAAGATCTGCCAATGCTAATTCAACTGCATACCAAATATCATTGACAAGTGGTTCCCCATAAAACTGACCTAATCACAAACTAATACACTGTTGCCGCAGCCGCCAGAAAAACAGCATACCTATATCTCGTTTTTTGACTCCAACAAGGCGAGACAAAAATTGGTAAAAAAAAAAAATCGTCATTAAAGGGCAATAACTCTAATATAGAGTCGTCTGACGTTTTTATTTATGTTGACTTATTTGTAGATCTTGTCTTGCTGATCATTTTTGCTTTTTAAACTTTCTGTGTATCTTTTTCGAGATAATAGGGAAAAAATTTTAAAAATGGTAAAATTCATCATTTAAGGCAATAACTCCTATAAGAAGTCGTCTTAAATAAATTGACAATAATTTTTAAATGATTTAAAATGTTACAATCTTGATTCTCGCAGGTGAGACAAAACAAATCGAAAGAAATTAAGATTGTTTATGTGGAATATCACATCCTACACCTTAATATCAGTTAAAAGATAGATGCCACATCCCAAAATAAAGTTTCCTTATTTTTTATTTTTTGATAGTTTGGATTTATTTATTTTCGTGGATACCAATTTTTATGGCTACTTGATATCGTGGAGTGCAAAAGTTTGCATACAAGCCTCAAGAAAATCTGTACGTGTTGAACCCTAACTTATGGTTAATCTATCTCCATTGCACCTACCATGTTACTCGATGTGGAAAAATTTCGGTGATAAGTCTCACAATGTGATGTCACAATCAAGAAAAGAGGATGGGATTGTGGCTATGACAAATGTAATGTCTCCATGGTCATCTGTGTTGTTTATATACATATATTTTAATGTTAAAATATAACATTTCTAAGTAAGTAAGAAATACCTGTACAGTAATACCACGGTCCCTATATTCTTGTTCTAGACACAATGAAAAGTAATGAACAAAAGCCTGCAAGAAAAACAAAATTTTCAAAAAGAAAATATTAACATAGAATTAGCTTTCTTATAATAAAATATCAAAACAATCCCACAATACGTTATATTAATTAACATGCCAGTATATATCAAGTTACTAGAAAATTTTTACTTTGTAATCATAAAATATAATCATTATTTTTGGCTGCATATAACATCAAAATATGCTTCACCCATAATGAAACAAACATGCATTCCCCTTAGATGCTTGATTAATAGAGTCTATGTTATATAACCATTGAGACAGTATACAGTAAAACGTACCTTAGAAGCTGAATACACAGTAAGAAGAGGACTTGGATTTACACCAGAGGCAGACGCTACATTGATGACCACTCCTCTACTCCGTGATACCATTTCAGGTAAAACAACACTTGTCATCTGTAAAAAAATGCATTTTCTTCTTTAAATAACATCGTGAATTTAAATTACTTTCTTTTTAATTCTAAGCATAGAATATTACATGATTTGAATAATCCAGAAGAACCTATACTATTTCTCTATATTGTTAAATAGTGTAACAACTAAAATGGTGTATTTAAATATTACTTCCAATCAAATTGTTTTGACCTTCCAAGAATACAGTATGACCTGTACATACATGTATCTAAACAAATAAAAGTTGAGGAGAGGAAAAAAAATGAGCATCATGTATGGTTTTTCTTGTATTTTAACCCTTACCATGTGGGGGCCGTAATATTACAGCCTCTACCCAAAATACCGTTTTTGGCTCCAATGGCTCACAATACTTTTAGAGGTCAACTGTCTGACATTAATTTCAAAATTGATGCATATTCCCTCAATTAGGGCTATTTATTGTTATGTTTCTCAGGTTTAAGGTGCATTTTGAGCTCAAATACGAACTTGGAAAATTGAAATCAGCTAAAACTAGTTTTTCTGGAGGGTGTGCTTCCCTTCAGTGTGCGACACATGCAGTTCAGAGGCCTAAAACTTCCAAATAGTGTAAACACGCGAGAATATAACTACTGATTGTGTTTATTATTGAAATTCACTTAGTGAAACGACTACTTCTGGTTGCAGGTCCAGTTGAAGCCAAAAATCGGGAAAAATCAAGGAATTTTGGATTTTTTGTGCAAATAATCTTCTTTAGACTGCTGTACCCAGATCAGTTTCATTCTGACATAGGCTTTGTTGTGGTTAATGTGGTCACTGGGGTCCACTATACATGCAGACTACAATGGGATACATCTATCAGCATCCCTCTGTCTCCCAGGTCAAAAAATAGGCAGAAAAATCGTCAAAATTGACGCTTTTTGCACCTGATGACCAAATTTGGGGCAGATTCCCATCAACCCATCCCTACCTCCTCACCCCACCCACCAAGCCCTGTGATCCTCTATCTTAGCTTTAATGGAATCAATAAGCATCAGCAGCAGGATATACCTCATTTCCATATTTTTACAAAGAAACGAAAATTACACATTTCTGAAAACAATTCAGCATTGTAAGAGTGAAGGGTGCAAAATAGTATGCTTAGAGGGATAAATATGTACTATTATAGGTGATTTTTCTCTTGTAGCAAATGTGTTACAATTGAGTTCACAACTGAATACTATGGTTATCATTCATAACCAACATGAAAGGGACACATGCCATATAAAATACTTATTTTTGTAATAGTTTAATTTTAAGAAATATGATCTAAAAATTTAGGTGCAAGATTATAATTCAATCTTTATGTAGCTGTCATATGTCATAAGTGCTTCCTCATTAGCTTTGATATAAAGAAACTCCTTTCTTGACCCTTCTTTTTAGTCCTGAGGTTCTCATAATCCCAGCTAACCCATCACTAGCAGCATATGCCCCATCCCCATAAAAATAAATTAAAGCGGTAGTTTAAAATTTCAGCTAGAAACCATGATTTTGAAGTGTTTGATAACTATGTACAGCAATCTTTAGAAACTGAAATTTGCTTCCACCTACTTTTTACCACTTGTATAAGTTTAATAAAATCAGAAACAAGTGTATTTCAATAAATCACATGAAAAGCTCTTGAACTGAATTACATATCCCCTTAACATGAAATTGTCCATATTTTGATTTACAGCTGGTAGACTTCTATAATTTAGATATAATTTGTCCCAAAAGTAGGACACTACACTGTAAAATAGTTTTTAAGAACAAACATGTGGGATTTTTTCAATTTGCATTTATTGAAAAATACACTACAACATAACTGTGTTCTCGGGCCAGTAGTAAGCCCTGTTAAAAAAAAAATAAAAATAAATAAAACATCTGTGCAATACTAAGACAACTTTTAATTATACCATTCTTTAGTACAAAATGTACAATGAACTCATTGATATTGGTAGAGTACTACTAACTTTGATTGATTTTGTGGGTATATGTGAGCCACAACTCTGTCAACGTCTGACAGTGACAGGATTAACCTTATACTTAGAGGTAGGCAGCTCATTAAATGTGTAATCAAGTTATAAAAGAAATAGAATGTTCATTAATTGGTCATGTTGGTATCTAATATGGTTTTCTGTTTCTTAAGGACAAATAGAACATCTTTTGTATAAGTTCATTTTTTTTATACGTGGGATTTTATTTGATTGATCTTTACTGTATCTAATATAATCTCTAAAAAAACAAGATATTTTAAACAATTTCTAAAATAATGAAGTTATCATACTTGGCAATACATACCATTGTAACAGATGTAATATTGACATGAATTAGGTCCATTAGCTTCTACAAATAAAAAATTCAGCAATTTAGAACTTGTTGTATGATTTAAATTTCAATGGATACAAATCAAAATAACCCCTTTACATCAATTTATTATGCCAGACTGAGTCAGTGTTATAGTGCAAGGACCAGTTGCTCATATGTCAGAACTTTACACTAATGCATATTACTCAGCTTATGTATAAGAGAGTACTTTGATATTTGGTCTGAAACTTTATAATGTCGAGTTGTACCGTGAGTGATTTTCAGATCTGCCAGACAGTTACTTTCTGTTTTATGATATTTTTGAATTTTTCATTAGACCCTTAAGCTTTGAGTATAGATTTTTTCTTCAATGTATAATGATAAGTTTGGCTATACTTGAACATATCAAATAGATGTTCACATATTTCGTGTTATGCACTTGCTTTGCATGTACTGCACTAGCATTATTCAAATGTAAGCTTTAATTTTTGCAAAAAAAACCTATCATTTTGAAACTTTCGCAAAAATAAAACCATTGCAAAAAATTTCTAAATGCACAGTGTTTAAAATATTAGAAGGAAAAGTTCATCACATATTAAAATGTCCTCATATCCTGAATTATGGTCTAAAACTCCCTATTGGACATTCTTCAAGGATTAACATTATGTATAATAAAGGCAGCATTTCATGCAAGGCCCTAAAATAATATGCATAGTAATACACCAAACTTTTATCTGATTAAAAGGACTATTGAAGTGCCCTTTGCATCAATATGCCAATGAATTGTGATATGTATCTTTGGAAATGCAAATTTATATGTCATAACACCATCCCATTTTGTATGTTGGTGTGCCCTGTTACTACCTTTCTTTATCATTTAGAACTGATTTCACTTTGAGCAAACCAAGCATTAACTATTAAAACAGAACATAAATACCCCTGTAGCAAACCCTTAGTATATTTTTGAAATTGTAAAAAGATTTTAAAATAACTTTTTTAATTATTCATAGATACCTTTTCTCGATCAGGGATTTCCAAGAAATACACAGGGAAATCATATGACATTCCAACATTATTTACTGAAAGGATAAAAGGATAAAGACATTATTGTCATTTGAATTGAATTTTATTGAATAAACTTGTTCAATTTCATACATATTTTTCCACAAACAAAGGTACTTTGTGATGTACTTGTAAATGTATTATGTACTGATGGATAAACTATTTGACTTATATAATGAAACAAAGGTTAAGGAAGAAATCAAAATGCAAATCAAAACTCATAACTCAAAGAGGATCAAAGTATAAAGACAAAAAGACAAAGAATAGTTAAATTAAACAAGAAGTTGCAGGCCTATTGACATCATGCAATCTATATAGCCCCACTGGTTATTAGACATTGACAAAAAGTTCAATGCTCAGTGAGTACATCAAATTCAAAGCAGTTTCAAACAGAGAATGACTGCATGGCAGATGTCAAAATCACTTGCGCTTGCATTATCTCTATATCTTTATATTTCAAGAAACTATCAATAAAGAATAAAAATCAGTAAAAACTGGCATTGAAGGGCAATAACTCCTATGAGGAGTCAATTGACAAATTTGGTCATGTTAATTTAACTGTATATGTATATCTTATAAATTGCTGACATTTTTCCTTCATACATTTTTCTCTTTCTTTCATGGTTTTCAAAATAATTGTTAAAACTGCAAATTTGGATAAAAATTACCATTTAAGGATAACTAGTAATTAAATATTGACAATTTTTTTGATTTGATTAATTTGTAGTTCTTATATTACTCTACATACTTTCTGTGGACAATTTCTCTGTATTCATTTTAATTTTGAAGAAAATAAACAAACAGGTGGAAAAATCATCATTTAAGAGCAATAACTCCTATAAGCAGCCCCTGACAATTTCAGTGACTTATTTGAAGATCATATCTTGCTGATAATTTTTGGTGGTTTCAGTTTCATTCTATCTAATATGCAAGAAATTGCAAAAAATGTAAAAGATTGACAAAACTTGAAATTCAAGGTAACTCTAATAAGGAGTCTATTGACAAATTTGGTAATGTTCATACATATATTTGCAGATCATGATGTGTAAGAAACAGTTCCTCTCTGTCAATAAAGAGTAATCTGATAATTAGGGGGGATGGAAAGTAGTATTTCTTTATATTCAAATTTTTCCCCTGCCTGTCACATCTATCTATAACAGTTTTCAGGGTACTAGACAATTACTTGCATTTTATCCTTATGTTTGCCATGTTGATTGATTGGCAAAAACTTTCTACTACTGATACACTAAGAATAAGCTTTGTTGATTTTCATCAGAGAAGATTTTTAGCAAAGTTCACAACAATGAATGCCAAGTATAGTAATAGCTCACATGGCCTATAATGCCAGGTGAGTAAAAAAATGAGTAACTGAATGGACCACCACTAGACAGCAAAAGACAAGAACATCTCAGAACCATATCAAAAGGTTTCAAATAATTATCTGCCCAACACAAGTTCTTTTAGATGAGAAATGCTTTCTCAGCCCTCAATTTTAGTCTACTGAAATGGTCGCCTGGGCAACTTTAAAAGCTGATTGGCGACCAAAAATTCATAACTGATCGCCATTTAGGCTATTAGAATATTGAAAATCTGGCGACCGTAAATTTTTCGGAAAGTTTGCCCTGATCAGAGTCGAGTTTTAAAAAATTGTCTGAGCACTTGACAGTAACACAAATTTTTACTATATTTCAAGCGCCTTTTAGATTTAAGCTTGATCTTGTCAGTGCTTTATTGCATCAGGTACACTTGTAGTTCATTTGTAAGCAATTTGTTGTCGTTGACTTACTGAGAGGATTTATATATATCTATCTTTGTATTTCCGCACTCAGTCACAACTTGGGACTATTACCATGATTACGTGCCGTTAAAAAGAAAACCACTGGCATTTATAGATTGTGTTTATTGAAAGCACATGGTCGAGCCTCGTTTTTGATTTCGTCAGTAAACGGATGGAAACAAGGTCGGCGACAATTTTGTAACTTGTTCTCATAGATTCAATAAAATACTGGCTACAATTTAGCAAACGATTTCAGATGTTCACTTGACCAATCGGGCAATCACCAGTGCTTCTGCACAAATCTGATGAGATTTTTACTAGACTTGGGCTTTGGGCTACCATTTAACGTTGCAGACTGTTTTAGAACATGTACAATGTCAATGAATATAATATCAAATAAATCATGTGGTTTTTAACAGTTGATTTACACAAACTATTTTCTAGTCGACAGCATAAAAACACAACAAAAACTAAATACTTTTATTTCATAAGGGTTGTTTAGCTATAAAAAAAATGTAAGCGACCTGAAATTATTTCCTGGCCACTGAAATTTTGAGTTGGCCACTAAATTTTCATGTTTGGTGGCCAATTGGCAACCTCATTTCAGAAGCTACTTTGAGGGCTGTTTCTATATTCATGCATTTAAAACGTCATACTCACAATAGATTTCCTGGTTTGAATTTTCATCCCGACATAATTGAAGATATATTTTCATCATTTCCAAAGAAAATATACCAAGCCATCCCTATTATTGCAAATATAACTAGATCTGAGTTTTGTGGTAATAAGTATTGTGTATAGGTTTCATAATGTTTGGTTGGGGCAAACTTAAGTTACAGAATGGAAACTAAAAATTTAGCAATTTTTCAATTTATACAGGGGCATAACTCAATAATGGTTAAAGTGACGCCAGCAAAATTCAACTTGATCTGTGTTTTGTGGTAATGAGCATTGTGTATAAGTTACATAACATTTGGTTGAGGCCACTTAAGTTAGAGAACGGAAACTAAAAATTTTGCATTTTCTTTCCACTTATAAAAGGGCATAACTCGAGAATGGTTAAAGTGACCCCACCAAAATTCAAATTTCATGTGTGTTTTGTCGTAATAAGCATTGCGTATAAGTTTCATAACATTTGGTAGAGGCAAACTTAAGTTAGAGAACGGAAACTAAAATTATTAAAATTTTTTCATTTATAAAGGAGCATAACTCTAGAATGGTTAGAGTGACGCTACCAAAATTCAAACTTGATCTGTATTATGTGGTAATAAGCATTGTGTATAAGTTTCATAACATTTGGTTGAGGCAAACTTTAGTTAGAGAACAGAAACTAAAAATTTTGGAATTTTTCCATTAATAAAGGGGCATAACTCTAGAACGGTTACAGTGACGCCACCAAAATTCAAACTTGATTTGTATTTTGTGGTAATAAGCATTGTGTATAAGTTTCATAACATTTGGTTCAGGCAAACTCAAGTTAGAGAATGGAAACCCTATTTTGGGACGTACAGATGTAGGTACATACATACAGATGGACAAGGGTAAAACTTAATGCCCCCTCGGCTACGGCGGGGGCATAAAATTACTGATTTCCATGTGCAAGAAATTTATCATTGGGTTTGCTCTTGACCAAAAATTCCAAAAATTTAAATAATTTGAGAGAATTTAAAAACAAAAAGAACCCTAAAAAACAGTCTATTTTAACCTTTGCCGCATCGATGGGAATCAATGCTAGTTTTAACTACGAAGGATTCAATTTGCCAAAGTCTGTGTACAAGACTATAGAAAATTTTTATTTTGTTGAACATTCAAATCTGTGGTTCAAAAACATGAAATTGGTATCCCACGAATAATAATGAATCAACAGTACATTTGTATTACAATAATTTATAATCTGGATACTTACAAACAAAATATATCATTAAATTCATGCAAGAATATGTACTGAAGCACTTGCTTTTTAGAATATTTCATTAAATTGTAATGTATTGAAGTTTTGATAAAGTACAAGACCTAATAAAACCAGTGACTACTGTGAGACAGCCTTTTATATTTTTGACCTATAATGTTAAAATAACAGTGTTGAAACAACATACAAACTCTGTGTGAAGCAACTTCGTACAAGATTTCAGTAAACAGTTCAAGACAATATTAATGCAAAAATACAAATAACAATGCTTAATTCATCAATCTTAAAGCCAAGTATATCAAGAATCCTAGATATAATACCATCAAAGCTAACATGCAGTTAAATTTGAACAAAGTGTAGAACTGTGTAATTTTGACATTATCAAATCAGATTTTTTCAATAATGAAAATTAAGACTTGATTTTAGTTTATAGAATTAAATGTCAGTTTAGTGCACATGTAAATATCCTTTATTCTCCCAGATAATGTAATAACTATGAAGACTAACAGCCAATCTGCAATGCCAGTTTTATAATGGAATAAATGTTTTGTGACAAAAAATCTTATGCATCCACAGAACAGAAACAAATCAAACTATCAATTGAATAGGGGACTCAGAGGCTGAGTGGTCTAAGTAGTTCATCTACTGTATCACATGGGGACCTCGGTGGCTGAGTGGTCTAAGTAGTTCATCTACTGTATCACATAGGGACCTCGGTGGCTGAGTGGTCTCAGTAGTTCATCTACTGTATCACATGGGGACCTCGGTGGCTGAGTGGTCTCAGTAGTTCATCTACTGTATCACATGGGGACCTCGGTGGCTGAGTGGTCTCAGTAGTTCATCTACTGTATCACATGGGGACCTCGGTGGCTGAGTGGTCTCAGTAGTTCATCTACTGTATCACATGGGGACCTCGGTGGCTGAGTGGTCTCCTCGGTGGCTGAGTGGTCTAAGAAGTTCATCTACTGTATCACACGGGGACCTCGGTGGCTGAGTGGTCTTAGTAGTGCATCTACTGTATCACACGGGGACCTCGGTGGCTGAGTGGTCTTAGTAGATCATCTACCTTATCACATAGGGACCTCGGTGGCTGAGTGGTCTAAGTAGTTCATCTACTGTATCACATAGGGACCTCGGTGGCTGAGTTGTCTAAGTAGTTCATCTACTGTATCACATAGGGACCTCGGTGGCGGAGTGGTCTTAGTAGTTCATCTACTGTATCACATGGGGACCTCGGTGGCTGAGTGGTCTTAGTAGTTCATCTACTGTATCACATGGGGACCTCGGTGGCTGAGTGGTCTAAGTAGTTCATCTACTGTATCACATAGGGACCTCGGTGGCTGAGTGGTCTCAGTAGTTCATCTACTGTATCACATAGGGACCTCGGTGGCTGAGTGGTCTAAGTAGTTCATCTACTGTATCACAAAGGGACCTCGGTGGCGGAGTCGTCTAAGTAGTTCATCTACTGTATCACATAGGGACCTCGGTGGCGGAGTGGTCTAAGTAGTTCATCTACTGTATCACATAGGGACCTCGGTGGCTGAGTGGTCTCAGTAGCTCATCTACTGTATCACATAGGGACCTCAGTGGCTGAGTGGTCAAAGTAGTTCATCTACTGTATCACATAGGGACCTCGGTGGCTGAGTGGTCTCAGTAGCTCATCTACTGTATCACATAGGGACCTCGGTGGCTGAGTGGTCTCAGTAGCTCATCTACTGTATCACATAGGGACCTCGGTGGCTGAGTGGTCTTAGTAGATCATCTACCTTATCACATAGGGACCTCGGTGGCGGAGTGGTCTTAGTAGTTCATCTACTGTATCACATAGGGACCTCGGTGGATGAGTGGTCTAAGTAGTTCATCTACTGTATCACATAGGGACCTCGGTGGCTGAGTTGTCTAAGTAGTTCATCTACTGTATCACAAAGGGACCTCGGTGGCGGAGTGGTCTAAGTAGTTCATCTACTGTATCATATAGGGACCTCGGTGGCTGAGTGGTCTAAGTAGTTCATCTACTGTATCACATAGGGACCTCGGTGGCGGAGTGGTCTAAGTAGTTCATCTACTGTATCACATAGGGACCTCGGTGGCGAGTGGTCTAAGTAGTTCATCTACTGTATCACACAGGGACCTCGGTGGCTGAGTGGTCTAAGTAGTTCATCTACTGTATCACATAGGGACCTCGGTGGCTGAGTGGTCTAAGTAGTTCATCTACTGTATCGCAGGGACCTCCATGGTTGAGTGGTCTTAGTAGTTCATCTACTGTATCACATGGGGACCTCGGTGGCTGAGTGGTCTTAGTAGTTCATCTACTGTATCACATGGGGACCTCGGTGGCTGAGTGGTCTAAGTAGTTCATCTACTGTATCACATAGGGACCTCGGTGGCTGAGTGGTCTAAGTAGTTCATCTACTGTATCACACGGGGACCTCGGTGGCTGAGTGGTCTAAGTAGTTCATCTACTGTATCACACGGGGACCTCGGTGGCTGAGTGGTCTTAGTAGTTCATCTACTGTATCACACGGGGACCTCGGTGGCTGAGTGGTCTAAGTAGTTCATCTACTGTATCACATGGGGACCTCGGTGGCTGAGTGGTCTTAGTAGTTCATCTACTGTATCACACGGGGACCTCGGTGGCTGAGTGGTCTTAGTAGTTCATCTACTGTATCACATGGGGACCTCGGTGGCTGAGTGGTCTTAGTAGTTCATCTACTGTATCACACGGGGACCTCGGTGGCTGAGTGGTCTCAGTAGTTCATCTACTGTATCACACGGGGACCTCGGTGGCTGAGTGGTCTCAGCAGTTCATCTACTGTATCACATGGGGACCTCGGTGGCTGAATGGTCTCAGCAGTTCATCTACTGTATCACACGGGACCTCTGTGGCTGAGTGGTCTCAGCAGTTCATCTACTGTATCACACGGGGACCTCGGTGGCTGAGTGGTCTCAGTAGTTCATCTACTGTATCACTAGTCTGTCAATACTGATGTTGTGAGTTCAGATCTGCACCTGGCAGGTGTGTTCAACTCCAATCTTAATTTACTAGGATTTCCAGTTTTCCTGCAGAAGGTTGGTGGTTCACTCTGGCCACTCTAGCTTCCTCCACCCATTTAAATCTGGCCGCCACTATTTGTGAAAGTGGCTTTAAACACTAATAATTGATCAAAGAAGATCCACTGGAATGGAAGGTGGAAAACTCTATCGGGAAAAAGGAAATTTATATAT
Organism: Mytilus coruscus; assembly: GCA_017311375.1. Lineage (NCBI taxonomy): Eukaryota > Metazoa > Mollusca > Bivalvia > Mytilida > Mytilidae > Mytilus > Mytilus coruscus. Next base: position 60,076,979 of record CM029604.1, on the reverse strand, counting down.
TGGTAAAGGACAGAAATTTTGTCTTGCAACAGATAAACAAAAATGCCTAAAATAGTTTCCTCTAACATGCCAGGTAGGTGAAAATCTCATTTTCCATAGGATTTCAATGTAACTATGTAACTTCAATGCTGTCAACTATAGTTTGCAATCTACCGGTAATCAATTAAAGATCTTTTGTATTAGGTCTTCAAAATTATTCAAAATCCTCTGTCAACTTTTTTTTAATCCTGTGAGAGCAAATAAGGAAAATTTGCTGAGAATGTTCCATTAATAATTATTCATCATCCCTACATAGTTTGGTTAATATTGGCAAATCAGTTAAAGAGATGAATAATTTCAATATGTGCCAAAAATGCCACCATGCTTACCACCGGATCTAACTATAATGAGGATCATTTATAGAGGGCTATTGGTTAAAACTGAAAGAATGGTTACAGAGAAGAAAATGAAAATGTGAAAAGTTTACAGACCACAAGAGGGAGATATAGACACCATTTGATAGCAATGCACATTTACGTTATAATTTTTGTTTGAATTCTTGATGTAAACATTTTCACACACATAAAATACATGTTTTAGGCATGAAAATCAATTTTTCATAGTGGAAAATAAAGAATGGTGAATTTTAATAAATTAATTAGGAATAATGCACAAACTTATTAAAATCATTTACAGCTGATAAACTAAATCCAGTCAAAAATTTGTAAGTCATAAAGTCATAGGAAAGGAGTTTTGTATTATTATAATGTTACTGAAAAGCTATCAGCGAATTAGAGTACAGGAAGACAATAATACAACAGCAGTACATTTCTGAAGATTTTAACAAGATAAAGGATTACAATATGTAAGTCAATGTACTCTTGATTTATAGTATAACTTTGCGATTCATGCATGTACATAAAACATATTCAACTATTTTTTTAGTTTGAAGTATCATATGATTAAAAGAATAAGGCTCCCATTTTTGTCACATGCATGCAAATGTGAATAGAGAAATTCATCACAAACATAAAATTCATGTTTTTACACTAAAGTCACGTTTTCCATTTACATGATTTAGAAAAAAATATAAAATTCCTTGAACCCACCCACTTTATATATTACAAAGGTTATTATAAATTGTAATTCTATTCAGTATTAAAAGCAAGAACAGTTCATTCACCCATTTCTTCATTACAGCATAGTGCAAATATATTTAAGTAAAATGTTTATTCCAAAAGGAAACATAATGTCTTCAATTTCTAACAATTAATCAAGAATATTGCTTCTAATATGACACATTAAGTTAACACTTCTAGCTCAAAGGATTACAAATTCTGTTCAAATTAAAACATAGTTTCAGATTTTTTAATATGTTACAACAATTAATCCTACATTATATACCCCTATGTGGAGTTATTTTCTTTCAGAACGTCAGGTCTTTCTTTTGAAGAATCAACCCCGACGATACGAAGTTTCAATGAAATTTGCTTCAAGGCAGAAAATAATGACCTGTGTAAAGTCATTATTTTCCTTGATTAAAATGCAAACTATAATTTACTTAAACATTTATTACGTTTGATAGTATCGCATGCTAATGATAAAGACATAAACAATCCTGTCATCTGTTTTTAGACTGAATTACAAATAAAAAAGTATGATATTTAATTCTGACTAAGTTCTCTGTTTAAAAAAATGTCATTCAAAAGAGAAAACAATAATTCTGAACAGCTCGTTAAAAACTGTTTCAAATTAATCTGCTTTTCCGCAATGAACAATGAAAATGTCACGAAAAAATAGAAAACACATAGCATCCCCCTTTCTTAAAATAAGTTGAAAATAAATTACTTACAAAGTGACTTGTATTTTTCATACACCGTAACAATTCATTTGTGTCTTGCTTCATGCATTTAGTGATGGATAAAGATTGCTAAAGCTTATATTTAGATTAATTAGTGAGTTTTATTTCCATGTTTCAAATGAGCCGTAGGGTGTATTAAAACCTGAACGCATCAGAAAAGAATATCCCACTTAAGTCAGTCAGGGATAACATGGTAAACCATGACCAATGAAAGTGATGGTTTTCCATGACCCTTTATAAATACAAAGTCATGGAAAACCATGACTATCAACTGTTACTATATTTAGGGTCAAGGGAGTAATTAGATTGAAAAACTAATACCAAAGTCATGGCAATCCATGACCCTTTTTTCAGTAGTCATGAAAACCCATGACTAATGAAATGAAGCAAGGTCATGAGTTTTCATGACTGTTGAACTTCTCAAAGTTATAAGGTTTCAATTACACAAATTGACCTTGCAAATGTCATTAAGCACTTAATTGCAACAACAATAACAAGCATGCAAAATTAATAACAAAAATAAATGAACAACTGCGCCGTAAGACCATGACACGCCCTTCCCAAGAATGGAGATGCTATGAAAATGTCAATAATAACTCAAGAAAGAACTTGTACTGATTGTGATGCAAGCATGTCACAAGAAAGTCCCCTTCCATTTTAAAACTAATTTGGGGCATGTACGATTTTTAAAGTTTTTTTTGTGATTTTTTTCATGTTTGTAGGCGGCCATATTTTAATTGAGGATTTTGATGCTTGAAATAAACTCCCAACACTTATATCTACTTAAAACAAGAGGTACACTAAAGTATGTCTCGCCTGTTCCAACTATCGGAAACGAGCTATTAAACTATGAAAACAAGATCAATGTCTGACTGATACCTTAATCTGCAAACCAAATGTTATCAACTCTAAGGTCTTTTAGTTCTTGAGACATACATGTATATTCCAACATGACACATATTCAAAAATGTTGGTCAAAGTAGAAACAAAAGTCAAGGTGAAATTTCAGGCACCAGACTGACATCCCCTGGTAATGGGGGATCTTATACCAAATATCATTAAACTAGGCCTACTTATTCTTTAAATATTGATTTAATTGTAAAATTTGGTTGCATAATTGTCTGTCAATCAACCATGAGAACAAGGTCAAGGTAAAAAAACAGGTGTCAAAATGACATCCCCTAGTAGTAAGGGACCTCCATGCCAAATATCCTCTACCTAGGCCTTCTAGTTCTTAAGATATGGACTTAAGCAGTAAACTCAAATGCAAAATTGTCAAAGTCAATAAACCATGAAAACAAGGTCAAGGCAAAATGCAACCTGTCAGACTGACATCCCCTGGTTGTGGGGGACCTCCATGCCAAATATCATCAACCTAAGCCTTCTAGTTCTTGAGATATGGACTTAAGCAGCAAACTTTGTTGCAAAAATGACTAAGTTCTTCAGGGTCATTCAAGCATGAAAAGTAGGTCAAGGATTAATGACACATGACAGACTGACAAGTACTAGTTGTGGGGCATCTGCATACCAAATATCAAAAGCCTACTCCTTATACTTCATGAGATATGGACTTAAGCAGCAAACTTTGTTGTAATGTTAACGCCGCCGCCGTCGCCGGTAAAACCATACCTATGTCTCACTTTTGCTGCGCAGGCGAGATAAAAACTAATTTCATCAAAATCAGAGCATTTTTAGTTTTCAAACACTATTATGAATCCAAAATCGCTGTTGTAACTTTTGATACTGGAAATAAACTTGCCACACCTTTATCTACTTGAATATCAAATTTCATCAACAACAGAGCATTTTAAAATTCTGGAGGCCATTTTGAATCCAAAATGGACACCAACAATTTCAATGTCTAAAATAGACTCGCCAAATTTGTGAGTTGGTGTTGTCTTTGTGCCATTGATCCATTAATGTTCTTCTTCATATTGCATGTATATTCTAAATTTCATCAAAAGTGGAGAATTTTAGGATTTCTGCCCCCATTTTGAATCCAAAATGGCCATCCTATTTCAGATAAATTGCTTCACCTAACGCAGCTGGATACTACCGCAGAGATCCAACCCTGAACAGTTCGGGCAAAAATGGACACAATATTCGCACTTGATACAGGTCTGAATTTTGATTGTAATTAAATATTTGACACATAATAGGTTTCTGACACAGAATAACTGTAGTCAAAGAACTTAGAATTGGTTATATGATTTGAATTTATATTCAATTTTTTGCTTTTGTGCAATACACTATGCTGTTGCGAATTGACCCCCCCCCCTTTTTTTTGCTTTTGACTTTTTAATTTTAAATTTCTGAAATCTGAAATGAGAAAAAATTGTCCCCCTCTCTTCACAATAATTTTTACCCCCAATTTTTTCACCTCCTCTTTTCCCCAAAAAATTCTTTCCCTCAAGATATGGTCGTAATCTCAATTCAAATTTTCAAATGGAGTTTGCAACCATAATTACCCATTTAAATACATCATAAAAGTCTTAAAATAGAAAATGACATACATAATCATGGCTAAAATTAATATTACTTAATCAGCATTTTTAAACAGTAACTTCTAAAAATAAATTGACAGCTTATCACCTCAAGACAATACAACATTTCTTTATACATAATTTAAAAGCAGTGTAAGGGAGGTAATCCAAACATAACATTGTACTTTTTTTTAATTGTCCATTAACAAAGGAAACCCTTGTTTTCCCCCTTTTTTGCCCCTAATTCCTAAACGGTTTGAGCCATAACCCCCCAAAGCCAATCCTAACCATCCCTTTGTGATATGGAAACTTGTGGTATAATTTCAGAGAAATACATACGCTGTTCCACAAGTTATTGTCTGGAAACTAGAAAAATGCTTATTTGGCCCCTTTTTGGCCCCTAATTCCTAAACTGTTTGGACTTAACCCCCAAAATCAATCCCAACCTTCCTTTTGTGGATATATTTAACCTTGTGTTTAAATTTGATAGATTTCTATTTACATTTACTAAAGTTATTGTCCGGAAACCAAATGTCTTCGGACGACGCTGACGACGACGACGACGTGATACCAATATATGACCACAAAAAATGTTGCGGTCGTATAAAAAATGGTAGCAATATAGTTCGCATATTGTCATGCTATCCAGGGTTGGCAATAACCCAGGTTTTATTAAAATTTTCCAGCCTTGTGGGAAATACTGCGAAAACCCGGGTTTTACTGGGTAATAGTTGGAAATACTGGGTAATATGGCAAAACTTGCCAAATCCCTTTTAAAATACATTATATAGTGTAAAATTCAAGATGTAAGAGAATTAAACAAGAGGTTGCATATGTTGTTATGCTAAGACTAATAAGTTCTTAGTTTAAACATATTTATTTGTCATTATTACAAATATATCATCATACAAAATACATAATTAAAATAGGATTCGGAAACAAGCTGTACATAGCTTATATTAATCCGTTTCCTTGAAATACCAACTCCAATTAACGATTACATAAATATAGCATGCAATGTTACAATGATATGGAACAAGAATAAATAAGTTCTTGCACGAGTGAGGATCAAAAATCCAGCTATCTTTCACGAGTTTGAGAATTTCAAGTCTTTTTCACGAGTGAAGCGCAGCGGAATGAGTGAAAAGACCAATAATTTCTCACACGAATGAAAGATAGCTGGATCTTCTATCTTTAATGAAGGTGAGTACCTGTTTCTCCCAGAAAAATACATCTTCCTTCTATACTTCCTTAGAGATCATTGATGTATAAAATGTATACATGCTATACCATTTCTGGTATATAAGAAATGGACCTTTATTAGGCTTAACAGAAGATTGAAACGGAGTCATTCATGCATAAAATGTAGGTCAAAGTGAACTTATTATTAGTGAGCCCTGTAGTGCTTCCCAATACCTATCCACCTGACCAATTATCAATGCTACACCCTGTCTGGTATCTGACAATCTGATAATTAGACCTTAATAAGTCATTCATGCATAAAAAGTAGGTCAAAGTGAACTAATTAATAGTGAAACCTGTATACAGACCTTTGGAATATTATAAAAAAAAAAGCACTTGTGTAAACTTTGGAGTATATTGAACAACGCATTATCAAGTAAAGGTGTGCCACTGTGCCATGGTATACATGTATATTGCCCCCCTCCCTCCCTTTTCTAATAAAGTCCCATAAGGCATAACACTGAAAAATATTTTTTTCTCAAAAAAGTACCTGTGAACCATTATGTGGGGGAGAACAAGGGGGTACGGGATGAAGGGATGGGGAGCAGGGAAAGGGGAGAAGGGGGCGGGGAGCTGGCAGGGAAGCAGGGGCCAGGGAAGCTGGGGTCAGGGGGAGGGAAGCGGGAATAAAGGGGATGGGTAAAGGGGGCAGGGAGTAGGGGTTAAGTACCCCCTGTCCTACCCCCCATAATAGCAAACATTTGTGTAAAGTTTAAACGAACTTAACGATATAGTTAATTGATAATACACTGGAATTGGTGAGTTTAAGTTTATAACATTGATAGTAAAATTGTTCAATCGGTGATAATTTTTCTATACAAAAGACTTTATTGAGGTTGAAACTTCGATAAAAATGGATGCAATGTGCTGTCAGAATGAACTTGGACTGAAGAGTCATGAAACATTTGCCACTGGACATTAGACAAACAAATAACTACCGGTCATGTATTGTTTAAATAAGCAATGATATTTGTAATTGCATATTAATAAAACAACAAACTTATTCCTGTATATAGTTATTTTCATTCGTGTTCTCTGTTGCATCTTTAAAAACACAGGTTGTCTTTTGAATACAAGCAAACATGCGACATGAAAATGACTCTAGCAACCCACACCACTTCTTTTGACAGTGTCACAGGAAAGTACCTGTTTTCATTATAGCTATTTACCAGCACATTTTTGTATGTTGTAAACTCAAACAGATTCCTTATGGAGAACGCGCCAAACTTAACAAAGTTCTTTTTGTTTTACCAGCTTTCCCACTGTCTTAAGAGTTCAATGTATCAACTTTTAATAATTCACTCTTCAATTAAGTACAAACATTGTTGTATAAAGACAGACTAAACTTATGTTCTTCTCAAAATATGATGTACACTGAACCAAGCATCACACATACAATCGTTTAAGCAGTAAAGCCTTATTGGAGCCTTAACTTTCTTAATTTTCTGCCATGGGAGAGATACAAACATATTTTCATGTTAGTCATTCGACAAAACTTCACAAAGTATACTAGTATTTAGTTTATCAATTAAAATGTTCGCTACTCTGCATCTTTATCGTTCTATATGTTGTTTGGGTAAATACATGTATATCCCATTATTTTCACTAATACATATCTACCAACCCACCTTGATAAATTGCATTACCTGTTCTACCTGTTTCTGTTTAGTGAGTCTTAAATATATACTAGTATTTAAAATGTAAGTGGGAATAGAAATATGGTCACTTTGGTCTGCTTCCGACTGGCAGTAAACCCTTGCCTTAGTTGGACGTCCGTTTGATTGTCCGGGATGTATAATTTTCAACAAATGTCAGAGTGGTCACGTTATATCCGATGCCTCCTGTAGAGAGAGTGCCACGCTCTCTGCAGGTTAAGAACCATTGCAACAACTCTTTCAGGGGCCGTAGGTGGCCTTTGGTCTAAGTCTGCAGCAAGGCAAATTCCTGTCCCTATTCAAATTATTTCATTGTCCAGTGGCAGTCCAAGTTTCATTGACCTTTTTTCATCCCGGATGGCATCTATTACAGGACCTACCTATTGTATTTATTGTTAAATTGTCCTGAACATGCATGTAATATTTGCCACTGGACATTAAGCAAAATTATAATATTGTAAGTATTGTATAAGTACTTTATGAATATGTTATTATTATTTTGAGGACTCTCAGGAGGATTAGTTTTAACTAATGGGATTATCCTCTTGAAATAAAGATTATTTATATAAAATGTTGTTCAATAATTCTGTGTCGGACTATTGGGGTGTCGGACTATTGGTGTGTCGGACCAATGGGGCGGAGTGACAGACTAATGGGGTGTCAGAATAACAGGGCTGCCCCCTCAAATCATGGTGTGGCAAGAAAAATCCCCATTTCTAAAGTTGCATTTCTTTTTTCCATTAAACATTAATTCATGGATTTTTTTCCAAAAAGTATACAGACCTATTGATTATTATAAGACCCAATTGTGTAACATTGGAAGTATAGTCTTTGGTCCAAAAAAACATTGCGTAACTCGTATAAAACCAAGCGTAACTTGAATAAAAACAATGCAAAAATCAACGTAGCACATATCGGAAGTCTTGGTAACCCCAAAACACGATACAAAGAGCCTCAAACAGGTTTTTTGATCTACGCTGACTTATCATTGTTATTTGCTGGAAAAGCCATTTCTGATGTAGTATTCGTAGGGTTAGTTTTAGTTCATCGGATAGACCATTTAGAGATGTCCGAAGAACTACCCAGAAATCAGCCTCTTCCGGTAATGAACTAATGGCTAACAGACGACCTTATCATACTGGAGAGCAATCCGGCCGTTCCTGACTGCAGGAACGACCATCCAAGGTATCTATTGGTATTTAGATATACTCGGAATCACAACATTGGCGCTGCGAGCAAAAAGCGGGCAGTGTCAGGACTATAAGGGATATTTTTAGGTTTTTGCCGTGCCAGTGGTGGACCGCAAAAATAGTAAGATAGGAGGGAAAAGGGTGTTTTGGTTTATTCCAGCGAGGGAATAAATCATTTTAGGCATTTGTGGAGTATTCTGGAGGAATTTGTGCTATTAAATAAATAATTTATGATATTTAGTGTGTTGTTTGTTGTTGTTTATTCTTTAAATAAATAAACTTTGTTATCAATTGTTGTCAGTGATTTACAGTTACACATGTCACTGGTAAACATAAACACATGCAGTTTTCAAGAGTTGCTCCAGCTCCCAGGTATAGGCATCAACACTGGGGAGCAAATAATGGACATAAGGGATGGCAAGGGCTTTGTGACTGAGGCTGATTTAGCCACTTTATCCCACCTAAGAGTCACTATGGCCCTCATAGCTAGGCTGGACTTCAGCACCAATGGGGGTGGCCAAAATATTGGGCCACCACCTGAGGCCCGAGGCAAACATCAATCAATGATAAACACTATTATAGATGGGGGAATGGTTGCCTCACCAGGCATGCCATGCCAAACACATGGCCAGTCTGTATTTAAGCAAGAAGGATGGCACCAGGGGCAAAGTCCTGGGGCTTGGGGAGGGCTCAGCCAGTTGGATTCTGCCTTCCTTGAGTATAGTTCATATCATGAGGAGGCCAGATCTAGGCCTGAGACCCCAGCTAATTGGAGCGGGGTCTACGGGGAACAGTTGCTGCAAAAGGAGTGGGGCCACCACAACGCTGGTGACCCAGACCAGGGTAACAACCCTCACCCCGGGGGTAGTAGTAGTATTGGGTACAAGCCGTATTGGCCAGGCGAAGACAGTGCTTGGGAAAAGAGTGCCCAACCTAAAGGGGGCACACCATCTTATTCCAGGGGGTCACCCCATGGTTCACGCAAGCAATTATACAAGTCAGGGGTCATCACCTGGCACCCAACTGGCGAACACAGGTGGGGGGCAGTATGAGACACCCCATAGTAGGTATGGCAAGTGGCAAGACAATAGGGGCGAGGACACAAGGCAGACCCCAGCCCACACCTATGGAGATAGGCAAGACAATAGGGACGAGGACACAAGGCAGACCCCAGCCCGCACCTATGGAGATCGGCAAGACAATAGGGGCAAGGACACAAGGCAGACCCCAGCCCGTACCTATGGAGATAGGCAACCCCAGGGTAGGTATAATCAAAGGAACACATCGGTGCCCCCACAAGGGGTCACTGCAAGGGGGAGCTATGGGCAGCAGGCCTACCTAGTAGCATATAATGAGGATAGGCCTAGAGAAAATACAAAATTGCAAGTAGTGCCTCAAAAGTCAGCACGCCCCGAAAAATATAAAGTATGAAGGGAAGGGCAACTGGCAGACTTTCTTCACAAAATTTGCAAGGTATGCAGAGGTCTGTGAGTGGGGCCCACAAGAGTGCAAAGATCAACTTTGCCGGTGCCTCGAGGGAAAGGCAAGTGAATATTATGCCCTCATTACGGAAAGAGACAGGGAGGTGAGTTATAGGGAGCTAGTTGAAAAACTGCACAAGCGTTTTAGTTTCAAGGCGCTCCCTGAGACTGCCCGGGTCCAGTTCAACAATGTCTCTTGAGGACTGGGCTGACCGTGTGTTGTCCTTGGCTACCAGGGCATTTAGAAACCTCCCTGATGAGTAAATGTATGAGCAAGCTGTAACATGGCTGTGCCAGGGCATTGAAAACCTCCAACCCCAAAGTATTGAGGAGGCAGCAGACAAAATAAGGTTATTTCAACATATGACCCAGGCAATATATGGCAAGCCTATTAGGCGTGAGGGCAGGCAGGTAATGAGTGGGCGGTATGAGGACCACCCTGAGGCCTACCATGAGTATCAGGTGCCCCACGAAAGGGCTACTATGGCCCCTGAGAGAGCCCCAGCTAGTGCATGGAAAGCATAGCTGGAAAAGACCGATAGGAAGTTTGATCTAGTCCATGAAAAACTTGACGACATAATGGACCAATTCAAGAAACTCATCCCCTGCCCCGTTGCAGGAAGCCCCTCACCTGGCAGACTAACAGGGGCGGAAGGTTGCCACCACTGTGGGGAGAGGGGCCATTTTAAAACTGAATGTCCAAAGTTTGGAGGTAAGTCCGTCTCAGGGAGTCTCTCCCCTCATAGAGGGCCTCCATGGGAGGGAGTGTGCTACCACTGTTTTAAGCCTGGACATGTAAGGAAGGACTGTCTGGATTTCCAGGGGAGAGATAAAACCTTCAGGGATCAGTCAAGCAGAACTGCAACGGGTCCATTAAACTTCAACGGGACTACTAAGGAGGCCGGAGTGAGTCCCCGCAAATGAAGTTGGGCCTCTTAGTAGTTGAGTCTGTACCCCAAGCCAGAGTAGCGGAGGTAGCTATAATGAGCCCAGGGGTAGATGCCAATCTCCCCAGGGATAGGGAGGAGAATGGAGAATCTAGGGTGTCGGTGGAAGTTAGAGCAGAGAGTGAGTCAGGGCAGTGCCCAATTTCTGAAGAAGAGGCAACTCCTTCAGGCAGACTGGACTGCAATTTATTAAACACTCTTGCTAACATATTGAGGCATGGAGACCTGGAGTTGGGCCACAAACTTCTCCCTGGTGGGTATTTATTTGTAGAGGAAATCCTTAAAGGGCACCCAGGCTTTGCCGGGTACTCTTTACCAGATATACACAAACTTGTCAAGGTCGACGTGGATAAGAGGTTTACCTTGATGAGGGACATAGACAGTGGTTGTTGGAAAATAAGGGCTAACCAGGGGCATTCCTTGGTGGTGGATACCCCTGACCTACCATTAGTGGAGAAAAATGAGGTGCTCCAAAGCTACCATTACACCACCATGGCCTCATGGGGCCATATAAAAGAGGAGGGGTTGCGGAAAATAGGGAGGCAATATATACCCTTAGTTAATAAAGTGCCAAACAGCTTTAAGCCCCATTGGGAGGTAGAGGTACAAATAGATGTACAGAGGGCACAGGCTGAGGGCTACAAATTCTTTTGGTTGCCTAAGGGGGCAGTCTCGTGCCCAGGGAATCAGGAAGGGATCATACTGCCCACTTATGTTATCCAAGCTTTACATCTAGATTCCGGTGAGGGTCTGGACTTGGGCAACACAGTTACTCCAGCATTGCTCACAGGAGACCAGGAGAGTTCAGTAGCCAATATTGAGAGGGAACGCATAGGAGCTATCTTGGCAATAGAGGAAAGCAATAGCCTTCACCAGGTTGCTGCCCCAACAGAGACAACTTTGGCAAGTGATGAGGAGGCCCAAGAAAGTTGGGACTCCACCTCAGAAGGTGAGGCAGATACCACACTGTAGAGGAGGCCAGTGATGAGGAGACAGTTTGTCAGCGATATCGGGGGCCTACTCCTGTTGTAGATGGAGGAATGACGGACAATATTGAAAAAGGTCCTACATCCCTCATTTTTGTGGACCCTTCCTCAACAGGAGAAATTGACCGAAAGGCCACAGGGTTCACAACGAGAGAATTTGACAGAAAGGCCATAACTGAAAGAAACATTCCACTCTACAAAGGAACAGTTATCATTGACAAATCTCCCGTCAGCCAGAAATCTGCATCCGTTCATACAGAAAGCCCCAATTCAAGATGGGGGTCACTTTTCAAAGCAGAAAATATTGGCACTAGGTATTGTAATCTGCCAACACCTACAGTAGACAGTGGGGCAACAGTCTTACGTGTGACCATTGCCACAATCAGATGGGGTCCCAGCAGAAGACAGTGGGACCCTGGAATTCCCACCCTTTACAAAGATATAAAGACAATACAAGTAAAGATGGAGAATGAAGGTGGATCCGCACAATCTCCTAGGTCCAACCTGGACTTGCAGCCCTTCAGCGTCCAGGGCTTAGTTTGTATAAAGGAGAGGGGAAGTTGGTGTATGATCCAGAGAAGAATTCCCAGGTTATTGGGTTCCCAATTTGTTGGGAACTCACTGTATTAATTGTTACTGTATCAGTAGACCCATGGATACAAAGGGTCTGTCAGTGGGGGATAGGTTGTATACTTTTTAAATTGATGCATATTTTCTATAAATTTGGTATGATTTCCGTTCTTTGTTAATTTTGAGCGAAATTCACAGGGCCCACCTCAGTAGAGGGGGCCTTATTGATAGAACTGGGGGGGAGTGTAGTATTCGTAGGGTTAGTTTTTTTTTTTTTTTTTTAACAACAAATAAATATTCTTTATTCTTCAGAATGCTTGTTACAATTATACTTCACTGTCCAAGCTCCCATTAAGTATCCCTGTGAAATACTTTCTGAGTATCGAGGACAATACTCAGAATATAATAAAATATAAACGTTTTTTTCTATTATATCAATCTTTTTAAATTAATGAAAAATACATTTTGAGATACTGTTTTGTTCTTATTCATAACCCTTCGTATTTCTTTTATAAACATATTATACACATCTAAAAATTTAAGTTTTTGCTCGGAGACATAATATGACTTGTAAATACAAAAACCTAAAACTGTCAAAAAATAGTTCAAACCATAATACCCCTGGTCTGATATTTTGTATCCAAATACTATATGTTTTGCTAATACCTTGTTATGAAAATTCATTTTTGCTAGAAGATAATGTACCTTTTCCCAAAAATCTTTCAAAAATGAACATGTAATAAAGAAATGCAAGTAATCTTCTTCTTCTGTTTTACAGAAATTGCATTTATCATTCTCAGATATTTTCCATCTTAAAAGTAACTGCTTTGTAGGAATAATATACTGAAGTAGTTTCCATCTGAAAATTTTCAACTTGTTTTCTGTTAAAATTCTAAATATAAAATCGTATACAAATGTCATATGTGGTGTGTATTCTAATTTTAAATATCTTGTCCAAATATTAATACCGATTGGCTTTGTATATTTTTTATCTATTAAAGTATTATAGAGTATTTTAATGTTGATATATTTTGCTTCAATTTGTTTATTTTGCCATCTTAATTTATTCTTACATATATTGATTATACTCTTAACGGAGTTTTCGTTTTTTAAAACTTGCAGCCATTCTTTTGGAATGCAAGATTTTAACATCTTAAACTCTGCAATCCAGTTTGATTTATTCTTTAACTTTTTTAAAATAAAGCTTTGAGATAATTTTCCCTCACTATCCAGTATGTCGTTAATATACACTAATCCACTTTTAACCCAGTTCGGGAAGAAAAACTTTTATTGCGATTTTTAATATATCTATTTCCCAAAATAATCTGTCTTCTGATACCCGAAAAGTGATCAGAAAATTTTGTTAAACCTCTTCCTGTTTTCTCCCAACTTGAAATTACTTGTAAATAAAAATCAGGTATGTTTCCAAGTTCATTTAGTGATTTTATGTTATCTAAATTCATGTTAAAGACAAGAAAGTTTTTACCAAGAGTGTTAAAATATTTAGTAGGAATAATCTTCCAGTTCGGCAGTTCGGTTGTTGTTAATTTGGAGACCCATGAAGCTTTCAGTATTGTAAAATAACTGTTAAAATCAATCATTTTTAATCCCCCTTTTTGGTATTCTCCGATATTTGTGTTTCTTTTTACTTTGTCATTTTTTCCCTCCCAAATATATTTGAAACAGCAGCTTTCAATTTCTTTTAGGTAAATATCTGGAACTTTGCACGAAGTAGCCAAAAGTGTAAATTTTGGTAATATTAAAGATTTTATGATCAATATTTTCCCAACCATTGTTAATTTTCTTTTTTCCCAAGTTTTAATTAATGATTTCATGTTATCTATTTTAGGTTCCCAATTTAACTTTTCACATTGGTGTTTGTCGTGACCAAAATAAATGCCTAAAGCTTTAACAGGTTTGTCTGTCCAGTGTATGCCTTCAATTTTATCTATGCTATTTTTAAGCGCCCCAATCCAAATTCCTTCTGTTTTATTACGGTTTACCTTCAGACCTGAGAAAGAACCAAATGTTTCAATTATATTCATAGCTTTTGATATATCTGATTTTGAACTACAAAAAAGTGTTGTATCATCAGCCAATTGTGATATTTTGATGCTGTGTGTTTTATTATCTATAGTAATACGAATACCTTTAATGTCTGAGAGTTTGCCTTAATCGCTCGGCCATAATTTCGACTGATAAAACAAAAAGTAAAGCCGATAAAGGACATCCTTGACGAATTCCTCTAGAGTTTTCAAAAATTCGGATACCCATCCATTATCACACACGTCTGTATTCCCTTATATAGTGATTCCACCCATGATATGAATGATTCATTAAAACCAAAATGCTTTAGAATGCTTAACATGAATTCCCATTCCAAAGAATCGAAAAGCTTTTGTAAAATCAACAAATATAATAGCCCCATCTATTCCGTTTGATTCTGCATAGTCCATTATATCTTGGATTTGCCTTCAATTAAATCCAATAAAACGATTTTTTACATATCCGGTTTGATCTTCATTAATTAGTTTAGGAAGAAGCTCTTTTAGTCTCTGTGCCAAAACATGAGATAATATTTTCAAATCTACGTTTAATAATGATATTGGGCGATAATTGTCCAAAGATGATGGGTCATTTTTTTAAAATAATAAAGATAGAACACCTGTTCTTTGTGTATATGATAAAAGTTTTTCCTCGTGTCCTTTATTTAAAACTTTTACTAACATTGTTTTTAATTTTTCCCAGAACGTCTTATAAAATTCTAATGTTAAACCATCTAGACCAGGTGATTTATTTAGCTTCATCTTGTTAATACCATTAGTACATTCATCTATAGTAACCTCCCCGTCACAAATTTTAAAGTCGTCTCCATTTATCTTCTTTTCCATAACAGTATCGCCTATATATTTGTGTAGTAGATTTTTATCTGGATTCGTGGTTGTATATAATACTTTATAATAGAGTTTGTTAATAGATTCTCCTAGGTCCAACCAGGACTTGCAGCTCTTCAGTGTCCAGGGCTTAGTTTTGTATAAAGGAGAGGGGAAGTTGGTGAATGATCCAGAGAAGAACTATTCCCAGGTTATTGGGTTCCCAATTTGTTGGGAACACATTGTATTAATTGTTACTGTATCAGTAGACCCATGGATACAAAGGGTCTGTCAGTGGGGGATAGGTTGTATACTTTTTAAATTGATGCATATTTTCTATAAAGTTGGTATGATTTCTGTTTTTTGTTAATTTTGAGTGAAATTCACAGGGCCCACCTCAGTAGAGGGAGCCTTATTAATAAAACTGGGGTTTTCGTAGGGTTAGTTTTAGGTCATCGGATAGACCATTTAGAGATGTCCAAAGAACTACCCAGAAATCAGCCGGTAATGAACTAATGACTAACAGACGACTTTATCATACTGAAGAGCAATCCGGCCGTTCCTGACTGCAGGAAAGACCATCCAAGGTATCTATTGGTATTTAGATATACTCGGAATCACAACATTGACATTCAATCACGTGACATGGACGGTCACATGATCAGGAACAGCTATCAAAAAGTACGACAAACCGAACCCGACTCGCATTGCATGCCGTAGAATATGGAGACAGTCCAAAATCCCGATAATGATAATTACGACTTGGTAATGGAAAACCATCACTTTCATTGGTCATGGTTTACCATGTTATCCCTGACTGTTAGTGTGGTCGGTAAAATATGATTCAAATCTTGCAAATCTTTGCAGAAAATAATATTTTTTTACGGTATATAAGTCAGATAATGCATATTTTAAGGTTTATCTTGTCGTATAACACACCCCTCGGTGTGTTATACGACAAGACCTTAAAATATGCATTATCTACAACTTAAATATTTAATTGCTTTGCTAGGAAATTTCTTTGATAAATATTAACATTGATTTTAAAGATAATGGTTTTATCATATTTCAGTTGACAAAGTACAGTTACAGGTGTTTATAGCTTAAGTCTTATTTACACTACATTGTTATAGCATTCAATTAGTCTGAAATTAAGACAAACACAAAAAATAATCAACCTTCTAAAACTTTCATTTATTGTGGAGGTACAAATAAAACTGATCACAGATACCACGACCAAAATGTGTACACCAGACACATGTTTCTCCTACAAAAGACTCATCAGTGACGCTTGAATCAAAAAAGTTAAAAAGCTCAAATAAAGTACGAAGCTGAAGATCATTGAGGACCAAAAATTCCAAAGTTTTTAAAAAATATTCTGTCAAACAGAGCACAGAAATATTAATGTAATTTCTGTGCATATTCTAAAAAGTTTTTTCTTTCACAATATAAATGAGAATGGAAATGGGGAATGTGTCAAAGAGACAGCAACCCGACCAAAGAGCAGAAAACAGCCCAAGGCCACCAATGGGTCTTCAACACAGCGAGAAAATTCCGCACCCAGAGGCGGGCTTCAGCTGGAACCTAAACAATAATGTGTACTAGTTCAGTGAAAATGGATATTTTAAGCTTAAAACAGCTCTGAATTTGGATTGTGATTGAATATTTAAAATAGATTATTATCTAATTAATAATGAAAATGATATTTGTAAATATGAACCCCAAACATGATCATGTAAAAATTTAACATAACACACACACAACAAAAATAAAATACCACATAAAAACAACTGTGACATCTACCTTCATAACACACATGACTTAAAAAAAAAACTTATAAAGACATTTTGATGTTATCATTACTGGTTCATGGAATAAGTTTGAGTTATTTCCCTTTGAACAGAAATATGGTTTAACATAGTCCTCAAACATTAGATATGATTTAATCACTAAAATCGTTCTCTAAAATTAGATATGATGTAACATAATGTATACCTATTTTCAAATTATAATAAAATATAATTAATAGTTTCAAATATTTTTCTTTCATTTGTCACAAACTCATATAGATCTGCAAATTATCTATTAATGTCAACAACTTTAAATGTAATGAAATATATCCTTTAATAAAATAGATTATCATGATTATTATCTAATCAAAGGAGTTCACTTCATAAAAAATATTATATACATAGCATTCAGAAAATTAGTTTAAATACAGAACAACAAACAAACCTACCATAAAATTCTTCAAACAATTTACCAAAGAAAAGAAAAAAAAATCCAAAATGTCATTTATCATTAATACAATGTCTTTTAAAAATCTTTTAAAAAATGATTTATTTCCCTTTGAACAGAAATGGATTAATTCATCAAAAATTAAATTCTTGGAAAAGGGCTAAAACTGAGCAACGAGAAAAGTTAAAATCATAAAAATTGAACTTGACCTTCATTTAGTCACAGGAAACAACATATCTAAATTTGAAAAAATTTCTTCAAAGCGTTTTCATGTAAATGAACGGACACTGTTTGGCAGCCAGCTGCCCGCCCGCCTGCCCGCTGTACATCCCCAAATCAATAACCGATTTCTACTTGGAAAATCCGGTTAAAAACTAAAAATTGGTAAAACTTGCTATTAAATGGCAATAACTCCTATAAGTAGTAGTCTGACATTACTTGCATTTAACTCCTATAAATGTTCTTTTTTCAGCCTTGGTGGCCATGATGGTTAGCAGGAGTGATCTAGGGACATATTTTGTAAGCTAGATGCCCTAAGAATAACTGTGGCAAAATTTAATTCCATTTGGCATAGTAGGTTCAGAGTAGAAGATTTATGTTAAAGTTAACAGACATCGAGCCTGTTGTTCAGTGGTTGTCGTTTGTTGGTGTGGTTCATAAGTGTTTCTCGTTTCTCGTTTTTTATATAGATTAGACCATTGGTTTTCCTGTTTGAAATCTTTTATACTAGTCATTTTGGGGCCCTTTATAGCTTGCTGTTTGGTGTGAGTGAAGGCTCAGTGTTGAAGGCTGTACTTTGACCTATAATTGTTTACTTTTTTATACATTGTGACTTGGATGGAGAGTTGTCTCATTGGCACTCGTACCACATCTTCTATTTATACCAGATGGCTAAATCTTACACTGGGCCAAAAGGACAAGGCTAAAATAAATCCAGAGCATGTTTTGTTGTCAACAGGTACAGAGTTTTGTTTCATCAAATTAATAAATCCATCTTTTACCATCACATTATAATATTAACAAAACACTTATTTCAAAATACAGTATTATACACCACAAGCACTTGTCTGTGTAACAACAATTACTTAAAGGTATTTTCCCGTTTGAATGGTTTTACACTAGTAATTTTTGGGACCCTTTATAGCTTGCTGTTCGGAGTGAGCCAATGCTCAGTGCTGAAGGCCGTACCTTGACCTATATTGGTTTACTTTTATAAATTGTTATTTGGATGGAGAGCTGTCTCATTGGCACTCATACCACATCTTCCTATATCTATATAGATTATAAAACAAATTACAAAGACCAGTGCCTGTGTGAAACACACATCAGACTATTTGTATTTACTAGTACTATAATTGTAAACATGCATACAAGAATTAGTAACTGTTTTAGTGGACTAAAACTAATGTGTCCCCTTCATCTACTATATAAGTCATTCCAGTAAAGAAGAGGCCCAACAAACAAATTCTAGTACTGAAACGGTATTGCCATGGCAAATAAGAAAATAAATCTGATAAATGGGTATAATCTGTTAACTGTTTCAGTATATTTCACAATTTATGATACGATAGGTTCGGGCATGACCAATAGCTTCCTCCCCTTGACAAAATCTATGTTGCACTTAAATCATGACAATTCAGAATACATGTGGTTTAGTGGTGGTGATCTGAACAGTTTGTGCTAAATTTAACAATGGACAATAAAGTGGGTGATGCATATGGTGTGTTTTTAAGGTCTTGCAGTGAAAATTAAGAATATGGAAAGTTTTGTTTTTTTATTGTTGTAGTCAAAATGGTGACCTATAGTTGTTTAACTTCATTTGGACTCTGGTGAATAGCTGTCTCATTGGCAATCAACTACATCTCTTTATTTTTTTTATAGGGCAGTTTTAAGATAACAATTAATGATGTGAACGGTTGGAGCATGTCAACTAGGGACAAAACTTATGATGGACTAGAAAGGTCTGATGAAGGCACTTTACAATGCATATGGTTTAGAAGTGAGATATTTAACAAATTTTTCATATGAGGAGGTTGGGCATGACTCTTAACTTTTTTTTCAGGGGCAAACCTTCAGATGCCCGAAAAGGTCTTGCCATAGATAACAAGAAAAACATGGTTATTGAGTGGACATGCAAATGTTCATAAAAAATCACTTTGAGGTCAAAGGTCTAGGTCAAATGACATTAAACATCAACACATGATTAATATTTTGCTGGAAAAGTTTGTTATTTTCATCAAAATCCAAATGAATCTTAATAAAAATCAAATACCTACATATATAAGCAACTGTTAAGGTTATAAGAGAAATCTAGGTTACAAGTTAAGAAATCCAAAGAAAAAAAACTTTTCTCATTAAATCTAAAATAAAACTTTTATACCCAGCATCTTCTTTAAATTGAAAATATATTCATGAAAGCAAATTCATTGAAGATATATGTTCAGTCATTAAAATCAAATTAAACCAATCCTTCAATTAATGATCTCTTCAAATATTGTGTGACTGAGATAAATCTAGAGAATTATGGGATATGCTTTGGTATTGTTAATCTGGTTAAGCCAATTATTTTCTCTTGAAGATACATTACATAGTCAGGATACTGACAGTTTGATCGTGTTGTAAGACTTTTCAAGTTTACTGTTATTTCTCCCATATTAACCATACACTTGGTTTGACATTTCTGTGAAAGTTCTGTTATATTTTAAAGACAGATGAATCAAACGTCAATGGCTTATCATAAGTTATTCCTTATTAGCACATCTAATTGGAGAAACATTCAAGTAAATAAAATTCTAAAAAGCTCATTCAGCTGACTAGCATGACAGAGGATCGAGAAATGTCCAATATGCTATCTATATCTAAATGCATTAATATCAATGCATCATCAAACCATATATCAATTGTATATCATGAAGATTTCTTCATAAACACACTTAATGAGAAAAGCTAATATACTGTTCACTGAAAGTGAATTTAAAATTAAAGAAAAAATGATGCCTTAAGGCATTGTTCAATAGGCCTACGGGAGGAGATGGCTTGAGGTTTTACTGGGCCGGCGCCAGGCGATGGATGCATCAAGGTAACGTTTGGGATGAAAGGGTTAAGGCATGGTCCAGTTTTCTTAAGGTGATGGCTTGTTCAACGCATAAAAGCTTCCAAAGTAACCAAAGTATGGCTTAGAGCAAAACGTCATATTCTGTTTGTACTTTTGAAACTAATATGCAAAAATGTAAATACAACATCATACCAAATATCAATGGTCTATTGTAAGTACTTCATAATATTCTACTGTAACAGAAAACTCAACAACAAGTTGCAATCTTTGTGGTGCTAGTATGTTTGATGGACATATTAAGTTCATTCAATATATTGCCAATTCCAAAGTATCAGCAAATAGGAAGTAGGTGTCTGACAAGTTTTAGCTTATACACTTTTCAACTCAGCACGGTCAAGCTGCTGACCAAAAATGAAGTCATGCGGCTAAGTACTACTGGAGAAAAGTGTGACAAAAATTATTTGTTGGATGTACAGATGGACAAGATGGTTGCAATATAGCTCTTACACCAAGAGTTGTGGTATAATATCTCAACCATGGAAAAAATGCTGACAAAAGGACATGGTGATTGCAAAATAGCTACCACACCTCAATTATCTAAACCATGGAAAATTTCCAAAGTCACTGAAGCATGATTAATAGACCATTATTGAAGCCTTACACCTACATTCTGATGTACTGTAAATTCAGAAATTATTGCGAGGTTTTTATCAATGCACCTGGGTGAGTATCAAAATACAATGTAGTTAGAACTCGCATTCCGATATCTAGTACACTGTACATTATAACTGTATGCACATTTTCCAAAAATTGCAATAGTTAATCTCCCACTTTTGGCCATTTTTTTTTAAAATCCCAATAATAAATGCACACAATAATTTTGAAATTTCAGCAAATAAAAATTACCACCATTGGAGCCCTACATCCCAATTCAAATTAAAATGACCATGTATCATCCATTTGGCTTAAAGCATGAACTAAATAGCTAGGACATACATGAAATGCACCACAACTTTGAAGTCTGGTCTACATGTAATGCTATTTAAGGGAAACAATTCTTAGCTTTCAAAAAATACTGAGCCAAAAAATAAGCAGTAATACATATATACCTATCTCAGTATTAATCTGCATACTTCATACAGAAAACTTTACCACAGATAGTTCAGCAAGTACATTGCGTTACAAAGTCACATTTCCAAGAGAAATATTTTTGTTACTAAGTGACAATAATCTGGGCTAATATGTTACAATTATATATATCATGCAATGTAATAAAAAAATACATTATGATCGTTTTTTATTGGAATGAACTTTGTAGCATACATTCACAATTTTTCTTATCTCAAATTACAATCATTATATCTAAAACACATCTGCAAAGGGCTAAATCTTTAGGAAATATACTTTAATGCAGTTATTTACATACAATTTTGTGAGCAGAGCAAACTTAACAAAATTTGTACTTTTTTATTTGCTGACAAACACAAACCTTAGTTTATGGCACATGTACATCCTTATCACATCCAGTGGGCATATATACATTAACTTCTGTTGTGATATTATTCATAAACAAAAAATCTTAGACATTTAATGAGTTCCAATGCTATTCTGAGTTATTGGTCTATTTATTCAGGGCATGAAGATATCTAAACCCAATAAGTCATTGAGGAGAAAGCATTAAAAGAAATATTTTATATGATATACATGCCAATATTGTCTGTGAAGAATAAACGCCTATGTTCAATTCACAATAATAGTTTTTTTCATGAACTAATATCAATGATTCACATTTTATAATGTAAATTTACTTAAAACAAAATATAAAATCTTCATACATCTGATTTTCAAGTTCTCTGACATTTAAAGTAATATTAAAAATCATTTTATTAATCTAACCAATTTGAAAATTTCATGAAAATGACATACAGTCGACTCTTGTTATCTCAAAGTCAGCCGGACTGGAGAAATATTTTGAGATACCCGTAGTTTGACTCAATCGAAAACCGGAAGTTTGACAGACCAAGGGACACAACTCTTGCTTAGCTTGGTAAAGCTAAAATAAATTCGGATGAATATGGGAAGGGGAACCGATATTCTGGTCTGAGATCGATGTATTTGTATGTTATGGTTTTTCATTATTATAATAATTTATTTTTTCACTATTTATTTCTTTGAATAGTTTCAATTTTTCCCTGTGGATTTTAGCTGAGAGAGTAATTTCCGATCGATCTTAACATTATTCAAGTTATTTAAAGTTGACAAAATTGTTCATTCTCGTATGCAAGAGATTTTAGAAAATTATGATTTCTTTTCATTTTCATTTTCTTTTATCTCAATTTTTTTTTGCAAGAGAAAAATACAAAAAGATTAAAGACATTGATAAATAATGAATTTTAAATGATTTTGTTATCCTTGGGACCGTAAATTTAGTTTGAGTCAACCGAAATTTCGACTCATCCAATTTCGACTCATCAGGAGTCAAAATACATATATTTATATGAAACAAAGTTCGGGACCACGAGATAACTTCGACTCATCTGAAATTTTGAGTCAACCGAGTTCGAGACGAGAGTTAACTGTATATGTCTAAGCTCTGGTTTGGTTTCCATAATTTTTTTTCATTGAAATCTTTATGGATTATAGTAGAAGAAACAGTCTTTTTTATGTTGGTTACTGTTTTTTTCAGGTTTTGGTGATAAAGACTGTAAAGTCGGTTGAAAATCATGTTAAATGATAGAAAACCAAAAAATGAGCCTAAATTTCAGTATATTAATGGCTGTTGTGACCTTGACCTTTGACCAAGTGGCTCATCTTTTTCATTCCAAGGCACATAATCCTTCAAATTTGGGAGATCTGGTACGGTTAGAACTACATGGAATTAGGTATATAGTTTTCCTTACCAAAAGACACCTATACCGCATAGCAAGCTATAAGGCACCAACAACAAGAAAACCAACAGCCTGTTTTTTGCAGAAAACAAGAAACGAAAAACAATTTGATGGCTATCAACAAACAAAAACCACTGAATAACTGGCTCCTGACTTGGGACCCCAACCCTCCTCTAACCTGGGACAGTGGTGTTACAGCACACTTGAGAGCTTTCAGGTTCATGCATATGGAGAAAAATATTGATTTTTCTAGGTCTGTTTGATTTCATATTATAGGTAAAAAAAAATATGTTAATCATTGCTTTTACCTGAAAGAATGAGTTTTTATGGGTCGAATCATTCCACCAAATGATTAATAAAATTGAGAATGGAAATGGGAATGTGTCAAAGAGACAACAACCCGACCACAGAACAGACAACAACAGAAGGTCACCAATAGGTCTTCAATACAGCGAAATTCCCGCACCGGAGGCGTCCTTAAGCTGGCCCCTAAACAAATATATATACTAGTTCAGTGATAATGGACGTCATACTAAACTCCAAATTATACACAAGAAACTAAAAGTAAAAATAATACAAGACTAACAAAGGCCAGAGGCTCCTGACTTGGGACAGGATTAACCCTTGTTTCACTTACAATGTTGACATTCTTTCCTTTTTAATAGCTGAACATGCCTAGTTCATGGTAAAATATCTCTAGCTAAGGGGTTTAATTGAAGTTCACATGAATACAGATTAAATGAGGTCGAATTATTCACTTGCAAGTGAATAATTCATCAGGAATGTTTCTTAGCTTATTTTGACAAAATTGAACCAAACTGGCTGCTAAAAGCGAATTATTATTTCACAATTTCATTTTCATTTATGATTGAACAAAAAAAATCATATTTTATTTTTTTTATCCTGTTGCTAATGCCCCTTTAAACAACTAACACTTTAAACAACTCATTCAAGTCAATGAAGAAATAACATTAGGGTTGACAGGGTGCTTACATAGTGTCATTTTGCTGATTGTGATTAAAAAATACCCAGAAAAACTGTGAGCAAAGCTGATAAATTCATACCCTACTTGATTTGCCATTGAACAAGTGAACAAACAAGTAGAACTGTGAGCTACTTCTCACTGATGATACCCCCGCCGAAATATTTCGGTAAACAGGAAGTTGTTGAGTGATGAATCTGAAAACACACAGTGTAACTTACTTATATTAACCCTTAAACCAAATTTCAAAAATCCTTGTCAAGTAGTTCCTGAGAAAAATGTGACGAAAATTTTCAACTTGGCTATCATGTGTAAAATAAAACAAGTGTTCGGTAAACAGGAAGTTGTTGAGTGATGAATCTGAAAATGCATCGCATGGTGTAACTTACTTATATAAACCCTGAAACCAAATTTCAGAAATCCTTGTCAAGTAGTTCCTGAGAAAAATGTGACGAAAATTTTCAACTTGGCTATCATGTGTAAAATAATACAAGTGTTCGGTAAACAGGAAGTTGTTGAGTGATGAATCTGAAAACGCATCACACGGTGTAACTTACTTATATAAACCCTGAAACCAAATTTCAGAAATCCTTGTCAAGTAGTTCCTGAGAAAAATACGAAAATATTCATGAGACGGACTGACGATGGACTTTATACGGAAAACACCAAAAACTGGTTCGCCATTCAATCTAAAGCTCCGCACCAAAGGAAGGGGTCGGCGCCAGTCACCTTAGCATTAATTGGACGAGTCTTACAAATCCAATGATTCGCTCACGATATCGACTAACTATATTGACGGGACTTTTGGACAACTTGTCCTCAAATGTTGACATTGCAATGCCGCAAAATAAATTAGTATCTGTTATTTAACTCCATACAGCAAGCTATTCATATCTCTACGTGGTATTAATTTTAAGTACATTTTAAGACATGACATGGGTGTGTTCAAACATGGAGTAGTAGTAATATAACTAGTAATCTATATATATATTTTTACATATATTTGTAGATGCTGGGAAATAATATATTATATAATATATAAATAGTATATTATTCCAAGGTCTATGCATAAGATTTGAAATATGATATTACATTTTAATTAAAGTAGATGTAAAAAAAAAAAAACTTATCCGGAGACATTATTATGTTCCAAAAATTCTGAGCGTTTGATATAGAAAGAGAAATACAGTCGATTTTTATACGTTGTTCTATCAAATATTTACCAATTTTTTTTTTAAAGATCTTTTGAAAATTCAATTTCATTTATATAGCAAAAACAGATTAGGATTGATAAAAGAGATTCACAATTAACCACGGTTATGTGATAAAAGAGATTCACAATTAACCACGGTTATGTGATAAAATTTCCTTCAATTACTGTGACTTGACAGTTAGTGTTGCTCTCCACCTATTGCAACTTATTCAAAATTCTGACCAAATTGCAATTTGTTTTATAAAACCAAACTGTTCAACTGGTCAGAAATTTGAACAATCTGCTGTAGAAAACCACAGTCGTCAAATCGGGAATCAATGACAACAGCACAATTAAATACCCCACGAGCGTGTTATCACATTCTTGACAAACTGAGTAGTATCTATCATTTCCTTGAGAACTCAGTAGGGATAGGAATGTGCTTATTTTTCGTTAGATTTCCTGCCAATATACATTATAAACACATCACATGATGCACAAGTCTCGCCGAAATGATTAAATCACACAGTCAGAAAGCTGACCACAAGATTTAGGCCGTACCTGTTGTTAGTGTACAGGGATGATTCCAGCTGTTTTCAAATGGGTCCCTTGACCATCAAATTGGGATTTTTTTATGCATAAAATCTAAGATGAAATAACATTATTTTCCTGTAAAAATGGAAAATGTATATTAAGTTTCATCTGTACACTGAAGTAAGAAGTTGTAACATTTTGAATAATTCTGGATGGGCTACTGAATATGATGTATATATCATATGTGATAACCAGATCGCTTGACAGTTATTTGATTGAGACCAGGGAAGTTATTACATTAAAAGATCAATGCACATGATGCACCATCTTTTGTAGGCTTGCATCTCACAATGTAGCTATGGTAACCTAGGCCTTTTACAATAATATATATATCAGCTAACATAAACCACGGAAAAAAATTATCCATTTTGGTATTTTTTTCAACAACAGATCATCTTTATAAATTTACCTTGATTCAAAGTGATTTCAAATTGAACTGGCCAATTGTCGAATTCAGAAAAGCAATTACGAAAGTTTATACTTTATACTTGATAAGATATTTTGTGATTTTTGCTTGCTGTTTAATATGTAGAAGGTTGCCATAGTTTAACTTTTGGTGTCACTCTAAGAAACAGGAAATTAAAGCATTGAACCATTGTATTTTAATATTATTTTGATCATCTTCACAACTTTTGAAACAGTTCCATAATGTCGACATCGTATTAATAATTTCATGAATGATCTATCATCCACATGTATTTTCAAAAACGCTCAAACTTATGACTTTTGGGGAAAAAGAGCCTGACAAAATATAAAATAATTTCTTTTACAAAGTTTTCATCATATTATATAACCGGCTCTGCTGGGCGATCTCCTTTTACGAGATCAGGGCCCATTAACATTTATTCATCAATGTTATATCAAAATTTATATTTTGCTCTCTGTCGATGTCTGCCTTGATGACACCCATTTTGACAAAAAGCATCTTTTTATCAACCTGCTGGGCGATCTGCTTTTACGAGATCAAATACTCTAATTAAATCAAATCATTTAAGCCACTGGTTGACATAATTTAATCGTTAAAAAAGTGAAATCGTTGACAGCATTCTTATCCGGATTTTAAAACGTTTTGACAACAAACTATGGAAAATTCTAGTTGCTTAAATTGATGACGGAAACATTTCCGGAAATATCGTTTTTATTTTATTTTAACTGAATTGGGAATTTATATTCACATAAATTTTTTAGGGGCCGCCGGCCAATTCAAGGGCAGCTCAGCGGCCCTAAACTGTAAAGTGGAATCATCCCTGATGTCATTAGTTTTTCTCACTGTTCTATATATTACTTTGATTTAACATTACCAGATATTTGTATTTTTACTTTATGGTCAACTTGAAGACTATGACCAATTTTATCACATTCAAAATGTTCAAAATAAAAAATAAAATTATTCTTGGCTAAAGTAATGGAAAGAAAAAGCAAAAAGTAGTGTTATTTTGGTGAAAAAAATTTACATACAACTGTCAAATATTCATTTAATGAAAAACTATTGTTGTCTTACCTAGAACTCCAATGTCTAGTCCAGCTAACTGTCTTCTTATTTCATCATATATTTGTAAACCAGCACTAAAATCAGCTACAATAATCTTGGTTTTTACTTTGAACTTTTGTTCTAAAAAATTGTATATAAGAATTAGAAATGATTATGAAACTTAATATAAATACAATATGTATGAAACAAATCTTGAACCCATTGTTGAATGTACCTCTGGCATTGCTAAATATTAAATCAGTCTGACTCAAAACCTTTGTAATCACATAATCAATGAATTCAATAAGTGAATTGATCAACTGAGTGCTTTTATTTGGTTTTAATGCACATATAAACCATTGTGGCATTGCATTTGCAAAAAGAACAGCATAAGATAGAAAATTGAAAAGCATAATTCACAAAGAGCAGAAAAAAACAATTAATTATTTGAAAGGGTGCCACATGTGGAGCAGAATCTGCTTACCCTTCTGGAGCACCTGAGATAACACCCGGTTTTAGTGGGGTTTGTGTTGCTCAGTCTAATATGTTGTGTTTTGTATACTGTTGTTTGTTCTTCGATCGTTTTTTGTTTTTTGCTAAGCATTCTCATCTTTTTTGTCTACTAATGAATTTGAATGTCCCGTAGGTATCAGTCAC
The DNA here is from genome assembly GCA_017311375.1 of Mytilus coruscus. NCBI lineage: Eukaryota > Metazoa > Mollusca > Bivalvia > Mytilida > Mytilidae > Mytilus > Mytilus coruscus. The sequence continues at coordinate 60,048,635 of CM029604.1, read as the reverse complement.
TACTTTCTTTTAAGGTACTTGTATCAGTTTCTTCAATAATGACAATATTGACTGAAAATCTGTTTTCTACAAAACCAGCCAGCTTATATATATATATATATATGTGCTATTTCCTATTTGTCATGTTCTTTGATTTTGTTCTAAGATAGATTTACCTTTTTCTAGCTCAGTCCTTTAATATATAATTTGGACTTTGCTCCAAGATACAGGTACAAAATTTCTCTATGACAATCTTTTAACTTTGTATCTATCTTAAAATAGACCTACCAATTTCTTTGGCACAATCTTCTAACTTTGCCTTTGTTCTGCTTATCAAAATAATGTCCATTCCTTTCTTGGCCAGCTGTGAACATTAAAATGTATTCCATAAGCATTGAATATGTTGAAAGTTGATCCCCTTTTTTATGAGTAAATGCATTTTAATCTAAATGTTTTGGTCAATTCTAAAATATCAGCAATTTGTTCATTTCACCATATTGTCCCTGACCGTTTTTAAAATTAATCTAAGTTGATGGGGAAATTTTTATGTTTAACATTGAATATCTGATAATACAATATGTTGCAGATGTAAAACCACCATATAATTCAATATCAAATGCTTATTAGTTATTTGTGAAAAATGACATAAGATAATATCTCTATCAGGCCCAAATATCTGTTTCTACTGCCATATTCATATGATATCAGAATGAGAATCAAGCCTTAGTAGTTTCATTGTAATATATCTAACTAAATTTTATCTTTAAATTTCTCCTACTATTGACATCAATGATACTTTTGTTAAATTTGATATAAATTAAGTTACATGGTGATACCCCATCTTCATGTGCATGTACCTGTAATTTAATTGAATTAACCTAAAATATAAATGATAAACTTAAACATAACCACTGAACTGTTTACATGTATTGAGGTCATACCATCTCTGACAGGACCTTAATTTTGGCAGTTTATGACATGTAAATTATATGTGTACATGTATTTTGCAACAAATTCTTTGTTGAAGTTTTTTTGTGATATGATCATAAGCTTCACTTCAAACTACTTATTATCTCAAATTTAAACATGTTATATAATTTCCTACTTCCTATTTAAAGTGTCTGGACTTGCATTGCCAAAAGCAATTGATTGAGGTAACATGAATATTGAAGCATAATTGATCATTTCCTTTCAATGAAGCCAAGAAAATTTTCCTTGTACAGTGAGTGTTGTAAATTTTCAAACTATCGACAAACAGGTAGTAGCTGCACGGAAGATGTACACATTTCTTAAATGCTACAACTCAACATTATCAAGCTGCAGATCAAATATAAAATCATTCCCTTCAATAGATTTGATTTGATTTTTGGTGTTTTAACGCCACTTTTAAGCACCGCTTTTGGGCTATTTCGTGGCGGCCAGTTTTTATTGGTGGAGGAAGCCGGAGTGCCCGGAGAAAACCACCAACCTTCAATAGGAAAACTGACAATCCTAGTCAATTAAGATTGGAGTCGAGTGCACCAGCACGAGCATGGTTCGAACTCACAACCTCAGTGTTGACTAGCTAGTGATAACAGTAGTAATTACTTAGACCACTCGGCCACCGAGGCCCCCCCTTCAATAGAAACCATGAAAAAATTGAATAAAATTTTCCTTGAATAATGAGCTTGTAAACTTTCAAACTATCAACAAACAGGAAGTAGCTGCAGGGCAGATGAAAAAAAAAATCCTTTATATGACTATTAAAAAACCTGAAACATGATTAAAAGAGATGCTACTGAGACAGCAACTCTACAACCCAAAAGAACTAAAAGATTAAGAAGATTACTTATTATCATCTGGAAATAGAAAACCACACTTACTTGGTGTGTGTATCCTTTTCCAATGCCATCTGTAGCACCAGTAACCACTATCAATAAAGAAATAATTATTATTTCATTCCACAGTATCCAAAGACTTTAAAGTTTATATTGTTTCTTTGTCTTTTTTCATATTAAACTATTTCAGAAAAATTACATGTGTATGATGCTTATTCTGCAGCAAGTTTCAAATAATAATTAGAACTGCTGTATTATGATCATATGCATTTTAAAAGATATTCAAAAAATTGAGTCGCCAGATTTTTTAATACTATGCCAATACATGTATGTAGTTTATATTGTGTTACATGTATTTGAAAAAAAATTAAATGGAGACACGGATGATGCCCCACTTTGCATATAATGTTATAAAGGGACATAACTAGAAAAGTGACACACCAAAATTTGAACTTGATCTGTGTTTTGTGGTAATAAGGCGTTGTGTATAAAACTGTAGGTCACCAATCTTGTTCATGTTGTTTTCAAGTTACAGATTGTGAAAAAGTGACACATTTGGTAAAGATTATCATGACTACATGTATACAGGGAAAAGGCATTATTATGTGAATAGAAAGAATACTAAATGACAGAATTTTGAAATAAAATACAGACTTCCCGTAATTCATCAAAAGGCTGTCAGAAACTTGGTGAAACTGCAATGATTTATCTGACTGACGAAAAACTAGTCAGACAAAAACATTTTTGGGAAAATCTGTTATCGTTAAAATCTGGAAAACATATAATTCATACAGTTTTAACAGGCTGTTCCAAAAACTTTCAACTCTATTTCTGGGTTAATTTGGGTATTCAAAAACCTATATACAAAATGTATATATGTGTGCTTTTTAATTAAAAAAGTTCATTAAATAAATATATATAGATTGCATATCTAATACTTGAAATTCTCATTCAAAGAAGGGAAAGGTGTTATTCCTCAATCCTCAGATGGTTTATTGCATACCTGCAAACTTTCACAATTTAGAAGTGAATTAAATGACTTTGACCCCTTGTCCCCTTGATCATGAAAAAAGCCCTTAAACACAATTTGGTGACACGAAAAGTTTGTTGGTTTCTGGTTTTTAAATTTTCCAAATGGAGACAATCGTGATCAGCAATTATAAGCCAATCAAAAATTGGTATTTCCAGTGATCACGTTTTCATCTGATTAATGGGGCATTGCAATGTAAACAAGCAAAGATTCGAATTTGTATGGACATTTGATTTGTATTCCTCTGTCTGTATGTCAGAATTCAACGATAGGGATTGATTGATTTTGGTGTTTTAACGCCACTTTTAAGCACCGCTTTTGGGCTATTTCGTGGCGGTCAGTTTTATTGGTGGAGGAAGCCGAGTGCCGGAGAAAACCACCGACCTTCGATAGGAAAACTGACAATCCTAGTCAATTAAGATTGAGTCGAGTGCACCCGCAAGCGGGGTTCGAACTCACAACCTCAGTGTTGACTGGCTAGTGATTACAGTAGTAACTACTTAGACCACTCGCCACCGAGGCCCTCAACGATAGGGATATGCATGCCTTTTGCAAAGTCTGCAATAGAAACAGCAACATTGACCACGGTGACCTGAATGACGTTTTGAAGCATCATCGCTGCATGCAAGGACTGAATGCTACCAAGCCTGTCAGTAACATTCTTTGTACAACCAGATGATGAGCAACTCAAAAAAATTAAGCAAGCATTTACAGTTAATACAACAGAACTGTTCATAAGACCGTTTCAATGCTTTGAATTAAATCAGACTATTAAAATATGAATCAAGTTTAATGCAAGTTAATGAAGTATGCTTCCTTTGATATATATATTGAGTTGCAGTGCTACCATCAACATATTAAATAGTAGCTGATATGGACATATCACTTATTGTAACAGATCCTTACAGTGTTGTCACTCTTGTTATTAAATTATCAAATTACTTAAAATATTGTCTTCACAAGGAATAAGGTAAATGTCGTTCTTTGATCCATAATCATAAATAGTAAAAGTCAATAGTCACTTATTCCTACACAAAAAAATATTTTGCTGTTATTCTAGTTGGCATGCACTATCTTAAAGTATCTTTTCTACACAATAATATAAGTACAAGAATTATGTAAATAAAAAGAAGGCTTATTAGCTCATTATCAGTACACCATAAGAAAAAAGATGAGATGTGACAACATTTCTAGAGTAAAAAACACTGCACACTTAAACACAGTGAAAAATTGTTATCCTCAAAAATGCTCATGTACACTAATATTCCCATGGGGATTGTAAAGAGTTGACAGGTATGTTATTGGTACAATGTGGTATCAGGTCCATTTATCTCCCTTAACATGCTCATACCCTACACGTTCACACCCTATTTTTATTCAGATACATGCTGAATAATCAGACGTTTTTTAGATGTATATTCATATATCAAAATATTATATTTTCATGAATAAATCTTCATGAATTTTTATGATAAAATATTATTTTTGTGATTAGTTAATTATTAATTGTTAAATAATGATTACTATTAATTGGTATTTACAAAGCTAATTGGGTTTATTGTTATGTGTGAAAAAGTCATGATTGTTGTTAACTAGCTTTGGTTTAAAGTAAAATACATGTACATGTAGTAAGATTGGTAACATCACAGTACCAAAATTGCACCTATTCAACAAAAAAAGCTGCGGAAATCTTACAAGTTTTCTTTGAGACTAAACAATTGGTATTTTTATGATTTGACATTATACACAAAATTAAATTGGTGTAACTATATAGTAAATAAGGATACATCTACAAAATAAACACAGAATGGAAACTTTTGTCTGGATCATAAAAACGTAGGTGAAAAACTGTCAAAATAGGTGCAATTTGGGTACCCTCACATTATGCATGGTATGATTAAAAAAAATGAAGATTTTTATCTAGGCAATTTCATTGTGAGAAGTTTGAAAGTCATTTGGTATCTTCCGCCTTTCTTTTACAAGTCTTATATGAATGTGAAAAAGGGGGAACATGAAAGGGATTTAACAAGATTTTGGGCGAACAGACCCAGATTCATATGTTATTGGGATTTTGATATATATGATAAAAGGAGATATGTGGACATGTGTCAATGGTATCAGGTCAATCTGGCCCCAAGTCGATTTTTCCCAAGTCAATCCAGCCCAAGTCATTCAGGCACAACAGGAGGATATTTTTTAACGACCTTGACTACCATGAGGGTCTTGCACGGTCGGTTGTTCAGGCCCCAAGTGGATCCACCTTAAATATGGGCCTGATTGACATGGACTGGATCTACTTGGACGGATCCACTGGTTTGGATCGACTTGGGGTCGGGTCAGATCGACATGAAAGCTGTGTCAACCATGACAACATACAATGTACAGGCCTCAACAATAGAATAGACAGGTGTTTTTACATGCAAATCTACCTCTCAAATGTCTAAAGTTTAAATCGCCAGATGCTATGCCAACTGTAAATAAAGCTTATTATTAGTACATATATTATGTATTTTGTTCCTAACCGATGAGTTGCACCTACCAGCCCACTGTCCACATTTCTTGAAATTCTTAGTTAAACCAAGCGGTTTTGCCAGAAGAAAGACTTTGATGCCATTAAAAATTGAAAGGGCGAGCTTAAGTGCGATATATGAAACAGACACTACTCCTGCTACTGCAAAAATATCTGAATAATTCCTAAGAAAACTTTGGACATTAGACGCCATGCTGAGACTACCGGCAAATGAATCATGTGATGTGCAAGATTTATGTAGATACGGTACTTTATCGTATCTTTAAACACTTCAGTGATCAAAATCGTGTGTCCAAGGTAAACACTGATTTAAATTTAGAGTTATCTCGCTTTGAATGGTATTTTGCACAACTTTTGGAATTGCGCTTTCGCTTCCAACAGTTTTGATTCGATCGCCACTGACACTTATGTACTCAAAACGGTTGTCTGGCATACCAAATTATAAGCATGTTTTTTTTTTTTTAAATTAGGTTTAACGTATTTATTAATTTTATCTTGAATTGCGAACCTGATAGAAAACACCCTTGGAGAACACCCCACTTGACAGAACTGTGCAGCCTCATTTCACATTATGTTTGACTTTGACAAGACAATAAAATTAATAAATGCGTAAGTAATACGCCCATTTCACAAAGTTCAAGTACCCACATGTTATCCTAGTATTATGGGTTTTCGTGCTATTAAGAACGCATTGTTACGTCACAATTTCCATTGAAAAAGCATGCATAGTACGAATTCATATGACGATCTTCTGTTTGTTTGTTGGACATGAACATGATGAAGAATGACAATAATAGGGACTAATAGTTTGATGTCTTTCATTTTCGGAAGTTTTTCTCGAATGTTTTCTTAACATTATACCCTTTCCATATAATAAAACACTGATAATATTAAAAGTTGCCAGTTGTTTCCTTACATGATTAATCGCAAAACTCATGATTGAGCATACATATCATTTGTATTTTCAATGGCTCAAGATGATATCTAGGAGTCAAGTGTGGCATTTCTATGTATTTTGTTTTCAAATATTTTATTCAAATAGTAATTATCTTAAAGTTTTATTTTATTTCTGTATTTCATGACTTTTCTTTTCTGCTAAGTTAACACATGGAAATTATGGTTGAAAAAAATATATTTTAGTAACCATTTGACCCAATTATTTCTCAATACATTTGTTTGTACTTCTAAAATAATCAACTACAAAATGTAGCAGTGGCAGATTCTGAAAGGGGCTTAAAAAGAAGAACAAACAGATTTTATTGGAAACTTTGTTCTGCAAACTGACTTAAACAAGTCAAATCATGTTCTGACTTTAAAAAGTCAGTCCTTAACTAAGTTTATTGAGATGGTCAGGCATTGTAAAATGATATTAATGAATGTATTGGAAAAGTTATTTCAAGACACCGGAAATACATGTAAGATCCTGTAAAAATAAATAACCATTTGACTTAATTATTTCTAAAAAATTTATTAAATAATAAAAACAATGGCAGTTTCAGAAAGAAAGGGGGTCTTAGTGGAAGTTCACCTTACAAAACACTCAATTTTAAGTGTAGCATTTTCATATGAATATTAAGAATGTATTAGAAAATCAGATAAAAGACAAAGTAAATCGGCCCTTAAAAGTCACAATCACAAATAATAATGACTGTAAAAATGTTTATCTTAAGTATAATTCAATATATAAATGTGAAATTTTGTTTTCAAAGATTTCATCAAATTATTTATCTTATTTTTTCATAATTCATGACCATGATGATGTTTTATAAATTTAAACAAGGAACTGTTAATTGTTAAAAATATTTTAATGACCATTTCATTCACATTATGTTCTGACTTCAAAGAGTCAGTCAAAAACTTAGATTAAACATATTGCAACTTTTAAGCCCGTCTTAAAGAATGTATGGAAAAGTCAGGGAATAAGGTCCCATTAAAAAAAGTCACCATAGTGAGGACTATAAAGAAAACACAAATATATTTGGTACAAATTTTTTATTCTAACATATATTTTGTTTTCAAATATTTTATTCAAATTATCTTAAAGTTTATTCTATTTCTGTATTTTCATGACTTTTCTTTTCCAATAAGTTAACACATGGAAATTATCGTCGTACAAAATATATTTTAGTAACCATTTGACTCAATTATTTCTCAATACATTTGTTTGTATTTCTAAAATAATCAACTACAAAATGTAGCAGTGGCAGATTCTGAAAGGGGCTTAAAAAGAAGAACAAATAGATTTTATTGGAAACTTTGTTCTGCAAACTGACTTAAACAAGTCAAATCATGTTCTGACTTTAAAAAGTCAGTCCTTAACTAAGTTTATTGAGATGGTCAGGCATTGTAAAATGATATTAATGAATGTATGGGAAACGTCATTTAAAGACACCGGAAATACATGTAAGATCCTGTAAAAATAAATAACCATTTGACTTAATTATTTCTAAAAAATTTATTAAATAATAAAAACAATGGCAGTTTCAGAAAGAAAGGGGGTCTGAGTCGAGGTTCACCTTATGAAACACTCAATTTTAAATGTAGCATTTTCATATGAATATTAAGAATGTATTGGAAAATCAGATAAAAGACAAAGTAAATACGGTCCCTTAAAAGTCACAATCACAAATAATAATGACTGTAAAAATGTTTATCTAGTATAATTCAATATATAAATGTGAAATTTTGTTTTCAAAGATTTCAACAAATTATTATCTTATTTTTTCATAATTCATGACCATGATGATGTTTTTATAAATTTAAACAAGGAACTGTTAATTGTTAAAATATTTTAATGACCATTTCATTCACATTATGTTCTGACTTCAAAGAGTCAGTCAAAACTTAGATTAAACATATTGCAACTTTTAAGCCCGTCTTAAAGAATGTATGGAAAAGTCAGGAATAAGGTCCCATTAAAAAAGTCACCATAGTGAGGACTATAAAGAAAACACAAATATATTTGGTACAAATTTTTATTCTAACATATATTTTGTTTTCAAATATTTTATTCAAATTATCTTAAAGTTTATTCTATTTCTGTATTTTCATGACTTTTCTTTTCCAATAAGTTAACACATGGAAATTATGGTTGTAAAAATATATTTTAGTAACTATTTGACTCAATTATTTCTCAATACATTTGTTTGTACTTCTAAAATAATCAACAACAAAATGCAAACTGACTCAAACAAGTCACATTATGTTCTGACTTGAAAGAGTCAGCCAAAACTCTGAACTTATTGTAACTTTAAGTTAGGCAGTGTCATGTGACCTCTAAGGAAACAAATAAGAAAAAATTATATTCTTTAGAAGAAAAAAAGTAATATAAGCAGATTTCAGGTTGCATGTTCTTAATTGCTTACAAATAACTTTATCAATGTTTATCAACTTTAACAAAATTCCAGTATTTCTTATCCTGTAAAATGTTTTGTGTTTTATGAAATATTTGACTGAAGTAAGTATCGCTAAGTTCTTTTCAAGTTTTATTATGTTTACCCATCAATCAATGTCAAATTAAAATTAAATATCATAATTTGTTAATTAACACAAAATATCAGGTTTACTATTCTAATTTAAAGCATGTATTTATCAGGTTAAGGTGAAAAATATAAGTCAGAAATTCAGATCTCTTTATCTTTGTTAATGTCTTACCTCTTATATTGTCCTTCTAACTTCTAAATTAGCAATGATTAACATGATTAACAAAGACTGTTTATATTTCAAGAGGAAAAATGAATAAGCATCAGGGACTGACATTTGATTCATAATTTGAACCACCATAGGTTAAACAATGGACAATTGTCTTAAGACATTGGGAAAGGTGTTTAAAAATTTGAGTTTTTCTGACCTTAATAAGTCAGAACATTCTGACTCTTTAGGTCAGAATATTGACTTCAATTTTCTTCTAAATTCTTAAGAAACAAAGACTATCTGTATTTCAAATACATTGTAAGAGGTAAATGCTTCATGTGGCTAAGCATCTGTGGTCCGTTATTAATTTCAGATTAGATTTATAGATGTATAAATTTCAAAGGAAAACAAATATGTCATGTACATGTAGTTAATTTATTTTTGATATTTTATTATATTTTTTAAAATGAGAAAAAAATTTAATAAATTGACTACATGTACAATTTAACGCAAAACAATAAAATTTGATTAAGCTTTCTTATATTAACATGATTAACACAAACCTATTGGTTTTTTTGTTAAATGAAGGAGGTTATATGAGAAGGAGAGTGAACACTCTGCTTGATATAAAATTAGCATCCCCAGGATAGCAATTGATCAGAGGAAAATGATAAAAATATAAAGAAACCGACATGTTTATCACCCACTTGATATGGTCCTCTGATGTACCAGGCTGTTACCGCTAACAGTCCGTATGATTAGGAATATCGCTAATGTCACGTGATTGTAATCGGTGAGTGGGTCATCAAAATACAGGTGTAATTATCGTTTCAAATCAGTTTATATATGTTTTATTGTGCAATATCATTTGACGCGAAATTGAAAGTATATCGTCTAACTCGGTGAAAACGACTAAGAAATGACAAAGTTATGAGGGTTTAAAGAAATTAAAGAATGCAATTTCTACTGAACCCCACCTTGCTTTAAACAAAGATTTTCGGTTCACCTGTATGGCGCTGCCCATGACAATTGGTAGGTAATATCATAGAAAATAGAGGAATATGGAAGGTACTTTCATTACGGTGACCGGTTGCGACCGGAGCGAATATTTATAATTGAAACGAAGAGAAATTTATCGAGAGCCAGCGAAAAGATTGATGCTCATGGCGTTAGGTTGTAGATATAGGCATATGCGCTTAGATTTTCACTTCCCATGTTGGCTTCTGGAAATGGGAAATGGTAGCTATAAAAAAGAAGATGTGGTATGATTGCCAATGAGACAACTGTCAAGAGACCAAAATGACACAGAAATTAACAACTATAGGTCACCGTACGGCCTTCAACAATGAGCAAAGCCCATACCACATAGTCAGCTATAAAAGGCCCCGAAATGACAATGTAAAACAATTCAAGCGAGAAAACTAACGGCCTCATTTATGTACAAAAATGAGCGAAAAACAAATATGTAACACATAAACAAGCGACAACCACTGAACTACAGGCTCCTGACTTGGGACAGGCACATACATACCGTACATAATGTGGCGGGGTTAAACATGTTAGCGGGATCCCAACGCTCCCCTAACCTGGGACAGTGATATAACAGTACAACATAAGAACGAACTATAAAAATCAGTTGAAAAAGGCTTAACTCATCAGATGGACAAAAATACAAGTGGACGTGGCTAGGTTATATCCTCGAAAGGAATATGTGAGGTACATTTGTTAAAGTGACGGATTCTCATTGAAAGCAAAGGAATGAAGGAAAAAAAAGTGATAATGAAAACTCTCAATGTGACCACGCCAAATCAATACCTTGTCATAGAGTTTAATTAAGATTTTGTTGAAATCAGTACTTCATTGGCTTAATGAAACAGTAAAATGTCAGAAAGTTAACACATGCATTTTGTTCATTAATACTTGGAATGCCAGTCATGTAGATTGGTACCTCTCTAAATGTGATTCCCCCGGACAATGCACATGGTATTTGAGATTTCTTCTTATACTCTTTTCAGGCCATGCACGGTTGTAATATTTATTTAAAAAAAAAAAGATAAATACGTCAATTTGTTAATAAAAATACCACAATAGGAAAGTGTGCCTATTCTTTATTTACGGACATTTTTCCTTCACATTTTATAAATATTTTCTTTTAAATTTTAATTCCTTATATATACATCATTTACGCAATTCAGGTGGGTTGAGTCATTCGTCTTGCAGATGCAGAATTTTTCTAGATCAAATTCTTATTCGAGCCCAACATTTACGCATCGCTTATAAATAAATCGTCGACCATGATCAAATGATGACTGAAATACGTCAACAGAAAACATCCGGTGTGTTTTTTTTTTTTTTTTTCATAGCCTGGGACCCTGGCCAAACCTTCACTTTTCGTAAGGAAGGCTATATATATATATATATACTGTCGAGAATTGAGCCATGATCTCAGGCTTATTTTGTAAAATCTCGGTCGGGTTATAACACTTCGGGTGTTTCCGTTCTTACTCGGATGTGTAATCAGGACAGTCTCCCTCTGCGACATAGTCGATCTCAACTAATTAACACCCACTTACAAATAAGGCGGTAACATTTTATGTGTAATTATCGTCTTTCGTCCTCTCTCCTTCTCATATAACCTCCTTGGTTAAATTTATTCTAATTGGTCAACCTCAACTTACATGAAAGTATGAAAAAAGTTAAACAGTAGAACTATAAACAGTAGAACTATGATTTTTTTTTGTGATATAAGCCTAAAAATATGTAAAATATGAGGAAAAATAGAAAATCAGCAAAAATTGGGTACTTCAAATGAACGCAGCACACCCAAAAAAGTAGTGCACTACCATATGATTTTATGTAAATAACATTCTAACAGTCACATAAACACAAAAATCAGATTAAGAATAAAGTTTAATACAGGAAATTTTTGGCTCCTGAGACTTTTTAAGGTCAGTAAATTCTGACTTTTTAAGGTCCGAATATTGACTACTAAATTTTCTTCTAAATTCTGAAGAAACAAAGACTATCTGTATTTCAAATAAAAGATCAGTGGCAGATACAGAACTTTTTATAAAGGAGGGGGCACCTGGATCTGCCACCAGAGGTAATGCTTCATGGGGCTAAGCATCTGTGGTGATTGTCCATTATTAATTTCAGTTTAGAATCATAGATGTATAAATTTCAAAGTCAAAAACATCTTTTTTCTTTCAATTTTAGCATAACATTAAATGATTACATGTACATGTACAAATGTATATTGACAGTTGCGGGTGAAACAAACTTTTTTTCTCAGGGTCAAAAACAAAACAAAATATTTTTTCTCCAAAAACAAGAAACAAAGACTATATCTGTATTACACTGTTCATGTATTACAAATAAGAGCTGAATGCTTCATGAGGCTAAGCATCTATGGTCAGTTATAAATTACAGATTAGAATTATAGATGTACAAATTTCAAAGTCAAAACAATGTTTTCTTTCAACTTTAGCATTTATACAAAAAGAAAATATAGTGGCAGTTGAGGGTGAAACAATTTTTTCTTTCTTAGGGTTGAAAACAAATTATTTTTTCTCCAAAACTGAATAAAAAAAATCCAAAAAATCCATAACCCCTCAAAGAAAATCAAAATACTTTAAACAATAAAGAAATCACGTTTGTTTAAAACATTCCGAGTTTTTCTGACCTTAATAAGTAAAAAATTCTGACTTTTGAGGTCAGAATATTGACTTCAAATTTTATTCTAAATTCTGAAGAAACAAAGACTATATCTGTATTACATGTATTTCAAATAAGAGCTGAATGCTTCAAGAGGTTAAGCATCTATGGTCGGTTATAAATTACAGATTAGAATTATCATGATTATAGATGTATAAATTTCAAAGTCAAAAACATTGTTTTTCTTTCTACTTTAGCATTTATACAAAAAAAAAATGTAGTGGCAGTTGAGGGTGAAACAATTTTTTCTTTCTCAGGGTTGAAAAACAAATTATTTTTTTCTCCAAAAACTGAATAAAAAAAATTTTTTTTAAATCCATAGACACTCCCCCCCACCCCACCCCGGTCAGAGGAGTACATTCTAAAGTTACTAACACAAGTGCATTCATATTCTAAAAATACTTTAAACAATAAAGAAATCACGTTTGTTTAAAACATTCTGAGTTTTTCTGACCTTAGTAAGTCAAAAAATTCTGACTTTTTGAGGTCAGAATATTGACTTCAAATTTTATTCTAAATTCTGAAGAAACAAAGACTATATCTGTATTACATGTATTTCAAATGAGCATGATAAGAGCTGAATGCTTCATGAGGTTAAGCATCTATGGTCGGTTATAAATTACAGATTAGAATTATAGATGTATAAATTTCAAAGTCAAAAACATTGTTTTTCTTTCAACTTTAGCATTTATACAAAAAGAAAATATAGTGGCAGTTGAGGGTGAAACAATTTTTCTTTCTCAGGGTTGAAAACAAATTATTTTTTTTCTCCAATAACTGAATAAAAAATCCAAAAAATCCATAACCCCCAAGAAAATCAAAATACTTTAAACAATAATGAATTCAGTTTCGTTTCATAAATCCTGAGTTTTCTGACCTTAATAAGTCAGAAAATTCTGACTTTAAGGTCAGTAAATTCTGAATTTTACGGTAGGAATATTGACTACTAATTTTCTTCTAAATTCGAAGAAACAAAGACTATCTGTATTTCAAATAAAAGATACAGATACAGAACTTTTATAAAGAGGGGCACCTGGATATGCAACAAGAGGTAATGCTTCATGGGGCAAAGCATCTGTGGTGATTGTCCATTATTAATTTCAGTTTAGAATCATAGATGTATAAATTTCAAAGTCGAAAAATTTTTTTTTATTTCAATTTTATCATAACATTAAATGATTACATGAACATGTATATTGACAGTTCTTGGTGAAACAAACTTTTTCTCAGGGTCAAAAACAAAACCAAATATTGTTTTCTCCAAAACTGAATAAAAAAATCCAAAATAATCCAGACAACCCCCCACCCCAGACACCCCACGGTCAGAGGAGTACATTCTAAAGTTACTAACACAACAAGTGCATTCATATTCTAAAATACTTTAAACAATAAAGAAATCATTTGTTTAAAACATTCTGAGTTTTTCTGACCTTAATAAGTCAAAAAATTCTGACTTTTTGAGGTCAGAATGTTGACTTCAAATTTTATTCTAAATTCTGAAGAAACAAAGACTATATCTGTATTACACGGTACATGTATTACAAATAAGAGCTGAATGCTTCATGTGGCTAAACATCTATGGTCGGTTATAAATTACAGATTAGAATTATAGATGTATAAATTTCAAAGTCAAAAACAATGTTTTTCTGTAAACTTTAGCATTTAAACAAAAAAATATAGTGGCAATTGAAGGTGAAACATTTTTCTTTCTCAGGCTTTAAAACAACGTCTTTCAACATACATGTAGGTAAATATATTTAAATATACACAAAACGTTCACAGTATATATCAACAGATGAAGCATTCCCTGGAAAAAGTAAATCTACGGAAACGTCGCCATGCGACGTTCTCAAAATGTCATCTTTTAAAAATGAGAAAATTAAACATGTTACAAGCATCCACTTCTTAAAAAATTAAAAGTAAGCATGTAATAATGTCAAATTGTTCAAAATATTTGAAGAAATAAAACAAAACATCTGTTATTCGATTTTTAAGGATGTGAATTTAAACATGGATGCAATTTGGGTACTCCTCATTACAGAATCATGGATCGTTTAGAGGTCGGTTCAAACCCATTTTTCTATGATTCAATATGGATTCAAAATTAAATTGGTGTAACTATATAGTAAATAAGGATACATCTACAAAATAAACACAGAATGGAAACTTTTGTCTGGATCATAAAAAAACGTAGGTGAAAAAACTGTCAAAATAGGTGCAATTTGGGTACCCTCACATTATGCATGGTATGATTAAAAAAAATGAAGATTTTTATCTAGGCAATTTCATTGTGAGAAGTTTGAAAGTCATTTGGTATCTTCCGCCTTTCTTTACAAGTCTTATATGAATGTGAAAAGGGGAACATGAAAGGATTTAACAAGATTTTGGGCGAACAGACCCAGATTCATATGTTATTGGGATTTTGTTATATATGATAAAAGGAGATATGTGACATGTGTCAATGGTATCAGGTCAATCTGGCCCCAAGTCGATTTTTCCCAAGTCAATCCAGCCCAAGTCATTCAGGCACAACAGGAGGATATTTTTTAACGACCTTGACTACCATGAGGGTCTTGCACGGTCGGTTGTTCAGGCCCCAAGTGGATCCACCTTAAATATGGGCCTGATTGACATGGACTGGATCTACTTGGACGGATCCACTGGTTTGGATCGACTTGGGGTCGGGTCAGATCGACATGAAAGCTGTGTCAACCATGACAACATACAATGTACAGGCCTCAACAATAGAATAGACAGGTGTTTTTACATGCAAATCTACCTCTCAAATGTCTAAAGTTTAAATCGCCAGATGCTATGCCAACTGTAAATAAAGCTTATTATTAGTACATATATTATGTATTTTGTTCCTAACCGATGAGTTGCACCTACCAGCCCACTGTCCACATTTCTTGAAATTCTTAGTTAAACCAAGCGGTTTTGCCAGAAGAAAGACTTTGATGCCATTAAAAATTGAAAGGGCGAGCTTAAGTGCGATATATGAAACAGACACTACTCCTGCTACTGCAAAAATATCTGAATAATTCCTAAGAAAACTTTGGACATTAGACGCCATGCTGAGACTACCGGCAAATGAATCATGTGATGTGCAAGATTTATGTAGATACGGTACTTTATCGTATCTTTAAACACTTCAGTGATCAAAATCGTGTGTCCAAGGTAAACACTGATTTAAATTTAGAGTTATCTCGCTTTGAATGGTATTTTGCACAACTTTTGGAATTGCGCTTTCGCTTCCAACAGTTTTGATTCGATCGCCACTGACACTTATGTACTCAAAACGGTTGTCTGGCATACCAAATTATAAGCATGTTTTTTTTTTTAAATTAGGTTTAACGTATTTATTAATTTTATCTTGAATTGCGAACCTGATAGAAAACACCCTTGGAGAACACCCCACTTGACAGAACTGTGCAGCCTCATTTCACATTATGTTTGACTTTGACAAGACAATAAAATTAATAAATGCGTAAGTAATACGCCCATTTCACAAAGTTCAAGTACCCACATGTTATCCTAGTATTATGGGTTTTCGTGCTATTAAGAACGCATTGTTACGTCACAATTTCCATTGAAAAAGCATGCATAGTACGAATTCATATGACGATCTTCTGTTTGTTTGTTGGACATGAACATGATGAAGAATGACAATAATAGGGACTAATAGTTTGATGTCTTTCATTTTTCGGAAGTTTTTCTCGAATGTTTTCTTAACATTATACCCCTTTCCATATAATAAAAACACTGATAATATTAAAAGTTGCCAGTTGTTTCCTTACATGATTAATCGCAAAACTCATGATTGAGCATACATATCATTTGTATTTTTCAATGGCTCAAGATGATATCTAGGAGTCAAGTGTGGCATTTCTAATATGTCTTAACGTGAATAATTGTCCTTTAATACCTGGAGATATGGAGTTAAGCTACCCACACCCAACGCTTCCCCTTACAATAAAGAAAATATAATTGTTTGGCAGGAAAGACATAAAAAATTCGTCTCGCTCCGCTGGACTCAATTGTTCAGAAAATAATCTGAAGTTTCAACATGTGGATCCTTCCAGGAAAGTATTTTTATTAATTTACTTACTTCTTTAATAAAGGATAGGAACAATGTGCTGAAGTAGGAGGAATGTGTGGTAAATGTCAATAAGACCATAACACCAATATCGAAATAAAAGTTCCCTGTAGTCACAAACAACTTCCCCACTTATTTCGAATACTGATGCACTGTTTTATTGAATAATATGTTTATAAATAGAAATTTTATGCATGTATTTTTTTAATTTTTTTTTTGTAAAGAATAATAGTATTGAAACGTGTTGGGGGAGGGGGAGTGAAATTTTCACGTCTTTGGAAAGGGGGATTTTGAATTTATTTTCCTTCTTCACGATGGGGACTTGAAAATCAGATGTTTCCTCCCACCCACCCCAAATGAAAGAAAATGACCAGTCCCTTAAGAATAAAATTATACATTCATCTGCAAGGCCGTGCGCTCGACTACGTTACTGTACATATACCAACATATAGGTATATGCTGTTATTTGTGCAGTAATGTTGTTTTTCTTAGACAATGAACAGAGATCCAGGCCAAGGGTACCTATATCCGTTGGTGATGATACACAGTGTATACGGTGTGGGTTTTTTTCATTGTTAAAAGGCGTACAGTTTTACTTATAATTGCTTACATCCACTTCATTTGAACTCTGGTGGATAGTTGTCTCCTTAAGCTTGGCAATCATACCACATTTCCCTATTTTCATATTTAGTATATATGAATGTATTTCCTATGATTTGTGCATGTACTTCCTTCTTTGTTTTGTTTTTACAGGTTTTCTATGTACATGTACTTCCTTCTTTGTTTTGTTTTTACAGGTTTTCTATGTACATGTACTTCCTTCTTTGTTTTGTTTTTACAGGTTTTCTATGTACATGTTCTTCCTACTTTATATTGTTTTTTACAGGTTTTCTATGTACATAAAAAACTGTCATGTACTTCCTACTTTATATTGTTTTTTTACATGTTTTCTATGTACATGTACTTCCTACTTTATTTTGTTTTTACAGGTTTTCTATATACATATACTTCCTACTTTATATTGTTTTTACAGGTTTTCTAAGTACATGTTCTTCCTACTTTATATTGTTTTACAGGTTTCCTATGTACATGTACTTCCTACTATATATTGTTTTACAGGTTTTCTATGTACATGTACTTCCTTCTTTATATTGTTTTTACATGTTTTCTATGTACATGTACTTCCTACTTTATATTGTTTTTTACATGTTTTCTATGTACATGTACTTCCTACTTTATTTTGTTTTTACAGGTTTTCTATGTACATGTACTTTCTACTTTGTTTTGTTTTTTACAGGTTTTCTATGTACATGTACTTCCTACTTTATTTTGTTTTTTACAGGTTTTCTATGTACATGTACTTCCTACTTTGTTTTGTTTTTTACAGGTTTTCTATGTACATGTACTTCCTACTTTATTTTTATTTTTTACAGGTTTCTATGTACATGTATTTCCTACTTTATTTTGTTTTTTACAGGTTTTCTATGTACATGTACTTCCTACTTTATATTGTTTTTTACTGGTTTTCTATGTACATGTTCTTCCTACTTTATATTGTTTTTACAGGTTTCCTATGTACATGTACTTCCTACTTTATATTGTTTTTACAGGTTTTCTATGTACATGTACTTCCTACTTTATTTTGTTTTTGCATGTTTTCTATGTACATGTACTTCCTACTTTATATTGTTTTTACAGGTTTCCTATGTACATGTACTTCCTTCTTTATATTGTTTTTACAGGTTTTCTATGTACATGTACTTCCTACTTTATATTGTTTTTACAGGTTTTCTATGTACATGTACTTCCTACTTTATATTGTTTTTACAGGTTTCCTATGTACATGTACTTCCTACTTTATATTGTTTTTTACAGGTTTTCTATGTACATGTACTTCCTTCTTTATATTGTTTTTTACATGTTTTCTATGTACATGTACTTCCTACTTTATTTTGTCTTTTACAGGTTTTCTATATACATGTATATCCTACTTTATCTTGTTTTTTACAGGTTTTCTATGTACATGTACTTCCTGCTTTATATTGTTTTTACAGGTTTTCTATGTACATGTACTTCCTACTTTATATTGTTTTTTACATGTTTTCTATGTACATGCATTTCCTACTTTATATTGTTTTTTTACAGGTTGTCTATGTACATGTACTTCCTACTTTAAATTGTTTCTTACAGGTTTTCTATGTACATGTACTTCCTACTTTATTTTGTTTTTTACAGGTTTTCTATGTACATGTACTTCCTACTTTATATTGTTTTTACATGTTTTCTATGTACATATACTTTCTTCTTTATTTTGTTTTACATGTTTTCTATGTACATGTACTTCCTACTTTATTTTGTCTTTTACAGGTTTTCTATGTACATGTACTTCCTACTTTATTTTGTTTTTTACAGGTTTCTATGTACATGTATTTCCTACTTTATTTTGTTTTTTACAGGTTTTCTATGTACATGTACTTCCTACTTTATATTGTTTTTTACAGGTTTTCTATGTACATGTTCTTCCTACTTTATATTGTTTTTACAGGTTTCCTATGTACATGTGCTTCCTACTTTATATTGTTTTTACAGGTTTCCTATGTACATGTACTTCCTTCTTTATATTGTTTTTTACATGTTTTCTATGTACATGTACTTCCTACTTTATATTGTTTTTTATGATGTTTCTATGTACATGTACTTCCTACTTTATTTTGGTTTTTTTACAGGTTTTCTATGTACATGTACTTCCTACTTTATATTGTTTTTTACAGGTTTTCTATGTACATGTAGTTCCCTAACAAACAGTGTTTTATATTAAAACTCAGGGAATGTATAGTATTACAAAATATATTACCGAATTGAGCCATTTGATTTACCATTTTATTTAAATTTATTTTATATCCGTAGATTTTGTTTTACATAATGTCAACCAGGGTTAGAAAACATGTTCAAAGATAGAATCAGTTACATATTCATATACTAAACTGTATCTATAACAAGGGCTTTAAATCATACTTTAAATTATAAAAAGCTTTTACACCATCTATATCAAATATCTCATTCCTTACGAATATATTTAATTACTCAGTAAGACTTATCTAATTATTTGGTTTAGAAATTTCGAGTTGTTGTTCAGAGTTATTTGGTATGAAAAAGGGGAACGGCAGACAAAAATAAGGAAAAAAGTACTAAAAAATTAACAGTATTTCGGACATAAGGGGGGTATCCCCAAACCACTTGGTCCTGCCGTTTTTTTCCTTAGTTCTCAAATGGAAGCAGTATTATAATGAATTCGTAAAAGATTCCACGGAACCCTATGTCTCGCCTGATATTGCTGCTGTCAGTGTAAAAGCGTAATGTTGACTGTACATTTATCGGTACATTTATCGGTAAAAACAAAATTTAAAAAAAATGTTTTTCTGTTGATGCTTTATCTTGATCTTGAAGAATAATTCTATACAAGTTTTATAACAATTCATGGAGGTTTACAAATTTATCATGTCAAAACAGTTTAATTCGGTAATATTTAATGCAAAAAAAAACCTTATATAAAAATAAGAAAATGTAGTATGATTGCCAATGAGACAACTCTCAACCACATACCAAATGACGTAGAAGTTAACAACTATATGTGACTGTATGGTCTTCAACAATGAGCAAAACCCATACCACATAGTAAGCTATAAAAGGTCCAGAAATGAAAAATGTAAAAACAATTTAAACGTGAAACCTAACGATCTAAATGATGAAGACGCCGACGCCACTCCCGACGACGGAATATAGGTTTGTTGTGTCTCACTGCCGCTACATTAATGTCGCAGGCTCGACACAAATCAAAAGACTTGTACTTTATTGTCAACAAATGAGACACTTTAAATAAACTCACACTAAAGTTACAGGGAAATGGGGGATCGGACTAAGCGACAACGCATCAATTCTATAAAATAAGAATTCTCCTAATTTCTTTTAGCGTGTATGATCATTTGAACATATACACATATCAATCTTTTATTTTTATAAATTGCATTCTCTGATACCTCGCACTAATTGAAAAAACAAGCTTTTTGGAATATCTGTTTCACAGGTGACGACGGATATGTTCCAGTTGTCGTAACCACAATCCTGTCATCTTTTTCTTGAATGTGATCTACCAAATAAAACCAAATCACTGGGTTTGTACTTTCACGAATAACACGTTGGGTGCACACGTTGAGCAGAATCTGCTTACCCTTCCGGAGCACCCGAGATCACTCCCGGTGGATTTATAATACCCAATCATACCGATCTATTGAGTTAAGCCAATTGAAACTGTTTTTTACATTTTTGATACGCCCGTCAAAAATTTGACGGGACGTATTATGGTATACAAATGTCCGGCGTCCGTCCGTCTGTCCGTCTGTCTGTTCGGCGTAAACATGTCGCACCGTAACTTGAGAACGACTCATCCAAATTTCATGAAACTTAATGCAGTTGTTCCTTATGATGGTCAAACGATCTGTATACTTTTTGGTGAAAATAAGATTAAAACTTTTTGAGTTACGGGACTTTGTAACTAAAACAGGGTGTGTTTTTTTCACATGTCGCGCCGTATCTCAAAAACGATTTATGATAATTGCTTAAAACTTTACACACTTCTTAGTTATATTAACCTTAAGATCTGTATAATTTTTGGTGATGATTCAAAATTTTATTTTTGAGTTATTGAGTATTTTGTAAAAAGGGGTGGGTTTTACATGTCGCACCATATCTCAAAACGATTTATGATTATTGCTTAAAACTTTACACACTTATTAGTTATATTAATCTAAAGATCTGTATACTTTTTGATTTTGATTCAAAATTTTATTTTAGAGATATTGAGTTTTTTGTAAAAAAAGGGGGTTCACATGTCGCGCCGTATCTCAAAAACAATTTATGATTATTGCTTAAGACTTTACACACTTCTTAGTGATATTAATCTCAAGATCTGTATACTTTTTGGTGATGATTCAAAATTTTATTTAAGAGTTATTGAGTTTTTTTGTTAAAAAGGTGTGATTTCACATGTCGCACTGTATCTCAAAAACAATATATGATTATTGCTTAAAACTTTACACACTTCTTAGTTATATTAATCTCAAGATCTGTATACTTTTTGGTGATGATTCAAAATTTTATTTAAGAGTTATTGAGTTTTTTGTTAAAAAAGGTGTGTTTTCACATGTCACGCTGTATCTCAGAAACTATTTATGATTATTGCATAAATCGACGGGCGTATCATGCGCTCATGGCGCAGCTGTTTATTTCTTATGTTGTGCTGTTACACTACAGTCCGAGGTTAGTTTAGGGTTTAGCGCTCACATACATGTTAAACTCCGCTACGTGCACTTTCTTTATGTGCCTGCCCCAAGTCAGGAGCCTGTAGTTCAATGGTTGTCGTTGTTTCATGTGTGTCATATTTGTTTTTCGTAGATTGTTTAGTTATAAATTAGACCGTTAGTTTTTTCATTTGAATTGTTTCTCATTTTCACGTGGTGGCCTTTTGTAGCCGACGATACGGTGTGTTGAAGGCTGTACGGTTGCCTATTATTGCTTACATCCATTGCATTTAAATTCTGGTGGATAGTTGTCTCATTGGCAATCACACCACATCTAACTTTATTTCAATTTCTATGTTGTGTTTTGTATACTGTAACATAGTTTATCTTTTGTACGCATACCCCTGAGCCCTCTTTTCGGAAGCCCGAGCAAAAGCCCTTGATCAGCGATAGAAAATTTAAATACGAACTTGTATTAGATAACTCGAATTTCAACTCGAAATATTAATCTAAATAAGACTCAAATTCGAGTCTAACTCGAACTCTACCTCAAAAGGTGACTCAAATTCAAAGTTGAAGTCAAATTATAACTCGAACTCTACATTTAAATGTGACTCAAACTCGAAGTTCAACTCGAAACTCAATGCTAACTGGAACTTTAATTCTAATAATGGCTTGAAATTTAACTCGAAATCGAAGACTAACTCAAAGTTTAACTCGAACAGTAACCCGAACTTTAATTTGAACTCTAACTCGATGGATGGCCACTCTCATCCAAGGCACATAAAACATGGAAATCTATTCAAAAATAGAACTAGTTTTTCCGAATTGGTCACGTGGTTTTACCTCATCAAGTAATGTGATAACCACATCAAAGAATGACAGGACCACATCAAATGTAGTGTAAAATCGTTAAATTTTGAAACATCATTACGTAATGTTAAAGCCATATAAAGAATTGGCAAATCATCATTACGAAATAACAAAACCACATCATGTAATGAAACAACTACATTACGTTAAGTCACATACACATCAAGTAATGTTAAAACCACATTTCCTATTGACACAACACAACCACATTAAATAATGGTGAAACCACATCGAGTAATGACAAAACCATATTAAGTAATTACAAAACTATATCAAGTCAATACGAAACCATATCGTGTAATATCGAAATATCATTAAGTAATGACTATTCCATATTGAGTTATATCAAAACATCATTACGTAATGTCAAAACCATATTATGTTAAGACAAAATATCATCCAGTAATAATACAACAACATAACGTAATATCAGAGTTCCACATAAGATAGCTGTGGCGTTCCATAACAAACGATACAAATGCTGCCGACAACATTATAAAACAAATATTAGATTTTCCAAAAAGCTATCCGTCTCCTGCAGTATTAAATGATGACCGTTTACTACAAGAATGTATTTTTATACACAGACATTATTATTGAACATTTACACAGTCGATGCTTTTCAAGAGTGAAAGGCTTTATGTACGTTTCGTTTATTAACTTTAAAAGAAAAATGTTATGCACATGATACCACATCTGGGATTACTAAAACATATAGTTAAAGTAATCTCAGATCCCGTATATCCCTTTTTACACTCAGTCTATATGATTTAATAAAGATGAAGATGGATGGTGTTAAATGTCTGCCGAAGAATATCACTTTCATGATGAGAATATGTAAATATGACGCCGAAAAGAAACCCTGTTTTGGACTCAAATGGTTATATTGAAATTTTATTTATAAAAGACACGACAAATAAAGCAAGTCATTGATTTGTTTCGAATATTTTTTATTTTTTCCAAAAATTTGTTTCCTATTGAACATGTTACTAAAAAAAAAAGATTACATTAATAATATAATTGTTATTATATTTGACGCTCAAACTATATACAAGAAAATCGTGTAATGCGAGACCGTATCGAATCAAATTCTCAATTAATCTATAATAGTTCTATCTAGAAAAATATGGAGCTCTTTAGGGTAAATTTGAAAAATTAAACATATTGCACAAAAATGTTTTAAATGGTAAAGCTTCTAATCGTAGATTTCGAATTCTAATATACATTTTTCTATTTTTAAGATATTTTTGATTAATCTATGAATAATGAAATCGCGTTAATTGAGTCAAGTTCTGATGAAATATAGAAAGTACTAAAACAAGAGTTCAAACCCGATACCCTGCAGAATTTGACGACATTTACCAGGTTTCAAATTGTCCAACCAATCAACATACTTGATTCAGTAATATCTTCCAATCAGATAGCAGACAGCAATCACTCCGTAAACTGTGCATCGCTCAACTCTTAATACCATCTCCGGGGGAAACGGTAATAAATATATAACTTTAGTGACCAGAACATTTTATACGTTGACGAAATGATCGAATTCTCAGAACGTATACCACTGGGTCTAACAGTGGATTCAGGAAAAGAAACAAATCAGAAATTGCCAAAGCTCTGATAAGTGTTTCATTCAATGGATTACAGATAATCGCAAAACCAAGTATAATTTTAGGCATCATTGACATGAGCAAAATTAATATGAGTATCCCTAATGTAATCACTGTTTTTAAAAGTCTACGAAATCCAATATTCGAGATTGTTTTTGGCATTGAAGAAGATTGTCCAGTGGTATTTAGTTCAATATTGACTGGATGTGTGTCCAGTTGTATGGTTGTTATCCCTGAAGAACGATAAGTTCTTTGAATGGCTTGTTGTCTGCTTGATACTGTTTGCACCGATAACGAGGATAAACCAACGCAGTCAAATTGAGGTATGACTGGAGGACTGTCCGATTGTATAGTTGTAACATGTGTGGAATGGTTACCTCTTCGATTGGCTTGTTGTATTTGTACTCTATTAGTCTCGATGGTTGGACTTATACGCCGCCAAGATCTGTATATGCGAACTACAACTCCGGTATAAATGATAATAATTGAAAAAACCAATATTAAATAAGTTGACTGAAATATACTTAGCGCGAGTATTCTGTTCTGTCCTAAGAATGAATGGAGAGAACATGTCGACTCTGACCAAACATTTCCAAAAACATAATAGAAAATAAAACAAACGACAAAGCAGATAACGAAAATTCCAATTGTCATAGCAACGACTGATATCTTACGACAAGGATTTTGTACAGTTGGAAATGTGGCTATTAAACGTTCAATGCAAATCCAAAGATTTTGAATTATTGAAAAGAGAAATGTCGAATTAATCATTGATAGTCCGATGTAACAGAACGGTGGCGAATTGTTTAAGGTCAATCTTGTGTAAATAATTTCAATACTCAATGCTGCACACACCAATCCTGTTGCCGAATCACTAACACTCAAACACATTGTCAGCATATTGAATCGCTTCTCTTTAAGTTTCTTATCCTTGCACAGTATAACTAGACAACAAATGTTTAACGCTGAAGTAAACAAAGCCACTATAAATAGCGATATATCGATTTCAATTTGACGTAAAGTTCTTGTTGATTCGGATGCGTTCATGGTTGTATTCGTGTATATATAGAAGTCTAGTGGTCGTTAGTATTAAACGAAATAATATCTGTCATCATAACAATCAAGACATTTGTAGATCACTGTGTTACCATCTTAAGCTTTGAAAAAGAACCCGTATGTTGCTTGTTGATTCGCATGTGTTCATGGTTGTATTCATGTATAGAAGTCTAATGGTCGTTAGTATTAAAAGAAATAAGACCTTTTACCATAACAATCAAGACATTTGTAGATCACTTTTATATTACCTAAGCTTTGATAAAGAATCCTCTTTATTTTTTAATACTGTATTAGTTTCTTTTAAAAGTATACGGTTTACATTGTTGGGTAGATCAAACAAAAATTAAATCGATACTAATAAGTATGATGTTATGGTCTTCCCATTATAGTTTCATATCCTTTGATATAAATTGGAGTTAATGTTTTTGTGACCATGGATATATATCCTGTTTGATTATAGATGATCCCTCCATTATTTTCATTATAGATATTGAAGAGATTCTGTAATAAATGAAAAGAGATATTTAGTGTCGTATACATTTGACTTACTTTGAGTCAGGTGTGTTGAGTAGATCAAATAACAATTGAGTCTGTACTCATAAGTACTTAAAGACATATAATGAATAAAAGGTGATATTTAGTACTTTTCTGCCATCAACATAAAAACTTTAAAACGACAGGTTTCTGATAAGAGTATTTTATAATATGCGTTCCAGTCAAAGGTTGTAAAGGTAAGTATACACAACTTTAGAGACTATAAGACTAAAAGGAATATGAACTGATCAGTCATTACCTGTAAGATAAACTTTGCTTGGTAGAATGACAACATTAGTTATAATATAATAACGTGAACTATGAAATGAAGTTTCCATACAAAACTCTTAATATAATCATGCTTGTACTTACATGAAAAACACAATTTTGTGCGTCCAAAGCGCTTTTTAGGTTTCCCGTTTTGAGGAACGCGCAAACTTAACATTTGAAAACCAGGAATATAAATACGTAGAAACGATAGAAGCAATATAACCAAAAGTAAAAACTTTAAAAAAAATAGCCAAATTTATCTTGTCAACTTTTCCCGAGGGAGTTAGAACATTTGAATAATAGGCGAATCGTGGATTGATAGTCAATCAGTATCTGCACGTATCCAGGGGTGGTTAGAAAACACATGATACCCTTTTCTATGAACATAATTCGCGTTTCTAGAATAACTTTCATCAGATAAGCTAGGGGCAAAAGCTTGGAAAATCACAAACATAAAACGTTCAAACGTATAAAAATCCAAAACAAGCTCAAAAAGACCACTTTAAACCTCTAACTTTGCACGAGAAAGTAGCAGCCTTAAATTAATAGCCATAATTTCGATTAACTCTTTAATGAATGAGTATTTTGATACTTTGAACAATAGATTATTTTTTAAAGTAACTATGGCTATTTTGCAACAAACGTACCTATAAAATGTCGTTTTTCTGCCTTTCCAGCGGGTTTGGATGTTTTGGTGTTCGATTCTCTTTCGTATCTATAACAATATTAAAAAAACAATTAAGTAATCATGTAAACCGCAAGTTTCTTTTCAGTTCGATGAGATCATATTTTAAACATGATATTAACAAATTTTAAGCATTTTGAAATGGATATCGTAGGAAACTTTAATCTTTTTTGTGTTGGTATTTCATATCTGTCTGCTACATATCTTGTTATTTGTTCTTGATTTTGATAAATAATGTGACGTCTGAAAGCTAAAATCTACGCCAAACACGAAGATTTTTTTCGCCCTCATGTTAAATTTCTATCGGCCAATGCCTCTCGGGCATAATGCGTTTCTACTTGATGTAACATTATCGGTAATTTGTGTATTTTTCCTTTGATGTGTACACGCTGATAATGTCAGTATCAGTGGACTGGTCGTGATAAAAAAATTATTGGGTCAGTTCGCAATTGACATGCGCGAGTGCATCGCGTAAGGATCTACTTTCCCTTTCATTCACAAAATCGCGCGTGATTTTTTTCGCATAAACGCACGAGTTTTTTGGTGACTGAAACACTTGTCATTGTTTGAAACTTTCAGTAAACTTAGTTTAGCCTTTTTGAACGATTGTGTTAAAAATATGAACAGAAAATGTACGAAAAACCCAATAAACTTAAAAAAATGCATTATCTGCAGTATTATTGATAGCTTTCCTTACTATTCACAAGGAGGTATAACTAACATATCGTCCATGCTATTCTGATCTGAGTTTTTATTCATACACAGTCTGGTGCTGTTCCAAGTTGTCTTCTTTTTCTGTTTCTTGAGAAGAATTTGTTCAACCTGTTCAGTCACTATTAAGTGTTACAATTCATATTTAGACGCAACACATAAATAGTGACCAAAAAGGTACCGCTATCGCATTAGAGAAGCTAGGGAAAAAAATGAAATGTACACATTTTCGACATTTTTGTGGGACCATCATACACAATTAAGGAGATATGGTATCATTGTCAATATATAGACAGATATTCATAGACCAAAGAACAAATAAGCGAAGAAATTCAAACGCGGATCCAGGATAAATTTTGAAAAAGGGATGACAACGTTTGGTGCGGAACAGGTAAAAGTCTGCATTAAGTTAACCATAAATTATAAGGGTGACCCGGTCGCCTTCCCTAAATCCGCTTCTGAAATTAACCAGAGGGCCTTCAATGTTTTATATTTCTGCCAATTGATAAATAAATGACATGACTTTTAAAAAACATGAATTTTACTATAAGCGGAAGTAAAATAGACCAAAGTTCAGCGACATCTATTAAAATGTTTGAAATAATTATGAAGTCGACAAGAAATGAGCTTGTTCATATAATTTACAGTCAGCACACAGACTCGTTGCCTCCTGCCTGTAAATAAATGTCTATCTGCTTACACAGTGCTTTCCTAACATGATTTGAAGTCAATGTGATCGTTTTCAGGATGAACGTTGAGCATATTATGACAAGATAAACGTAATATTTAAGCAAATTATCCATCCAAATAACTAAAAAGATTTAACTTGAAGTTATAACTTCTAAAACAATGATAAATCTGCTGATTCATATCGTATCATTCTATGCTTCATCCTTTGTTAAAATGTTTTAAAAATGACTTACCGGTATGCTACCATTATTATTCGGCATAATTAAACTCATGTTCAAGCAGAATTAATGAAACCCTTGTAATTATTCATTTTCAATATCAGTTAACTGCTAGTAGTCTGTTGTTATTTATGTATTATTGTCATTTTGTTTATTTTCTTTTGTTACATCTTCTGACATCGGACTCGGACTTCTCTTTAACTGACTTTTAATGTGCGTATTGTTATGCGTTTACTTTTCTACATTGGCTAGAGGTATAGGGGAGGTTGAGATCTCATAAACATGTTTAACCCCGCCGCATTTTGCGCCTGTCCCAAGTCAGGAGCCTCTGGCCTTTGTTGGTCTTGTGTTGTTTTACTTTTGGTTTCTTGTGTATAATTTGGAGTTTAGTATGACGTCCATTATCACTGAACTAGTATATATATTTGTTTAGGGCCAGCTTAAGGACGCCTCCGGGTGCGGAATTTCTCGCTGTATTGAAGACCTATTGGTGACCTTCTGTTGTTGTCTGTTCTGTGGTCGGGTTGTTGTCTCTTTGACACATTCCCATTTCCATTCTCAATTTTATTTGTGCAAGAGAACGCCATGTTTACTGCACTGTGACAAAATTTCAAATGACGTAATGCAGCCTGTGACGTCAAGTGTGATTCGCCGTGATTCGACGCGATAAAGTAGTACGTTTGTTATTTTCTCTATTATTGTAGTGATTTTCGTTTTTTAAATTACCGATAAAGAATAAGGACTTTTGTTTTGATACTGACTTTATCACGGTAAAATATCAGGCTCGCCCTTCGGGCTCACCTAATATTTTACCGTGATAAAGTCAGTATCAAAACAAAAGTCCTTTATTCTATATTTATCGCTATTTTGTGCATTTTCCTTTGATCTTTTTTGTGATAATTTTTCATATCATGCTACTCGCTTGAGATGAAAATTATCGCTAGAAACTAAGGAGGCACGTGGCGTTGCTAATGAAATTGACACGAAACGAAATTGACAACGTCGTCATAGGTAAAATAGCGATAAACAGATTATCATTGGTCATCTCAACTTGATTGCTTTTCTCGCTTTCGCCGTTCCGGCTCAAGCGAGAAAATCAATCTCGTTGAGATGATCAACGATAATCTATAATTCCAGTGCATTTCTATACAGATAATTTAATACTTAATTTAAACTACAACTTGTAATAAATAAATAAGTTCAGCATCTTAATGAGTTATACCGACCGAGTAACGTTTTCACATTTGTAAAGAGGTGGTTGCTATCTTTAGTGTCACTCTTTATAAAGGAAAATAACAACTTGTAAATTTAGTGCGTTTCAAGCTCTTTTGTGGATTTACCTTTCGGTAATTAAACATCCTTGTCTTTCAGATTTACCTTTCGGTAATTCAACATCCTTGTCTTTCAGATTTACCTTTCGGTAATTCAACATCCTTGTCTTTCAGATTTACCTTTCGGTAATTCCACATCCTTGTCTTTCAGATTTACCTTTCGGTAATTATACATCCTTGCCTTTCAGATTTATTGCTTTGAACATTCCTGATGAAGGTATTTTAAAATGTCAACAAAAAAAAAGCTTTGCAGACGCATACAATTCATAATGTTTTATTTTCATTTTTTTTTGTGGAAGCCATTTACAAATTGTAGTTTTAAATTCAGACGAATGAGTCGCGTTCAAAACTATTTTCCTTAATTTCATTCAATTATACAACCTCTTTCCATCTTAATAAAAGTGATAAGCTATGTTTGATTACATCACACTGTCTCGGATGAAAAAGAGGACGAAAGATACCAGAGGGACAGTCAAACTCATAGATCGAAAACAAACTGACAACGCCATGGCCAAAAATAAAAAGACAAACAGACAAATAATAGTACAGATGACACAACATAGAAAACTAAAGACTAAGCAACACGAACCCCACCAAAACTGGGGTGATCTCAGGTGCTCCGAAAGGGTAAGCAGATCCTGCTCCACATGTGGCACCCGTCATGTTGCTTATGTTATTACAAATCCGCTAAATGGTCTAATTCGGTAGGTCACATTCGTGAAAAGGGAAGGGTATTGTAGTTACGACATAAGGAACATATCCGATATCATCTGTGAAACGGTTATTCTATAACGGTCAACCAATTCGTGATGGCGTCCGTAAAATTTACGAAGGATGATTTCAACTTCACCATTTGGAACTCTTGGTTTAATAGCTTCCTTGTGAGCAGCAATCCTCTATCAAGGAAATCATGATAAGAAATACAAGCCCGGGAATATAAGATGCAGAGCTTAGAGCTCACCAACATGTCTAATACCGCCACATTTTTTATGTTATTGTCCAAAGCAAAGAGTCTTTATACGTTTGTTGTTATTGAGTACTGATTATGGTATTTTTCACAACATTGTTTTTTGTCTATGCTAGATCACTGTCTCTTTTGGAACTTTACTACATATCCTAACTTTATAATATTGATCGAAGAACAATTTTAAATTAATTAATTGATAAAAGTGATCTAAAAAATTCGAGTACTTAGTTTATTACGTGATAAAAAATACTTTTATAGTAATGTGCATTGTTTCTTCTTATGTAGCAAGTAAGGGACCGTTGATTGTTTTTAAAGAACAACAAAACTAGGTAAATACAAGAAAGTTTAAATTGTTGCTCAAGATTAAATTGTTTGTTAAATATATAAATAAAAAGATGTGCTATGATTGCCAATGAGACAACTCTCCACCAGAGACCAAATGATATAGAAGTTAACAACTTTAGGTCACCGTACGGCTTTCAACAATGAGCAAACCCATACCGCAAAGTAAGCTATAGAAGGCCCGGAAATGACAAATGTCAAACAATTCAAACGCAAAAAACTAACGGCCTGATTTATGTACAAAACAATAATCGAAAAACAATTATGATGAACGCACCAAACAATAACCGCTGAAGTACAGGCTCCTGACTTAGGACAGGCACATTCGGAATGTGGCGGGGTTAAACATGTTTGCCTGCGCAAAGCTCTTTCCCTAAACTGGGACAGTGGTGTAACAGTACGACATCAGATCAAACTCAAAAAACGTTGAAAGGGGCTTAACTTATCAGATCGATACAAAGCACATAAACTCTAACAGAAACACAAAGACCCAACGTACAGATCTGAGAGTACTCACAGTTACTGACAGCTAGTTCAAAGCCAATAATAACTTATACAACAACATGTGTCTAAGACTAAAATATCAATCAGTCAAATCCACCATCCAAAGGATTTAATGTAAAGAAGTCAGTTAACAGTCACAGAAAGCATGAGCTTGCGAAATGCCAAAATATAGGTATCGACAAATTGTAGAAACCGTGAATGTACACATGTATATTATAACAATTGTATTTAGTTTGGTAGTAATTTACTGATAACAAAAATCAATATTTAAACCAATCAAAACAATATTGAAAGATCTAATTACCGTGTTGAATTTGTAACCTTTTAGGATAAGTTTATTTGAAGGATCGACAAGATTATCTAATTGACGGGGTAGGTTAACAACATCACCGTACACATTTGGATGAGCTGTCCAGTTTGTAATAAATTTTCTATAGGTACAGCCAATTTCCAAACCAAATCTTTGCATCAATGGAAGAATTAAGTAAAAGTTTTAAGTAATTTGTGATAACGAATCCTTGACTCAATAATTTACCAGTTGGAAAGCAGGTCACGGTTTGACCCCAAGTCTATCAGCAACAATGTGACCATGAAACTTCAGTAAAATTACGGATGAGAGAAACCTCATTTAACTCACTAAAATACCACTGCCGTAATAAAAACTTATAGTTCCAAAAAATCTTGAATATACATAGTTTTAACTCGTCAAAACTTACACATCAACTCAAAGTCCTTTATTCTTTATTTTATCTTCAAACTTGAAGTTTGTGTGAAAATTGTCAAGTCTCCTGATCGAAAATCTAAATATTTTCGAGGAAACTAAAATGATGGGCTGAATTTAAATTTAATAAAGCATCTCATTAAGACAAACACTCGATATGAATATCTAGGCAATAGAGTTTTGGATACGCAAACGTCAAGTTATTTTCGACACGAAGCGGTGGTTTTGTCCGTTTTTTCCGATTTGTGCAAGTAGTTATCTCCCTTGATATCACCAGTCAAAATAAAAACCCAGCAAATTGAATAAAAGGAGTTTACTTTACAAAATCAGGAAGAAACTGAATAGAATTCGATTTACAACTATGTTATTATAATAATAAGAAGAGATACTTCCTACTTTTCAGAGAAGGATTAGATGTAAAATTAAAAGACGAAATGAGTAAAATTAGGAAATGTAACCCTAATTTTTTTTAGCTATATTGATATAAATTAGCTCTGGCTGATGACATTTACTTTGTAATTTTATAATGGTATATGGGATTACTCCTAGTAGACAGTTCTTGAGACACTTCTAATAATGTTTAATGCATTTTCATATTTATACAATTTGAATAATCTTTCTGAAAATGAAAATAATAATTGTACTGATCATTTACATTATTTTTATGTTCTATAAAGTGGTACCAAGAGTCACACAATAAGTTTCTTCAAAGTAAAAAGCCTTTAAACTCAAGCTATGTTTCTGAGATTAACATTAAAGTACTGCCTAGAAAATATCCTCCAGAAAAGGATAAGTTTACCAAAAATATTGACAGAAATTCTGTAAAAATATTACTTCAAATCATAAGTAAAAGTGACATAATTTTGGATTTTAAAATCATTATTATTGTAAAATTCAATAATTAGATTAGCTAGCACAGCTAGTAGCCCTTGCCTAATATCTCAGGGTATTTTATAAATTATAGATTATGAAAGTAAACTTTTTGAAATAAAATGGGGCTTCTACTTTTCAGGTTGCTGTATCAGCTGGTATACATATTTATAAACAAAGTATTGTTTATTTTATCTTAATAATTTGATATTTATTTCACAAATGAAAGTTGTCTGGACAAATCTTGTGCATTTTACTTAATGATCAATGGATTGTTACATTTGACAAGAATTTGCAATTTGAATAAATTCAATTTTGTAAGAAAATATCACTACATGTCATGATGTATGAATTAACTTCTTGTTTGACTTGATAATCTAGTCTTTTGTGTAGTTAGATTTTTTAGTAAAGAGATTATTAAATAAGCAAGGTTTTTTAACTTATAAATTTAATTAACTGACCTTCATTTCTTTTTTTCATATGATCTTCATATGTTTTCCATTCCAGAAATTTTCCTATACAAGTAACAAGGCATATTCTATTGTTATTTTTGTGCTTTTGTCCATCCATATGCTATCATTAATTTGTCAGATTTGTTTCAGTAGATCTATGAATAATATTTTCTAATACTTATAGTTTCAAACGCAATATTTAAAGATGCCTTCGTTTCACATTTCCAATGTGTAAACTTTTCACCATACACATGACCCTGACACATATTTTGTTAACGTTATATGACGTATGTTGAAAAAGAAAACAATGTCACCGTCAATTTGTGTAGGGATCAAGAAGGGTTTTAATTACTTTGAAATGGAGGTATCGTAATATGGAATTGTGAAAAACAACAATTTTCAATCACAATTTTATCCATATCTTTAATTAAATCAGTGTTTTAGAGTACTTTGGAAACAGGTACAATGAAAAGAAGTCAACTTCAGTTTTCAATCTGTTTTGAACTAGAAACGCAGTCAAAACCAGGTACAAATTGACATGACTGGTGGTCACTAAAATTGATGTATTGCAGTAAAAAATGATGGCTTCAAAATTGTGTTGAAATTTGAAATAGGTTAATTGGTTTCATTTAAGATTATTACCGTTCTTTTCCATATTTGGATACGCAAACGTCAAGTTATCAAAATTCGATTTTTTTGGCGAACAAAAAAGATGGCTGATAAATTTTAGAACGGACAGGACAAAGAAACAGAAAATAAAAGCTATTTTGGATAATGTTTTATGTCGTATTGAAACTATATTGGTAGCAAAACCTATAAATTTTAAAAATCAATTATAATAAGAGCATGATAAGTTGAAAAAAATAGTTTAAACGTCAATTATTTAACCGATTGATTTGGCGGACTTTTTGACGTCATGGACGACTATAGCGCCACCTAATTAATTCCCCCTGCTATTGTTGCTGATAGAACTTGACGACAACGGACGTTTCCAAGGACTTGCTTTCCAACTGTACCAAGTACGACCATTGAAATCCAAAACGTCACTACAGACACGGACATAGCGAACAAGTTGTGATATATGAACACCGTAAGATGTTGCAAAAGGAACATCACCGTCCAAAATAGGAAAATTAACAATAGGGTACGAAAAATTGTCACTTATGTCGTAAATTTTTGTGTAGTTTCCCGTTTAAAACTGAAATATCTAAATCTAGGAAAGGACAGTTATTACCGTTTATGTTTGATTTATTCAACATAAGTTCCTTTGGGTAAATTTCGGCAGTATATTTAGAAAATTCTTGATTATTTGACAACAAATATAATCAAAGATAACGGTAGGTTGTTACTGAGTTTGGCCATAAACTGTGATTCATAACAGTACAGGAACAAGTCTGCTATTAAAGGGGGGCGCAATTGTTGCCCATAGGAATACCTACAACCTGTCTATAAACTTTATTGCCGAAACGTACATAAATTTCAATGAGAAAATTTACACCTTCAATCATCTCATCACACCTTCAATAAGTATATCTAACATATTTACCTTTCTCATTAGAGTACAAGGCTTTATATGAGTTGCAGCAAATAAATTTGAAATCAGATTTTTCAAACTGGTTCTTAAATGAAATTAAAAAAAAATTCATCGGTTCGTGATATAGACCGTAGTATAATAAAGCGTTTTTCTACCTGGCTGTTTTATTACAATGCTGTTCACATCTCCGCCTTTCGTAGTCTATCTATCAGGGTACAACCTTGTCGGGACCCAGTGATATATATATGTGCATTGCAAGAGACGCTTTCACTGTTGGGTAACTACTAAAATCGAAAAAAATCCACATGGCTGACTTGAATATAGTAATATAAGATCTTCTATTAAGAATATTTTGACTTACAGGTCAAAATAATAATTCTATAAAATAATAAAAAAAAATTGATAAAATAAAATACATGATAACTTAAAAATCGGATTTGTACTATGACAAAATTGTTTGGAATTCTATTTAAAGTGCTCGTCTGGTTTTATATGGGTAGCACATAAACTACGTCCCCTTCAGCACACCAGCGAATATTGGAAATTCAAAACAAAAATTAATTAACATTCTCAGATCATCCTTCCCCCAAATTCCAAATGTACAAAACTCACAATTTAGTCTTGAGTCAGTTTTAAGTGGTATATACACCACTGGTGTTAACTGATAACCGTAACTGCAGTTACGGTGATCCCAACATGGCGGAGCCCAAAACAGGTAAAATCGTCTTTTGTAATTTCTCCGTGTACACGCATTGTTTTAAAGAATTACTCAGCCGCTAGGTTGATATATACGGTATTTTGTATGTGTGTGTTCTTAATATCATATGTGACCTTGTTACCGAAATAACAGACATTGAAAATTTACGGAAGATCATCGTAACTCCAAAAGAAGATAATCGTAACTTGTGGACAAAGAACTTGAAAGATAATCGTAACTGTATAAAATATGTCTATGATCATAGTAACTGATTTTGTCAGAAACCTCTGCTCACGGAATATTCGATTAAAAATGTTGTGTAAACATAACAACAAACACGTAAACAACATTCGTGATCGAAATATTTTTTCAACATAAGGTAAGTTTGCAAAATTTCATGATCATTTATACAAATATTGGTATACTATTCGGGACAACCACATGTCAGCGATATTAAGAATATAATGCATCCTAATTTGTAATTTTGTTGAAAGGTTCGAACCACTGTGCCCTGAGTCTCCATGGCTGAAGAGATCGAAATAAATATTTTTTATAATTTAATAAGGTCTCTCAAAATATCAACACATGTAAATTGCAATAACAATATGAAGTACCAAAGTCAACAAAGTACACAAAAAAGTCATAAAACAGAGCACTCAAATAAGTCTAAAAATATTGCATTGTAAAATAATGTAAAAGTTCTTATCAAAACGTAAGATGAATACTGACGGCTTCTTAACAAATGGAATTCTACCGTAACAACTTAAACTATTTAACTTTATCGTAATCTCATTAAATATTAAATTCAAAACCCCGAAATACACAAACTCTCTAACTCAATTATTACTAGAGCACGCTGTGGAATTAGACTCTATATTTAGAGGGGCTTAATTAGATAAAACAGGACAACATAAAGTAACGAAGAATCACCCTGAGAAATAAAGCATATCGGTTTTACTCAAACCAAGTTGCAGTGTCTTATTCAGACATCTGGGTATAATAAACCCGTAAGCCCTTAATAATATAAATAAACAACGGCGGTTTTATTCAAACCAAAATGTTGATTATGTCTTATACATGCCTTTGCATTATACGATCAAGCGGCCGAAATAATAAAATATCTACTTTATATACTGATTACAGGTAAAGAAATAACAACTTTAATCAAAGCGTACTTCGATACAAACTTGTATATAAAGGTGTACTCGAAAATACTTTAATCTATACATCTATTGATTAATACCGAGAAGAAAGGAAAAGCTTTTAATAATTTATCTTATGTAAAACACCGAGAGTCCTTACTGATTAACCAATAAAATCAACTACACTTTTTAGTTTACCCTGGATACGAACATGTAAGCAAATAAAAACGATGAAAATAAATTGAAACTAGAAACAAGCCATACTTCACGTAATTTTGAATATAAAAACGATTCTGCCACAATATCTTCATTTAACACTCTTAGTAACTTCATTTTTTCGTAGGTTATATGCGCTATGTGTTCTTTTATGTCTAGTGCAGACGCAGTATTGCCGCACACCTTTAACTACACACACCAAAGGAACTAATTCAACATTCAGATTACGAAAAAAGTGTTTGAAAAGGGAACGAGATTCACAGGAAAATAAGATACCGTGACCTAAAGCATATCTTTACTTGAAAACGAACGTAATTTAAACAATAGTTTCCATTAATAATGTGTGAACATGGAAAATGTTTGCCTCTCCTTGTTCATGATGAACATTTACCGTAAATTATGACTTGTAAAATATAAAGACTATATCTACAAAGCAAAAAGTAAATTAGTAAATTATTTACTAGTTATCAAACATTCAAACACGATTTATTTAGTCGCCCATCAGCATATAAAATAGTTACGATCATCACTGACAAGTTACTATGATCATGTACAAGTTACGACTATCTAATAATCAAGTTACCACTATCATAACAAACAAAATTCTTGGAGTTACGATGATCTTCCGTAAATTTTCAATGGCTATTATTTCGGTAACAAGGTCACATATGATATTAAGAACACACACATACAACAATACCGTACATATCAACCTAGCGGGTGATTAATTCTTTAAAACAGTGCGTGTACACGGAGAAATTACAAAAGACGATTTTACCTATTTTGGGCTCCACCATGTTGAGTTTAACACCAGTGATACACCAAATTATCTCATCTAGATGCTCTGCCTTCGATAAATAAACGACTAAGGGGATATGAACTGTCAGAAATCAAACAAGGTAAACTTATCGATCCTTTAAATAAACTTATTCTAAAAGGTTACCAATTCAACACTGTTATTAATTTTGAATATTGTTTTTATTCCTGTAGATATTGATTTTGTTATCAGTAAATTAAATAGACAATAACTGTATAGTGTCTTTAAACAGGTGTAATGCGAGCTTCAGCGAGCTATTACTCCTGTTTCGAGCCGAGTACAAATACAGCTGATATTTAAAGACACTATACAGTTATTGTCTTTATCCTGCAATGAATTTTGTACATTTTTTCCATCCCAATCGTTGAATTTGTGTTTGAAAGAAATCGACATGACTTAAACGCGTACCGCGATGAGGACCCCAAATTGACCTGTAACGTAAACATTAATTTGACATAACCGTTCGCTCGCAACAGAAGCAGGATACACAGGAGACTGTATCCGTCTAGTATACGTATATCGCTTCGTGTTATCTGTACACCTGTATTAGTATAGTAGAGAGGTCGATTGCAGGATAAAACCAAACTAAACATTATTGTTATATACAATGTACAATCTGTCGATACCTGTATTTTGGCATTGCACAAGGTCATGATTTTCTCTGACTGTTAATGACGTCTTTACACACAATTTATTGGATGTTGGATGTGTACTGATTGACATTTTAGTCTTATTTTTTATTAGTTGTTATTGGCTTTGAACTAGCTGTTAGTAACTGCGAGTAATCTCAGGTCTGTACTTAGTGTCTTTTTGTTGTCGGGATGTATCAATTCCCGCCACCTCCGATCTGTGTTTTTGTTACTTGTCTTTTCTGCTTTGTATCGATCTGATGAGTTAATCCCTTTTCAACTGATTTTCATTGTTTGTTCATATGGTCTGCTGTTACACCACTGTCCCATGTTAAGGAGAGGGTTGGCCACCCGAAAACATGTTTAATCCCGCCACATTATGTATGTGCCTGTCCCAAGTCAGGAGCCTGTAATTCAGTGGTTGTCATTTGTTGCTGTATATCATATTTGTTTTTCGTTCATAATTTTGTACATAAATCAGGCCGTTAGTTTTCTCGTTTGAATTGTTTTACATTTGTCATTTCGGGGCCTTTTATAGCTGACTATGCGGTATGGGTTTTACTCATTGTTGTAGGCCGTACGGTGACCTATAGTTGTTAATTTCTGTGTCATTTGGTCTCTTATGCAGAGTTGTCTCATTGGCAATCATACCACATCTTCTTATTTTTATATTGGCAAGGTTACTAGCAAAGAAACTAGTCTAGTTGATTATTTGATAGAATCATCAGATTTGTTCGCCTTTATTTCTGAATTTGATGTAATTAATTTTGACCCGTTATTTTCCGATATTCATTGTAGATAAACTCATCATAGATACCATGCTCCAAATGTGTTTCCGCCAGACGCGCGTTTCGTCTACAAAAGACTCATCAGTGACGCTCGAATCAAAAAAGTTTAAAAGACAAAAAAAGTTGAAGATTATATTGAGATAATATCTCAGTCTTTCAATGTTGTTACCAGAGGATTTACATAACAAAGGCATCTCGGCGAATATGCCTAGGAAGCCTATTTGCTGGATTGGTGACAAAATAAACCAATGTGTTGACAACGTTGAAAATAAACTGATCATTGATGACTTGAGGTACTCTTGATACAAATAGTGAATCTTTTCAGTTCGATTTTAAACAAATTAGTCGAAACTATAAATGAGGTGTTTATTGATTCAGCTGGTGATAGTTTTGGCAGTTAACCCGTAAAACAAGCCGAGCTGCGAAACATATTCAACCGTGGTTTAATGCGCGATGTCGTGTAAAGCGAAATGAATTTTACTAAGCAAAGAAAACCATAAGGAGCTACCATTTGATTTTTATGGGGGCTAGGATGAAAAATTTTGTCCTGCTTTTTTTTTAGTTGTAATCTCTGTCCTGCCTTTTATTTTTACTCTATTCGGTCCTGCCTTTTTTTACTAGTTTATCCTGAATTTTTACACAAATTGTCATCCTGCCTATTTTTTTACCAAGTTGCTCTTCCTGCCTTTTTTTACTCAAAACTCCTGTCCTGCCTATTTTTTCAAATTTCATCCTAGCCCCCATAAAAATCAAATGGTAGCTCCTAACTTGAAAAAAAAAAAACTGACGATAGTAGACTCGATTTTAAAACAGCTACCAAAGCGTATTAAATGGAAATAAACAAAAGCTACCAAGAGTTTCAATTTAAAGCTGAAAACGAATTACCAAGTATGGATCAACATGAGCCATGAAAGTTTTGAAATGTTATAAATAATTTCGACAGACCGACAGATAGAAACACACCAATAAATCTTGATGAACTTCATGATTATTTCGAAAAATTAAATACTGACTATGATCGAGATGATATATATTTTGAAATACCGGATTGCGAGGACGAACGTGTTAATGTTATTTTGAACAGTGAAGTGACGGAAAGGGAAATTGGGAAAGCAGTAAAAGATTTTAAAAAACGGAATAGCGCCAGCTTTGATATGGTATTAAATGAATATGTTAATTCAACCATCCATTTTATGACGCCATAATACATTAAGTTATTTAATAAAATATTAGATTTTGGAGCCATTCCTAAAGCTTTGACCTAAGGTATTAGTTTACCCTTTTCAAAAATGAGGTAGACCCCCTAAATCCCGACTCGTATAGGGGAATTAGAATTGTGTCTTCCATGGGAAAACTATTCACTGCAGTTTTTAATGGTAGACGGCTTTCATAATATGCCGAACTATTTGAAGTGATTCGTAAAGCACAAGCAGGTTTCAGGAAAGGCTATTTAACTCTTGATAACATACTTTTCTTACATTTGATTATAAAAATATACTTGTCTTTTGGTAAAAAAAAAACACCCGCTATTGTTCGTTTATCGATTTTATGAATTTGGAGGTTGGTGTTATGGCAAAAAATGGTTAAGAATCAAAGTTACGGTAAAGATTTTGAGAATGATATCTAATATGTATGATAATATCAAATCTTGCGTAAAAAAGGGAAATGACATTTCTGGCTTTTTCTTATGCGATCTTGGGGTACGACAAGGGGAAAATTTATCTCCTTTTCTCTTTCTATTTTTCTTTCGGTTCTAGAAGAGTATTTTAGTGATAGCAATATTAACAGCCTTGAAACAGTTTCAACGTATTGTCAAGAAAAAATTGTAATATATTTACAAATTTTCATTTGTTTTATGATGATGGCACCATCATACTTGCTGAATTATCTTGCTTACATGCAGAATACACAAGATAAGTTTGAGTTGTATTGTTCACAATGAAAACTTTCTATGATCACTGATATAAGACAAAGGTAATGAGAGAAAAGTAGAAGAAACCACATACATGATTTTAAATTATATGGTTCTGATTTAAAAATAATAGACTTTTATTTTTATCTGGGGTTATTGTTTAATTGTAACGGTAGATATACAGATGCCAAGATAAAATTAATAGGTCAAGCAGAAAAAGCACTTCATATATAAATAAGAAGATGTAGTATGAGTGCCAATGAGACAACTCTCCATCCAAGTCACAATGTATAAAAAAGTTAACAATTATAGCCCAAAGTACGGCCTTCAACACGGAGCCTTGGCTCACACCGAACAGCCAGCTATAAAGGGCCCCAAAATGACTAGTGTAAAACAATTCAAACAGGAAAACCAACGGTCTGATCTATATAAAAACGAGAAACGAGAAACACTTATGAACCACACCAACAAACGACAACCACTGAACAACAGGCTCCTGACTTAGGACAGAAACATAAAAATGCAGCGGGTTTAAACGTTTTAAAATAACAGGCGCCAACCTTCACCCGAACCTGAGACAGTAGTGTAACATTACAACATAAAAAGATGCTTTTACAGGAGAATTAGAAAATTATGTATCCCTATTGATGTACAACTTAAATTGTTTGATTGATTGATTGGACCAATACTATTATACTCTTGTGAAAAATGAGGTTTCGAAAACATAGATGTTATGGAAAGGGTACATAAAAAAATTTTGAAGAAAGTTCTTTCATTAAGAATCAGTACACCTAATTTTATGGAAGGTGAAGCGCCTTCGAAATTCATGTACTGTTAAGAATGTTATCATTTTGGTCAAAATTATTATTGAGCAATACAAAACTATTAGGACTAGTGTACCAACTATTGTATAACCTCCATAATTCTGGAAATGTTATATTAAAGTGGATCAATTTTATAAAATCCATATAAGAAAACACAGGTTTGGGTTATGTATGGAGAATGTCTATCGTAAAGTTGTCACATGTTTAGACGTATATTATATATAATATAACGGCTTCAATAGGAATCTGACCAAGTGTCAGTAGGGAACCAACATTAGCGGTTCTCACTGGTAAATGCTGAATTTATTTTATGAGATTATAGAAATAGGTTATGAGATTTTTAATAGCTTTAGCTGAACAAAATATAACATCCTGCCCATAAAGTAATCTTGGGATATCATAATAGTTCATAAGAAAAAGACACTTTTGAGTTTATACAATTAAGGCCACGAAGGCCCGCACCCATGAACGCATCTTTCAGGTACAACGTATTTGTTTTGAACAATTATCCCGCTTAATTTCCAGTTGAGTTGCTGTATTTAGAGTTTCCAAAGCCTGACCATTAATTCTCGGACTATGTATTCCATTGAAGAACACACGATTTTTGACCTCTTATGATGTATATTTGTTTATTGACATGGAACATCTGTATATCAAGCAAGTTCGAACTAGTCATTTAAAATTAATGTAACATGATCTGTTATTATTGGCACTAAAAAAATCATTAAAACCTAAGCCTATACGTGCGCCTAGTTGTGCAGTTTCATTAATTTTCATTAAGAAATTAATTTAAAAGATTTTATATGCATCAGGGGACCATACACTATCTTGTCTCTCACCCTACAGATCTGAGAAAGTGCGTCCTTGCCATTTAATTTTTGTTTGTACAGTGTTGTACCATTCCATTAATAGGAGCTCTATATCAGATTTAAACACTTTTCTACACATTCCGTCACGCCATATGATACCGAAAGCTGAAATACATTGGGTTTTACGAATATTTGAGTTGTTTCTGGGCAAATGTCGTTTTTCAATAATTTGTGATAGGGTTGGTTACTGTAATTTTCCTGTAGGAATGATGATTGACTATTGGTATGCCACCATTTTTAAAATCGGACATGAAATATGCATATTATAAAAAAAAAAAATGTGAGAACGGATACTAGATTTTCACCTCCGTATATAAGATGCTCGCTCAAAACTCTTAGTCTCATCAGGAGCCTTTTTACTTTTAAATGAATATGTTATGGATGTATTAATATCCTGCCACGTCCGGTCTGTGTTTTTGTTAGATGTTTTTCTGC
The DNA here is from genome assembly GCA_017311375.1 of Mytilus coruscus. Lineage (NCBI taxonomy): Eukaryota > Metazoa > Mollusca > Bivalvia > Mytilida > Mytilidae > Mytilus > Mytilus coruscus. The sequence goes on along the minus strand of CM029604.1, from coordinate 60,004,842 downwards.
ATTGTATCGATCTGATGAATTAAGCCCTTTTCAACTGATTTTGATAGTTTGTTTTTATGTTGTGCTGTAACACCACTGTCTCAGGTTAAGGGGAGGGTTTGGCGCTCACAAACATGTTTATTTCTTTATGTGCCTGTCCCAAGTCAGGATCCAGTATTCGAGTCAGTAGTTGTCGTTGGCTCATGTCTGTCATATTTGTTTTTCGTAAATTGTTTTGTTCTAAATTAGTCCGTTAGTTTTCTCAATTGAATTGTCTCATATTTTTCATGTCGGTGCCTTTTATAGCCGACTATACGGTATGGTTTTTTCTCATTGTTGAAGGCCGTCCGGTTGCCTATATTTGCTTACATCCACTTCATTTGAACTTTGGTGGATAGTTATCTCATTGGCAATCATACCATATCTCCTTATTTTTAAATATATCAAGTCCATGAATCCTTTATTTACAACCTGTATTAGGTCTTTATTTGTAATAGATATTTCATGTAACACACTAGTCTCTTTTTCAACATGTATTTTGTACACATGATCAAAACGCGGGTTGTTAACTGGGGTTGCAAGATCTTTAAAAATATTCAGCCCATGTTTCTGAAATTTCTTTTGCACAGTTTGCTCAAGTGTCATCATCCTTTTAAAATAGGATAGTCGAGGAAGTCTATCTGCTCGGATGATTTACTAATGTATAAGATTGTTTATGATCATTTGTTTCACAATTTCTGTCATTTTATTGTGACGTTTAATTGCTTCATACTTTCTCTGGACAGAACGAAGGTTTTTCTTAATGACTCGCATTTGCGATAGTTTTCACTTTCCTTTTTCATCACCCTCCTCCCAGGATACCCCTGCATGTCAACGTTTACGTTCAAGGGATCCATAACGGTTTCATCGTCATAGCCTTTGATGTGACTTCCAAGTTGTCCATAAAGTGTTCAGTTTTATTGTTTTTCTAGCTAGGGTTTCTAAATATATTTTAATCGAAACGAATCCTTCAATATTAAAAGATAAAATAGAAAGTGTCTTCTGTTCGTGGCACTTTATGTCTAGTAAGGTAAGGATATGTTCCAATTGTCGAAAACACATTTCCGTCATCTTTTAAATATATTGGACATATTTCATTTTTGTCTTCTTCATGACCCGTGCATTTTAATTCACGGTTTGTTATTGATAACTCAGAGTAACATGTATTTACATTTATAAATTTTGACTTGGATGGAGAGTTGTCTCATTGGCACTCAAACCACATCTTCTTATATCTATTGGGTACTGAATCACATGATTTGTTTCTTGATGCCAAGAAAACATTGACAGTGCTCTTTAATTTTCGCATTCAATTAACAAAGTCTTTATTCTAAAATCAGTAAAATGTTGGATAGTTGGAAGGATACAAATTCGATTATAAGGTATTGGTCCCGTTTATCGAAAGTGTCCAAGCATCTGTATATCTTAGGACATAATTTAGGATGGAATAAGCCATGTATGAGCATGCAAACAGAAAACCTCATAGAATTATCTTACCTAAGATGTTCTTATCGCTATTCTTCAAGATAGTGCAGAAGTAAAAGGCAAAATTACAAAAATAAAAAAGAGATCGTACATTTAAACAAAGCAAAACATAAAACATATTTTTATAAAATTGACCAAATGAATTGTAAATATTTACTATCTTAGTATATTATCCGTAAAAAAAAAGAAATATTTATGAGTGAGTTAAATTCAAAGTGTCACAGTGTCATACATTAAAGACTACAGAGTCGCATCTTTATTACAAATATAGAGTAGTTAAACTAGTACTGCCCGAGTAAATATGGACAAAGGAGGGATCCTATATTTATAGATACCGGACAACACAATCTCTTGGATGAAGAGGGAAAATGTACATCTTTACTTTTCAGTAAAGTTTCCAATGTTTACATGTGTAGCATGATCTGCTTACCCTTCCGGAGCACCTGAGACCATCCCTAGTTTTTGGTGGGGTTCGTGTTGCTCAGTCTTTAGTTTTCTATGTTGTGTTCTGTGTACTGTTGGTCTTTTTCTTTTTCAGCCATGGCGTTTTCTGTTTATTTTCGACTTATGAGTTTGAATACCCCTTTGGTATCTTTCGCCTCTCTTTTAGGATATATCATATGAATTGTCCTAAGTTTAGGATTTCAATTAGGTGTCTAAAGATGGTCCTAACTTTAGAATATATTGTATGGTGCTTAATTTGGATCTCAAGTTTATTTTTACCACTATTGGTTGACAAAGAGAGGCGAAAGATACCAAAGTGTCATTCAAACTCATAAGTCGAAAATAAACAGACAACGCCATGGCTAAAAAAGAAAAAGACCAACAAAAGTCGAAAACAAACTAACAATGCCATGGCAAAAAACGAAAAACGACGAAAAGACAAACAACAGTACACAAAACACAACATAGAAAACTAAAGACTTAATAACACGAACCCTACCAAAAAACCGGGGGAATCTCAGGTGCTTCGAAAGGGTAAGCAGATCCTGCTCCACATGTGGCACCCGTCGTGTTGCTTATGTAAGAACACACCCGGTGATAAGTCTAATTCGGTAAGTCACACTCGAGGAAAAGAGGACGGAATTTTGGTTACAACAATTGGAACATATCCGTCTTTATCTATGAAACCAATATTCCATAACGGTCAACCAACTCGTGATGGCGTCCGTAAAATTTTCGAAGGGATGGTTTCATCTCCATCTCTTGCGACTCTTGGTTAAATAGCATCTGCTTACCCTTCGGAGCACCTGAGCTCACTCCCAAATTTTAGTAGGGTTCGTGTTGCTCTATCTTTGATTTTCTATGTTGTATTGTGTGTACTGTTGTTTGTCCGTTTGTCTTTTTTAGCCATGGCGTTGTCCGGTTTTTTTCTCGACGTATGAGTTTGAATGTTCCTTTGGTATCTTTCGCCTATCTTGTAAGCAGCAAGGACATCATTATAGGAAATGCAAGCTCTTGATGATCGTATCAACTGGGAGACATACACTACATACTCATACATGTGCACTTGAACAAACTGCATAGAATGAACTTGAAAATAAAAATAAAAAAATATCAGGAGCTAAAAAGTATGTTAGCCATCTAAAAAAAATTAAATACAGGAAAGTTGAATTGGTGCACAGCATTAAATTGATTATTACATGCCTGTCCATTCCACGAAATAAACGCGCTTTTTTTACTTCCATTGAGGACACTTTTTGGATATGAAGACTGTTTGTCTATGCGTGTTTGCTTTTATTTATTGATTTGCGAATAATCGTCCTTATGTATTCCTTCGGTTACTGCCTATTGTGAACGAAAACATTTTATATACAACTTATATTGTAATACTTGATTATTCTTTAGATAATGCATGAATACAATTACGTAAAATAATCAATTCATTATGCGAAGCCGAATAAAATATATAGGCGTACACGAATAAATATAATGGAACAAATATTGTTCAACAACTCCAAACATTAAAATGTAGAAATAAATCAAACATATTATTTTTTTCACAGGAATTGATAATGTAAAGTTAAAATCTTTCTTATAAAAAAAAGTATAACAAAAATACCGAACTCCAAGGTAAATTGGAAAAAGGGGGAGTCCATTAAAACTGACAAAATTCAAACGTTATCTACTTAGGGAACGAGTGAAAACCAACTGTCATATTCCTGACAGGTGGGTCAAACCTGGTTTTATAGATAGCTAATCATAAGCTCTAAGTTCAATTGAATTTCAAACGCTCTCGAAAAGAGTCAATCCGTAACACATATATAACTGGATCTAACAAAGGGTTGATATAAATGAATAAATCTGAAATTTGTATTGCAACCAAATGTTCAGGTGTCAGTATTGGTTCGTTCACGACAAGAAGTCCAACAATAACCTTCGGTAGTGTTGCAATTAATAAAATCATAACAAGTAATCCCAGTGTTATAGCTATTTTCATGGTCTTCTTTATTTTGATTTTGGATTTATCAACGCTTCGTTGATGGATTGAAGAATGACCCTGGCTGTTAGCATCTTGATTGCATGTCGACAAAGCAGTGTGTGCCGTCGTCATTGTAATCAAAAATACACGAGACTGCCGCCTTCCGAGTGTTGTATTTCCTAGTTGTGGTTGAATTCGCCGCCATGAATTATATACACGGAAGATAACCCCAGCATATGTTAAAACTATGGCAGATACTATTATCATTTTAACTGATTGATAGATGCGCAAAAAATGTTTCCTATTCTCACCTAGTATATCTTGTATATTACATGCTGTAGACCAGAAGTTACCATAAATGAAAAAGTATATATGAACCAATACGACACAAAGCACATACAGAGCCACCTTCATTCCAATAATAGACACCTTTTGACAAGGATTTGTAACTGATGGAAAAGTAGCAATAAATCGTTCAATGCAAATCCATAATGTCTGAAGTAATGAAAAAAGAAAAGTTGTTATCAAAAGAATTTCAATGAAATAGCAAAAATGTGGCACATTCTCTCCAGTGGATCTGAGATAAATCATTCTTGAGCGGAAAGTTACTGATAGAATACCAATAGCAGCGTCACTTATACTCAAACATATTGTTAGCATTTCAAATCTTTTTTGTTTTAATTTCTTGTCCCATGCGAGAATAATTAAGCAGCAAATATTTAAAATAGCAATGACGATTGACACTATAAGAACCACAATCGTCAGGGTCAATAATTTAACTCCGTCTGTATCAATTTTATGTGTTGAATTTAAAGTCAATGTCGAGTTGTTCGTTGAAATCTTCATTTTAATGAATCACTAAGTGAACAACTTCATTTATGCATAATACATGTTGAACTGTGAACTCAAACACTGTAAATGATAATTTTATATCATCATTATATTTTTAATCAGTAAATGTTTTACAAAGGATTTTCTATTTATTTTAGTGATCAATTAAAAGCAAGCACGGTATTGTTCTTGACTGTAACTCCCTTTCAGAAGGAAACAGTACGGTGAAAAGGAAGTAAGATGCTTTGTGATATTCGTAATATAAAGAGAAATAGTCTTAATTAAACAAACTTAGTAAACAATACTTCCCACAAAAAGCAATTATTATCTTACCGTTATTTTTTTTACGCATTTTAATAAGATAAAGTCTGGTAGGCAGAATGTAGAAGATTTCCTTTTCAAATATTTCCAGGCTTTTACTTAAATGATTGCCATAATTACAACATGTAAAGGAAAGAAGTTGATACCATTTAGTAGTAATGAATTATAAAAGAATTGGTTACTAAATCAAGTGTTAATATCACAATGAAACAGTATTTTAAGGAGTTGAAGTTATTGAATAGATAAATGAAAATCGACGAAGGTGTGAATAAGTAAAACAAAAATACCGAACTCTAAAGTAAATTCAAAAGTCCATAAAAACTGACAAAATCTAACGTTATCAACCAATGGTACAAGTGATAAACAACTGTCATATTCCCGACTTGGTACAGGCATTTCCCGAAGAAAATGGTGGGTTAAACCTGGTTTTATAGCTATCTCAACCTCGCACTAGTATGACAGTTGATAACAAAAGACGTAAGATACCAAAGGGACATTCAAACTCATAAGTCGAAAATAAACTGACACCGCCATGACAAAATAAGAAAAGACCAAAGGACAACAGCATACAAAACACAACAGAGAAAACTAAAACCTGAGCAATACGAACCCCACCAAAAACCGGGGTGATCTCATGTGCTTCGGAAGGGTAAGCAGATCCTGCTCCACATATGCCACCCATCGTGTTGAATAATAAATGAAATATTGATCGGAATCAAATCATTCGTATCATAAAGTCAGCAACTGCACAGTTTCGAAATAAGAAATATTTCTTTGACTTCTTTATAATTAATTAACTAGGACCAAAAGAATTGTTCACGAGTTTGAAATTAAAAAAGGGTTGAAAACATCAGCTTGATTCGTCAATGCAAATTCAATACTGAATCTTTTCCAAGCTGTGTAGTTTTTGTTTACTTTATTCTTAGTGCAACGTATTAAATATTACAATGTTTGAAAACTGACATGGAATGTGAACAAAACATACATTTGTGACTCCTTAAGCAGCTATGATGACGAAGATAAACAAGGAATTTTCCAATAAACATTTAAAAAAGAATCATTACTACTTTCTAATTTTCTGATTATTGTATTGGGATAGCTTCCCTTTATCTGTTTCTTTAAATATCTTAACCATGTGCAAAAAAGCATCGAGAATTAAAATAATAACAAATATGTTTTTCGTCAACTTCAAAAACAATTCTGGTAAAACTGCTTCCATTTATAGGAATGTGACAGTCGTTTTAAAATTTTCGCCACTGATTAATAATTTGTAATGTTTCCCCCATTGTTTTATAAAAATAAAATCAGAGGAGTGATATAATTACCAATGAGAAAACTATCCGCCAGGGAACAAAGAGACAACTATCCGCCAGGGACCAAAAGGACGAGTATGCTAACAACTAAAGGTATCAACAATGAACACAAGTAAAACCGTAATATTAGACGTAAAAGGCCCAGATTAACAAAATGTAAAACAAATCCAAAGAGAAAACAAACAGCCTGATTTATTTTAAAATAATAAATGAATCACAGACATGGAATAAAGCTACCAACGACAACCACTGAATATCAGTCTCCTGACTTTGTACGTAAAGAGTGTGGCAGAAGTATTAACCCTCCACCTAGCCTGGGACAGTGATGTTAAAGAAAAACATCAGAACATATTATAGAACCATTTGGAAAAGGCTTGTCTCATCAGATCGGCACTTATCACAAAAAACCTAACCAAATAACAAAACAAAAGTACCGATTAAAGAGTACTTAAGCAATTCTACGGCCTATTTAAAAAAAATATGCAATTTAGTGGGTTCGAATGTTTTTGATAAACCTTATTAACAAATTTTGAGATTATTATAAGTGATTTTCATATGTCAAAGTGCGAGATGAAGGTTGGAGTTTGAATTAAAAGTACATTTTGAAAAAAGACAATTAATAGTTACAGTCTTCACCAAATTATCTTTATTCTGTTTAAAAATAGAAAGGGTTGAGTTTTTTTCATTTTTCTAGGTCCGAAGCTATTGTATGTGTTTACCATAGTGAGTATAAGCGCGAAATTAGGATTGGTGGTTAAGATTATAAGTGCAGTAGTAACAGAAATAATAACATAAAGTCGGTTTAAAATATAGTAGGTTGAGTTTTTATAATTTTCTATTTGTGTATCGGAGGTTGAGTTTCCCAAATAGTAATGGATATTACATTAGGTTGTGTTTTTGTACACCACTCATCATTTAACTGTGAAAAATCCAGCGTTCAATAGAATTGAAAACGAAGGTTATGATTGTTTTATCAGCAAATGAAGTACTTTGAGTTTGCTGTTTGTAATTACGAACATTATTATTATTACTTTAGTAGACAGTTTGTGAATCTCGTATACTAAATTGTTATTTCCATTGCTCTTCCAACTGTTTGATTCGTGTGGCACTAATGAGTCTTCTGTACACAAAAACAAGTCTTGCGTACCATATCCTTAGCCTGGTATTTATATCAGTTTTTACAGTAACTATTTTATCATTTTTTATGCAGTGGTTGATCATTTCAATGTTTTTACTAATAAAAGCCACATCAACTGTGTCATGGATAGAAAATACCACCTGTCCTTATCTGACAGGATTTCATAATAGTTTTTGTAACGTGAATTTCGATTGGTCATTAAGTAGTTATATAGTATTACTATTAAGGAGCATACACGTTACAGGATCATATTGAAATATGCTTAAACAGACCGGGAAAAATCATTTATCTGATATTGTCCGTTTCTAAATTTATAATTTATAATTTGTTGTAAATGATTCAGATGAATGCATGACGTTACTTTATATGTGAAATCCATTTTTCTTAAATTTTATTAAATAAATCAACTTCTTTCATTTTATATTATTTGTAAAAATTATTGAGACTATACTTGTCCCAAGCAGTATGCTTCAATTTTTATTCACAAGTCGGGCTATATAACACTGACGGACGGAACGACCTTTTTGGGTGAGGGGGGATTGGGATTCGGGATTTAGTCATTTATTTTCTATGAAATCGGGATTAGACAGTTATTTCGTCGGGAATACGAGAATTTTGGATTTGAATATATCGTGATGCGGAAACGGACACAATAGTTTACGGATATTCGAAATTTTAATGTTTTTTCTCTCTCTCCGGAATTAGGGATAAGACCCCTTCTATCCCTCCTCTAAACTGCTGGTGATTTCCGAGTCTTTTGACTGTCTTGATATCTGAGTACGACTGTCTTCATAATATATAAATAAGAAGATGTGGTATGAGTGCCAATGAGACAACTATCAATCCAAGTCACAATGTGTAAAAAGTAAACAATTTTAGGTCAAAGTACGGCCTTCAACACGGAGCCTTGGCTCACATCGAACAGCAAGCTATAAAGGGCCCCAAAATGACTAGTGTAAAACAATTCAAAAAGGAAAACCAACGGTCTAATCTTTATAAAAAAAGAGAAACGAGAAACACTATTGAACCATACCAACAAACGACAACCACTGAACAACAGGCTCCTGACTTGGGACAGGTGCAAAAAAATGCAGCGGGTTTAAACGTTTTAACAGGCGCCAACCTTCACCCTGACCTGAGACAGTGGTGTAACATTACAACATAAAAAGACACACAATAAAATATCAATTGAAATGGCTTAACTCGATCAAAAGGACATATACACAAAAACAAGTAAATATACACTGAAAGCATAAGTTTGATCTATGACACAACATAAATACAATATAAATAAAAAGATGTATCAATGTCAAAAAGACAATTTTAACCTAGGACAAAATGGCGTTAAATAAAGTAACGTACACAAGTAAATTTAAATATAATAATTTTGTTGTAAGGAGTACAGAAACATTTTTTACAAAATAATTTTGTTGTTCACAGTACGAGTACAGAAGTGAAAATTTATCGTCATTCTAAATACTTATCAAAAGTGGTACATATTAAAAATGGTAAGACGAGATATGATATATAATAAGTTAACATTGAATAACAGAAATTTATTGCAAATTGTGTCAACAGGTCAAATAAACACGAAAGTACGATTTGAGAATACTTGCATTTACTGAAAGCTAGTTAAAAGCCAAACACATTTAATAATACAAAATCATGAATCAGAGACTAAAATCAATTAAAACACATCCCAGGAAGGGATTTAGTGTTTTAACGCCATGGACAGTCAAAGGAGACATGACTTGTGCAATGCCAAAATAAAAGTAACGACAGGCAGTAGGATAGTTAGGATTTAACCTTATAATAAATATGTATGATGTTATATATAGATAAAACAATTTCTAAATAGAAAATATACGTGGATGTGTATATATACATCCCAAAAAAACATTCGAAAAGAATACAAATTTAGTTATGTTTTAATTTTTTGATGACAAAATCGATGTAATATAACCTTTACTAATAAGTTTGTTTAAAGGTTCGATAAGTTTACACGGATCACATAGTGATTTCCGCGCTTTTAGTACAATATTACCGTAAAATTTAGGATGTGAAATACCGTTTTTAATCAGTTTTCTACAGGTACAGCCAAATTTACTAATCAAATCTTTGTATCCATGAAAGAATTTAGTAAATGTTTTAAGTAATGTATGGTAACGAAATCCCTGACTTAACAATTTACCAGTGATACATTGATTACGTTCGTTAAAATCTATGACATCACTACACACATTCAGGCATAACGAACGAGTTGGGATATATAAACACCGTATGATGGAGCCAAAGGAATATCGCCGTCTAAAAAAGGAAAATTAACAATAAGGAATGAAAAATCGTCTTTTTTGTCGTAAATTTTTGTATGGAGTTTCCCTTTAGAAAGTACATTTAAAACATGTTTTGTCATATTCCTTATTCTTGCTTCTGATGTGACTTTGAAATTGAACGTTGGGTGACGCATGCATTGCATGAAACGCTTACCCTGTCAAGTAATTGATTACTAGAACACATTACACTCCACATTACTAACTGGAATTCAGTAAAAAGCGAGGCCCCTTCTGCAAGTTTGAATTCTTTCATATGCTCCTTAACTTTGTACCTTATTTGGACTTTTTAACATCTTTTGAAACAAGCATCATTAAGGGAACGACCATTTAACTTCAAGGATGGGGCGGGGGCGTGGGGGTTGTTTTTTTCCTAAAAAAATATTCTGATCCCCAATTGATGAAAAAAAATATTGTGGTCAAGCAGATGACAAAAACCATACTCCCCCCTCTTTGAAGTTAAATGGACAATGTCCCAATGGGTCTTTTGTAGACGAAACGCGCGTTTGGCGTACTATATGTCAATCCTGGTATCTATAATGTGTTTATGTACATACAGTTAGAAATTAATACTCTACAATAAAAAAAAATAACTAGTTTCCACTATGCATGTTGAGAAATCGAGATTTGTCTTCTGATAGCAATGTGTGTATGTGTTCGTTTAGTATAAATTTATATTATTCAAATGATAATATTTTCAATATATATATATATAAATTGAGAATGGAAATGGGGAATGTGTGAAAGAGACAACAACCCGACCACAGAACAGACAACAACAGAAGGTCACCAATAGGTCTTCAATACAGCGAGAAATTCCCGCACCCGGAGGCGTCCTTAAGCTGGCCCCTAAACAAATATATATACTAGTTCAGTGATAATGGACGTCATACTAAACTCCAAATTATACACAAGAAACTAAAAGTAAAAATAATACAAGACTAACAAAGGCCAGAGGCTCCTGACTTGGGACAGGCGCAAAATGCGGCGGGGTTAAACATGTTTATGAGATCTCAACCTCCCCTATACCTCTAGCCAATGTAGAAAAGTAAACGCATAACAATACGCACATTAAAAGTCAGTTAAAGAGAAGTCCGAGTCCGATGTCAGAAGATGTAACAAAAGAAAATAAACAAAATGACAATAATACATAAATAACAACAGACTACTAGCAGTTAACTGACATGCCAGCTCCAGACCTCAATTAAACTGATTGAAAGATTATGTCTTCATCATTTGAATATCAGGCACAATATCTCCCGTTAGGGTTTAGTATCATACCATCATAAAATATATGAGAAGAGCATAACCCGTGTCATGCCAACAACTGGTTTTAAATAAATGTGTTTAGTTCCGATGCAAAGACCCTATAAGTGAATCAATATTAAAGCCAAAATATGCAATCTTTAATGACCTGACAACAGTATCGTAACTATATCCCTTCTTAATAAGTCTATTTAAAGGTTTTGTAAGCTTCTGAGGTGAATACTGACATTTTAGTGCTTTATAAAGAATATTACCATAAAAGATTGGATGTGAAATACCTGAACGTATAAGAAGTCTGCATGTTGAGCTATATTTACGAATGATGTCCTTATACCGATGATAAAATTTAGTAAATGTTTTGACTAGTTTGTGATATCGAAAACCCTGGTGTAATAATTTTCAGTAATACATAAATTTCTTTCGTAAAAATCTGAAACGTTGTTACATACACGAGCGAATCGTACAAGTTGAGATATATAACACCGTAAGATGGTGACAAGGAACGTCACCATCTAAAATGGATAATTAACGATAGGAAATGAAAATCATCTCTTTTATCATAAAGTTTTGTATTAAGCTTTCCGTTAATGATATGGATATCAAGATCGAGGAAAGGGCAGTGGTCATTGTTAGTATTAGCTTTATTTAAAGTAAGTTCAACAGGATAAATTTCTTTAGTATACATACTGAAGTCGTCATTATTGAGAGCCAATATATCATCCAAATATCTAAAAGTATTATTAAATTTTTGTATCAGATGTTGTTTCGATGGGTCTTTGCTGATTTTAGTCATAAATTGTAACTCATAGCAATACAAAACAGGTCCGCAATAAGTGGACATACATAAAAGTCTTAAGATTTGCACAATTATACTAATATATAAATACACGACGAGAAGATGTTATTAAATCGTATTGACAAATATTTCGGCTGAACAAACAGGCTTCGTCAATGTCTCTATCAAATGTAATACAATACTAAATCATCTTCGTATATTACAACCTTATATTAGTATCGTTGCGCAAATCTTTTATAATTTTTATTTTAAAAAATGTATTTGAAAATTAATCAAATTGAAAATATTTTTTTTAAATGTGGTTTTATGCGTGTGTGTAATTTTATTCATTTACCTTGATTTATCTTAAATCCTGATCGTAAAATATTTATCACGGCTGTCATCAGTATATCGAGAACAATAACCGTGAGCGAATAAGTAACGGTGGTCAAACATTGAGATCGGATCGTGAAAGAACTGGTGTCGGATCGTGAATGTAATTAATATAAATGTAATTCTACTTCAAAATCTGTGAAAAATCCGCTGTATTTTCAAAAGGCGGAACAATTCAGGAAAAAGAAATAAGTCTGTCAAATTGATTCGACTCCTCAATAAGACTGTGCACACATGTAAAGAAAAAATCAGTACTTTTTTAAGAAAACACAAAAGCGACACACAATTCTATGAGAATCAATAGTCACATTCCGATTTATCATGATACATTTGAAACTTAATCTTTAGTGTGTCAGATAGTACAGTAATAATAAAAGTTTTTTCCTTGAAAACATTCATATCATTTTTGAAAAATACAATTTTGTTGATTTTCGATCAAAATTGATCGTGAAAGATCAGGCAACAGATTATTTCGATCGTTGAAGACAAGGCGCGACTAGACTAACTTACTTACAAAACAAAATTTCTGTTACCGATTGATATAATTGCATTTGGTTGTAAAATGTGTAATTCTCATATGATAAGAACGTAAATTAATGCTTTCATTTTTGGGAATTTTGTTTGGTGTAATTGACCATCACATCATTTTCTACAGAAGCTACATAAAATAACTAAATATATGTCTATATACACACACACATATACACCCATATTTAAACCTTAGGCACTTAAGAGGCAAAGCTAACTAGACATCTAAGATAATAGGACCTCCAGGACAGTTAATTGTCGAAAAGTAAGTATCTTTGTATCTATACTGCTAAATGCTTCCGCGAATGCGTGCACCGATAGGGGTCTGGGGGTCTTCACCTAAAAATATCTGAATGTGCATGCAAGGTCGTTTTTTTCGTAAGGGTTTTTACTTTCTGTTATAGAGTGTCGTTATGCGTACATTGCTATAAGTCATTGTACTCAACTGCGGGGTGAAATAACCAACGTATGTACCTCGATTTGTTATGCCCAACTTGAATTGTAGATTAAACGATTATGTTCTTTTCCAAAAAGGTACAATTTCGACTGAGTGGATTCGCATGCCTGGTGAGGCATACATAGCAAAAGTCGCTTATCTTGTCGACACATTAGCTCCGTGTGGAGATAATTAGTTTCTTTTGGAGTTTTTTTCTCTTGGTTTGTTTCTTCAACGTGTTTTTAATATAACGGATAGTCAATTCCTTTAAGCTAAGAACAAATCACTAAATATAACTGTAAACGCTGTCTTAATCTGAGTCATAACCATATGGATACAGTAATATGTTTCCTGCGAACTGTTGATACCTTTTTCAGATCGAATGTGAACATTTCAGCTCGGCGTATAGGTCTTGTACAATTAAGGTGGGTTCTCCTCTTATGTTATCATTCAATGTTTTCACCGCTGCTATTTAGTCAATAGATGTATGTGGCAGTGCGACGTTTAAACACAACTATGTACCTTATCTGTGAGCGAAAGTAACTTCTGTCATTACCGTCTCCCCAGAGACGATAATAAGAGTTGATCGATGGACAGTCTTCAGAGTGAATGCTTTCGGTTACCTGATTGGAAGATATTACTGACTCAAGTACTTTCATTGTCTGAGACAATTTGAAACCTAGTAAATATCTTCAATCATGCAAGGTATCGGGTTTGAACTCCTTATTTTGGTACTTTCTATATTTCAACAAAACTTGACTCAGTTACCGCGATGTCATTATTCGTAGATTAATGAAATATATCTAAAAAATTGAAAAAGTACATGGGAATTCGAAATCTACGCTTAGATGTTTTACAAATTAAAACATTCTTTCCTATATATTAAATCTTCAAATGTACCCCCAAGAGCTCCATACTTTTCAAGATAGAACTCCAGTTAATTGTTAAATCATTGGTGCAATACTGTCTCGCATTACAAGATTTTTATTATTATATTGTTTGAGTGTCAATTGAAAATTTGTTTTTGTAACATGTTCAATAAGAAACAAATTGTTGGAAAAGATCAACAAAACAAATCAATGACTTTCTTTTTCATTTCTTTTATAAGTAAAATCAATACAACCGTTAGAGTTAAAGGGTTTGTTTTGGCATCATATTAACATATTATCATTGATATACATGTACATCTATTCTTCAGCAGACATTTAACATCCTCAATCTTAATCTTTATTAAATCACATATACTGAGTGTTAAACTGATATATTAGATATTATGTGCATAAACTTTAAACATTTTTGTTAGAACTCCACTTCAGAACATTCACACATTACACACACAGGCACTTGTATCTGAAAGCATTTCCAATCGGCTGTGAGAAGACGAAATATTTACGGTTGACATACTTTGAAGGCCTGTTACGAAAGATTCCGACTATAGAAATAGGCGTGGTATACACAATTTTGTAGATAATTTAATGTAGACTAGAACACACCCGCGAAATCGCTGGCATTTCGAGCGTGGTTGAAAGTATGTAAACTGTTGTAGGATGAATTTTTGTAAAATATTTTATGACTGAAGAATTTCAGGAAAGGTATGAAGAGTCATAGGTACTTGGGGACGGGACAATTTTATTAGCCCTCCCCTTTTTTCAAATCTGTTTTTTTTTCTATTAATTTCAATTATTTTCGCGTTTTACTGTATAATATATGACCGCCGTTGATAGTAAACTTGGAATTGATAGTAAATAGCAAATACACTTTATTTATAGTATATGTATGTTCATAGTATACAGAAAAAGTGAAAATAATTGTCCTGTCCCCAAGGACCTATGAAAATTATGTGTAATTTTAAACAGTCCTAAACGGAAGTCTTGTCTATGACTTAAAAGTCCGTCCGATGACGGAAACAATATCCTCCCAAAACAACCCAAACGGAATAATCATAAGCGAGGATCACAAATGCGACTATGCATGGGACACAAAGGTATGATGATTAATTTATTGTGGAAGGAAGAGAAGCCACACTCAAAATGAGGTCTTCTCATTTAATAGTATAGAATTACGACATTACAAGTTTCAGTAGGATAGACACCCGCATGGTCGGAATATAACGGAAGTTTCCAACTTGGTGACATTTTTCAAATATACGAGTTAAGTACCTTGTGTTATATTTAAGTATATAGGTATTTTTTTTTCAGAGACAGGTTCCTGTGATTACACATTACTTATCAATTATATCAGCTTTTTATCAATTCAAATACGTTGCAAAAAACCTTTCTCTCTTAAAAAAAAAAAAAAACACCAACTTGCGTGCAATAATGTCTGTGCCATAATTTGAAATTGAACGATAAAATAATGAGATCCAAAGGAATTGAACCATTAACGTCCTATTCGCCAACAAAAGAGAACAGGAATAAGTCATGCAAATCTAATCTTTTGCTATACCAATTACAAATATAAATTATCGTGTAAAAAAGAATAATTTGAACGTTTTCGTGGATTTTTGTAATTACAAATAAGCGACACAAGATCTTTCACGATCCGGAAAATTATAATTTGTTTATAAAATTTTCGATTAAGCTACTACAAAATATCTTTAGAAATATCTTTAGAACCATTTGAAACAGTAATATGAAACAACACTTTTCAGGGAAAAAAGGTTAGCTTAGGCATTCAAATTATGAAAGAAATCAAGTTTGTTTACATGTTTATGTCATTAAAATATCGATGAGCAATCTGCCTTTTGTAGTTTTGTAAAACGATGTACTTTTAAACCTTGATTTTTCTCAGATACTGATCAAGATGTTGAATCATTTTTACAGACATTTTTATTTTTCCAAAATTTGTCATTAAAACTCATTAAATTTAGATTTTTTATTGACCTTTCATGTGTCTTCTCAATAAGATTTCCTTCACGATCTTATACCAAATCTTTCACGATCAAATCGCAATACTTGACCACCGTTACTTATTCTTTTACGATAATTTTACTCAATGTAACGAATGACAGCCGTGTATATAGAGCGCTTACATTATTTGAAAAAAAACAATATTTTAATACTTTTTGAATTTGCGAAACATTATAAAGGAGTACGTTAAATGATGAAAAAAACAAGCGAAACCATAATAATACAGGATTACACGAATAAATATCATATCAAACATTTGACTGACATAAAATGTAGACATTTTTATCAAATTGATGAAACGGTCCGCATGAAAAACTACCAGTACTTAGAGCTACATTCGTAGTGTTATCAATCAAGTTGAAAACAACAAGTTCAAAAGAAAGGATAGTGTAAAGTTATAAGCATTCATTAGCCTAGCTTTGAATAATTTCATTCGACATTACCACACTTGAATTTCAAACGCTCTCTAAAAGTGTCAATCCGTAATAC
Organism: Mytilus coruscus; assembly: GCA_017311375.1. Classification (NCBI taxonomy): domain Eukaryota; kingdom Metazoa; phylum Mollusca; class Bivalvia; order Mytilida; family Mytilidae; genus Mytilus; species Mytilus coruscus. The sequence goes on along the minus strand of CM029604.1, from coordinate 59,988,188 downwards.
ATATATAATTGGATCTAATAATGGATTTAAATAAATAAACAAGTCTGAAATCTGTATACCAACCAAATGTTCAGGTGTTAATGATGGTTCGTTCATGACAAGAAGTCCAATTATAACCTTAGGTAATGCTGCAATTAATAAAACCAGTATAAGTATTCCCAGTGTTATAGCCATTTTCATAGTCTTCTGTACTCTGTTTTTAGATTTACCTACGCTTCGTAGTTGTGTTGAAGAATGACCTTGGCTGCTAGCGTCATGATTATATGTCGAAAAATCAGTTTGCACCGTCGTCATGGTAACCGGAGGTCTACGAAACGATTGTCTGACAAGTATGGCGTTACCTAATTGAGGTTGAATTCGCCGCCATGATTTATATACACGGAAAAGAACCCCAGCATATGTTAAAACTATGGCACATACTATTATCAATTTCGCCGATTGATATATGCGCAAAAATGTTTTCCTATGTTTTCCAAGGATACCTTGAATATTGCATGCAGTAGACCAGAAGTTACCATATATCAAGAAATATATAAGAACCAGTACGACACAAAGCACATATAAAGCAACCGTCATTCCAATAATAGACATCTTCTGACAAGGATTTGTAACTGTTGGAAAAGTAGCAATATATCTTTCAATGCAAATCCATAATGTCTGGAATAATGAGAATAGAAAAGTTGCTATCAACAAAATTTCAAAAAAATAGCAAAAATGTGGTGTATTCTCTCCAGTTGATCTGAAATAAATCGTCCTTGAACGTAAAGCTATTGATATGATACCAATAGCAGCGTCACTGATACTCAAACATATTGTCAGCATTTCAAATCTTTTTTCTTTTAATTTCTTGTCCTTTGCAAGAATAATTAAGCAGGATATATTTAATACAGCAATAACGATTGACATCGAAAGCACAATGATAGTCAGGTGTAATATTTTAATTCCGTCTGTATCTATTTCCTGTGTTGAATTCAAAGTCAAAGTAGAGGTGTATATTGAAATATTCATTTTGGTGAAATTCTAACTGCACACTGGCTCAGTGTAGATTTGTATATTGAAATATTCATTCTGATGAAATTCTAACTGCATACCTGGTCAATGTAGATTTGTATATTGAAAAAATCATTCTAATGAAACTGCACACCTTCATTAGTACATTGTACATGTAGAACTGATTCCAACTACTCTCAATGATAGTTTGCATCCACATTACATTTTTATCAAGCAAATGTTTTGCTGATTGTATTGTTAACATTAGGGACTAATCCAATGCAGCGTCGTAATTTTCACCTGCTACTCCTTTTAAGATGAAAGATAGTTCAGTGAATAGGAAATTTGATGCTATTGATGTGCGTCAATAAAATAACATAAAAATTATTAAACAAAAGTATCAAAAGATACTTCCAATAAAACGTAAAAAGCAATTAGTCATAAAACATATTATTTCCTACGTATTTTCAATTAGTCCACATGGACTAACTGTACAAAAAACAGTTTTACATTACACTGATCTGACGGTGTTCTATTAAGAACAGAATAAATTTACTCAATTTTGTTTAGAAAGAACGTATGAAATATTGATTGCTAAATCCACAATTTGAATCGCATTGGAAAATAACAAATATTTATATTATCAAATTGATGACGACACTAAATAAATAAAGGAAAATAAACGAATGTATCAATAATAGATGCAATATTGATCTTAATCATATATGTGTGATGCTTAATTGTTATTTATTGGACCATTCCTCGATAACGCTGATGGCCGACTGCTAGTATACAAGGGTATCATCAGTTCAGAAGTTAGTGTTTCGGTACTTACATGAATCATAATATAGTCTATATATTACCTGTTTTGATAATCCACGGAAATCAAAATCGTTGGCGCCAAATCCCTCAGGTAAAGTGGACAGTAGATTGATCTGGCTTTTTTTGGCATACCAGATGAATGTAAACATAGAGAAGCGCATCAAAAACGGCAAACTTTTTAGATTTCTCCTTTTTCCTCGGATTTGAAGGGAAGGGTAGGAAAGGAACAACCAAAATCCGTTTCAAATTGAATCTCTATTTAATTCTTAACTAGAACTTGAATCTAAAAACTTATATATTTATTGTTACCTTTAGATATTTTCTAATGTAGACATGTTGTATCTTTACAATTGTTTGTGTTACAGATATGTTGATTACCTGTACCTGATTTTAATAACCTGTTTAGGTAATACAAATATCTTAAATAAAACTTTACTGATGACATTTTTCAAAAAAAACATTTCATGTGTTTAATTTATAAAATCAAAGTTCCTGCTGACTTGTTTCTTTTTGCGCATACATGTTACAATTTTGCTTTGAAAACTGAATATGAACTTGAACCAAAAAATACTCTTATGAAATTCTTTTAGTGAAAATTTTGGTCACTGTTATTATAGTTTGCTGGGTTTTGACGGTCCTTTATTTTCTTCAATACTGGTGTCATCATACCTCCTTTCAGCATCCGAGGGATGTCAAGTTGTTCGATTACTGTATTGAGGATATGCAATATGAGTGGTAGAAGTTAGGCCTCAGCGTGTTTGTAGTTTCGGCTGAGATTTCATCGATATCTGAAGATTTTCCATGTTTCCGTTATTTTACTTCATGATGTATTTCCTCCTCTATTATTGGTTTAATTTTACCTTCCCCTTTTTCTATCTGTTTGATTATGGTATTTTGGAGGAATGAGAGCTCATATTTGTCGTAATCAAAATCCTGCTCATAGTCTGGATTCGATAGCTCATGGAAATAATTTGTCCACATTTAAAGAATGTCCTCATTTGTTTTAGTAATTTGGTTAAGCCTTCGTAGAGTCTTGGTAAATCGGTTACCACTTGACCTTTGTGTTCTTGGTAAATTGTGAAAAAGTTTATTGTCCGAGGAAGATGCTGTCATTATCTGGTTTGCCATTTTTTCTCTTTGTGAGGCATATGCTTCTCTATGAGCCTTTTGTAATAGCCTTTTGACTGCTATTAGCTGTGATTTAAGCGGATACCTTTTGTCTTTTGGTGCTCCTCAATTTTTCCATAAGGCATGTTTTTCTTTAGTAATTTTTTATGCTTCTGATATATTCTTATTGCAAAGGAATTTCCCAGTGCTTTTGGTTCTTATTGATTGTTTTAGTTCGGTATAGCCTCATTGCATGCATTAAGCATTATTTTTCCATAGGTGTGATTTCTTTATTTTTTTGCAACTAGTTTTAAGTATTTTTTCCACTCCATCAGATATGTCAGTTGATATATTTGTAAATTGCATTTTCCCCATTTTGTTCTCACAATGACTTATTTTGGTTTGTTGGATTTCCTATTAACTAGTTCTTTTTTTATTGTAGCTATATGACAGATACATGGTCAGATATGTTTTTTGGTTCCATATCTAAGATTTGTATATTTTGTGTGATGTCTTTATTTGCTTAGAAAAAATAATCAATTTGTCCAGAAGATTTCCCGTTATGATGGAAAAAGGTTTCTTCTTCTGAGTAATCTCGGTTTAGTTTCAATGAGTTTTCTGCCAAAAAAAAAAAAAAAAAAAAAAACGATCGATGATTTGTCCCGTTTTTATAAGAGGTGATCCATAGTATTTTGATGGTGCTTTCATTTACATTTGAGCTCTTCGATCAAAAGCTCTTCTCACAGCATCTTGGTCTTGTATAAATATTCTGTTTTGTATATAGCTGGAAGAATCACTATGTTTCAGGCTGCAACCTTCATTGTTGGTTATTTGTGTTACCATACTGTCACATTAGTGTTGCGTTTGCTGATTGTTTTGGCAAGCCAAAGTTTTATTTTTTTCACTATTAATAGGATCTCTGTTTGATGAGGTTTGATCCTGTACATTATAAATAGGATGTCTGTGTGTTGCATGCCTGGATAAATTATAGACTTTATCATGAAACATAACATTTGTGTCTTCCTTGTTGATTTTCTTCTCAACATCGACAGCAAAAATATGTTGGACTGTTGAGTGCATTCACAGATTTTCACTATTATTAGTACAAGTATCGTTGGCATCCAGCAAGATGTCCCCACTAGGCTGCTTATTTGGCATGTTTGTTGTTAATGCCAGTAAAGCGTCCCCACAAGCATTTAAATTTCCCATTGTATCTTTGTGTATCCTTCGAGTCAGCGAGGCGTCCCCACCGGCCTTAGTCGTATTAAGCTTTACCAATTAATCCAGCAAGGCATTCCCAATATATTGTTGTGATCCCACAAGCAAATCAAGATTCTGCCTGAATTGTTATATTTTTCCAGCCAGGCGTCACCACTGGAGCTCTGATGTAAGGTTCCTCTTTGATATGTTGCGATAGCCACCAAGGCGTCCCCACTAGCTTTATCCATCGAGGCGTCCCCACTAGATTGTTGTGTTCCTGCCAGCGAGGCTTCCCCATTAGCATGATTCTGCCTAAGTTGTGATGTTTTTTTCCAGCGAGACGTCCCCACTAAAGCTATGATATAAGGTTCCCTTTTGATATGTTACTTGCTTTATTCAACGAGGCGTCCCCACTAGATTGTTGTAATCCAGCAACGAGACGTCCCTTCTAGAAGGATTCTGTTTAAATTGTGATGTTTTATTCAGCGAGGCGTCCCCACTAGCCTGCAGATCATTATCCTGTGAATAAGCTACCAGCGAGGCCTCCCACTAGTTGACTATTCATTGTTGTATAATATGCTGTTCTTGTTTATCAGTATTTATTTATCTTTTACTTCTTTCCGGTATGTTGTGTGGAAAAGGTTTATGAGATACTGCTGTTTATTTATGTTTCAATTAATTACAGAGTATGAAGTTCTGGTTATAGTCCGTGTTTATCTTTTTGGTCTTTTGCCTGTATTTTGTAGCTTATATATGGTTAGCAAACAAATCTGTCATGGCCGATGTAAGGGACTCATATGCTGCTAATGATAGTTCAAGTATGTAATTCTCAAGTTTATACACGAGTAGAATATCGGTTTGTCTGCTGCATTGTTTGAGCTTTTAGTCTATGGCCTTCCTTTTACTAAGGCTAAAATTTTCATACTTTGATGGTGTAAATATTGATGGTTTTACTTTATTTCTTGCATATGTTCGTGTAGCTAATTCCTTAGTATTTGTACGATTAATTGAACAAAATATATGTATTGAATTTATTGATATCAGATGACCGGTCAAGATTTTTTAAATTTAAAATTTTTTATTTATTTAATTTTTTTATGACAGTTGTGTCTTGCATAATTTAAGTCAATATTCTTCTGAGCCAGAGCCTTGTTGCTATCTTTATGGGTGAACAGCGTCGTCTGCAAGTAGTTAGAGCTTGGTATATATAGGTGGTTGTTTTAACTTTTGAGTAATGGCCCTTAGGCCCTCTTACATTTTGGAGACCTGTTTTCACTACCGTTTAATCGTCGGATATCTTTGTTAGGTTGATCTAGTTAATACTCAAGTTGGATATCTTGGTCTTTATAATCCTTGTATTTAGAATGCCCTAATTTACAATTCTAATGTTGTATGGATATTGAAGGCACCTCCAGAAAATCAAAATTAGATAGTATTATTCTAAAAGAAGCAGCTCTTGAAACTTGAGGATAATGTAGAGGATGTTCCTATTGTAATCGGAGTCTAGGGATATAATCCTTATGCCCTTGTCTAGATTTGTTATATCACAAGTTCCAAGCCCCATGTGTTGTTTTCCTTGGTACAATAGTGTTCCAGTCAGTTTAGTTGGATGCGTTAATCACACATACATATATTGTTTGGGTGCGGGTGTGTGACAAATGCTTGCAAACAAAATGTTTTTGTTCTCTGTGATTTGTGAACGTCTATCTTCAACAATCACGTGACAATTGTACCGTTTTGGAAAAACGTCTTGCAAATGACTCACCCTATCAAAATGAGAGAAAAAATATTTCTACATAAGCATACCTGACAAACTATAATCTGTGTTAGTTAGGATAATGTTGAAATTTCATACCAAATGACAAACATGAATATGTTTTGTATTTCATTGTTTATTTCTAATTCCCTGATGGAGATATTCTGTTCGTTCCTTCTTATCGAGTGCATATTTCCCAGTTAGTTTGATTATCATATGCTTGCAATGATTTCAATGAATGTAATGTGTCCATTGCTTATGTTTACTTACAAACATTTACGAAAGGGATATTGATATCATAATTACAAAATGTTCAATTCAATTTGATATACTAGTAGAAGCAAGAGTTAATTGTGAAAGTATGATTATTCTTGCAGGAATTAGATAAAAATTGGTATTTCAAACCTACTTGATTTGCAATCAGTTTTGGAGTGTAATACAAAACGGTTTTATATCGTTAGGTGAAGTAATACGAACTTGCTTTAAGTCACTGCAAACATTCTTTTATATATTTTGTATCGTCTTACTATAATATGTGTTGTATTATCTTTTGTACCGTTGTTATATACATATATTCTGTACCGAGTTTGATTATACGTATTATTTGTGCCTTTTTCCAATGGTCGAGGAGATACGTGCTATAAAAGAGTTATAAGTTTGCCAAAGATCTATTACCAGCTTTCAATGTTTCAGCTTATTCATGTATTGATATTAAATAGATCACGATGTCAACATTGCATGCTATCTAATTTAGAATATATCATACGCAAAACGTTAAAATTTCTAAAAATAATTTAAAAATTAGGACGAGAACCCTGGCGTTTAGAACTTATTAAAACTATATTGATACCAGAGCATATTATTTGATAAGTGTATGCTCTGAATAATTTTGTTGTTTTCTTCCCAGTGACATATTGAAAAGAGCAAGATGTTGACATACCATTGTAATTAAATTGCAAACGGTGCCGTGGTACCTTAAAATTTATATAAAATTTTCGTAAACAAACTACTGCTATTATTCCTAATGTACCCTCGCGCACATTAAAACATATTGTCAAAGGTTAGCATCAATGTTTGTTTGTTCTTCCTTACATTAAATCAGCCACTGATATTTAGTGCGGTAGTGATGATCGATGCTTCTTAAACTATAAAACACGAATAATTTATTTAATTTTATATTGCTGATTTTTTCCCTGTAGTATTAGGTTCGAATTATTCCTTTTGAAATAAAAAGGTTTCGGGTACTTTTAAGCAGAACAGAAATTCGACTTTTTATGCAATTTATATTTTATGTATGATCATTTATCACTGCAAGTTCTTAATGGGTAGTATACATCTGTATGTGACCCTCTAAAAGCATTGTAATGCCTAATGACGTATTCTTGATTGAGATGAAAGTTTTCGTTGATATAAAACTTAAAAATAAAAGTAACAAAAGAGAACATCTATCAAAAACTAAAAAGCAAATATTCTTAGAATCATAATGCTTATGTTAGCAGAATTATTGTATTGATTTCGGTTTTTCTTGTACGATTGATTTGATTTCAATAATTTATCATTCTTCTTCACTCTAGTATCTTAAATAGAAAAATTCTGAGTTGATGTTATTGAGGTATATAACCACTTATTCGGACCCGTTAAGGAAAAACATATAAGAAAGAAGTACTTATTTCATACAAAATGATTCTTACGCATAGCTATAACTTTTAAACTTTTAAAATAGGTAAAATGTTATGGTAGTTTTGATATGAAAAGAAAGCCTAAAGGAAAGCCTAAGGACCTTGGACCACTGATAAACCCTAGTTTAAATTTTGTTTTGAGTAATAAAATTTTGTATAAATTTGAAATAGAAGGGCATATTTTGTCTGTTTTTTCTTAAAATGGCCTGTGCCAAGTCAGGAATATGGCATTTGTTATCACATAGTCCGTGCCTATGTATGTTGGCGTTTGTAGCAGTTCAGTGTTTCTGTGGTTCCGTTTTGTTTCCTCTTATAGTTGATGTGTTTCCCTCAGTTTTGGTTTGTGACCCGGATTTGTTTCAGTTAAATCGATTTATGACTATTGAACAGCTGTATACTACTATTGCCTTTATTTGCACCTCCGAACTTCCCTGAAGCAGTTAATTGATTTTTGACAGCACTAGCCAAGCTTCGGTATTGTTGAGACATGAAATGACTGTCATTTTATTTAAAGTAAAGATAAAATGGGCATGAATGCTGAAATTCCATAACTAACATAGGAAGCTATGGGACCACGAATAGGTGGTTTTATTCATTAAGATCCATATACCAAATAAGTCGATATGACTAATCTGTCTAACTGTTTTCGTTATGCTGTCATCTTATTTGTGATTTAACTCTCGGATAACATTAAGAAGTAATTTTACGATACACATCTATTGTCCATTCTAATGTAAGTATAAGAGACTTCATCAAAACATAAGCGATTAATATGAAAATGTTAGTTTACAAGCTTATAGTAATAGCATCAAATAATGAGATAACAGGCGACTAGAGAACAAAGAAATTTAGAGGCAGACAACTGGAAAGGTTAGTTCATTGCCTTATGAAGCCCCAAAATAAATGATTCAATTTTAACATCTATCTAGTGATGATGTAAATTTGTTTGCCTTACCGAACCTACTCCTTTTTGAAAAAGGAACAGAAAATACATTTTTAATTCGTACGGTAGCCATATTGCATGCATCGTTAAGGTCACATGTTCGTAGTATTACCGGAAGATTTTAATTTGAACCTTATTTTATGTCTTTTTTTTATTTAAAATTCATAACACACGCCTTAAAAAGTTCAAATTTGTTAGAATAGTGAGATGTAAAGCATGTATCTATCTTTCTTAGATTTGATTAACCTACGAATGCATGAGATGTTTTAAGAATGCAAATGCAAAAGGCAAATGCACAAGTTTAAGTTGTGCACACAGTTTTACTAAATCGTAGCTGACTGCATTTGTGACGTCATTTTACCAAAATTATACTGTTATGATTTCTTTGTTTGAATTATAGTCTTGATTTACAAGTTATTCGACAATACTTGCACTAATAATCAGCATATGGAGCGAACTTGTCACATGGTTAAGGACACAGATGACGACAACAAACGTGATATCTCTGAAAACATCAATAAAAGGACATTTTCAAACCATTAAAATTATAAAAATAGACATAAAATAATTACCAATCGTATTTTAAAAATACCAAAGGGCGATCAAATAATAGCCAAAAGAACAGAAGTTCACATTTGTTAAAATATCGTCACACTTTTCTCCTACATTATTATGTATACTGACGGACTTTGAAAACGCAACACTAGATTATTCTTTTTAATTCTCATTTTCAAATATGCAATTCTTGTAAAATAAACGTATAAACATAAATTTCACATACTTCATTGTCTAAAAATGTTTGCAGTTCAAAAGTTGAATTGATTACGTCATGGTCAATTTTCAAATCGTGTGTTATGCCCTAAAACCTTAGATTTCCCCTTATCAATGGATGTGGCAACGTCGAGGACAATGACTGCCTGTAACCAACGCCTAAATTATTTACAGAAAAGTCACCCAGTTCTGTTTGGCATGTTTTGTGTTCTGATCTGTACGTTTTGTTTTGGCCCCTATCCCTACCATAACAGTATGATTTGGCAATTATGCAGGTTAAACTTTAAGGCTCAACATGTTTTCTGAAGTCGATGATTTGGCATTTCAGTATATGGGAAACATTTATAGCGTGAATCTGTCTGCCATGGCATTCGACGACTTGATTAGCAGTTGACATTGCGGCCGTTAACATGGCTTGCAAATGATATTGCATTTAACTATCAGAAGCAAATGCCTTTAGAAACGTACTTCTTACGCTAGAAAAAAATATTTGTTTGTTAATTTCGGCCATCCTGAAATGTTTGATTGATTGATGTTTCAATTTATTCAAGAAAAGGACTATGAGAAGTTTTTTTTTTTCACAGTATGCAGCTATAATATAAATATATATATATATATATAAAATTCTTGAAAGTGTGCTTTGAAATAACAGAAAACTAGATGTAAAAAAAAATATGACATCTTCATTTGCTTAAAAAAATCATGCATTGTGTCAAGTAAAATCGGCATGACTTATCTCCCTTTAATTGACATAGTTTCACGTTTTGAATTATGTTGAAACATATTCAAACCTCAACTGGTTCTAAGTGAAATGCTTCGACGTATTCGTTGTTTAACAATTAACGATGGAGATAAGAGATTTTGGATGCAGATTCACAAGGAAAACATACACAAGGTGTCAGTATGTTTTATGTTGATACGATTCTGAGTAGTTAAGTCTTCAAAACGAAGTTTGGGAAGACTTATTGGTTTGGCTCAGTTCTTATTATTATGGCACCCTCAATGGAGTTGGGGTGACATATTGTTATTGTTCCGTTCTTTTTTTCTTATTTTTATTCTTCCACACATTTTGCCCAAGCTATTTCTCAGAATTGAATAGACCAATGTTGATGGAACTATACCATAATGTGGACCACTATGTGAAGTTGTGCAAGAGACATTGGAATGGTTAAAAATGGCCGCCGTTACCATGGAAACAGCAAAAATAAAAAAATTAAAATGTTTAAATCTTTTGTTTTAAGACCCATGTTATTGAAACTTTGTGTAAATGTTGCCAGTGGTGCCCTGAGGTACTATAAGTACTTAGAAATTCCAAAATGGCTGCCATTACCATGGAAACTGGAGAAAAGTTTAACATTGACCCTATGGGAAAAACATTAAAGCAGTACTTTCTTAAATAATATTCGATCAAACACAATGAAACTTCTTGAATATATAACATGACATAAGTCAATGTTGTAGCTGTTGTTGGAATTTTCGAAATTGACACCGTAACAATTGAAACAGCAAAATGTCCAAAATTTTCAAAACGCTCCAAACTTAATGAAACTTAAAATAATTGTTGACTGGTAAGTAAAGATACTTTTGAACTTGGAATTTCCAAAATGGCCGGCGTTGCCATGGAAATTGCAAAAATAGAAAATATTAAAAAATGCTCCAAACTTCATGAAAATTTACACAGACTTATGTGTTGTGATGTATTTATGTGCATTGACTGTCTAAACTTCTCAAAATGGCTGCAGTTTAGTGGCAATGGGGGATGGGTGCCATCCGCTATTGCTTCCAATGGCAAATCTAGTTCTTCTTCTTCTTCTTCTTCTTCCGACTCTTTTAAATTTGAATTTGTCCGCACCCGCTTGTCAGATTAACTGAGGGTTCCACAATATGTTAGACTAACATGTCTAGTGGTGCAATCGGGGTTTTGGTTTGTGCAATGGGGTTTATAAAGGGGTACTATGAGGGGCAAAAAGAAAGGAGGGTTTTACTATATAACCCGACGAGATTTTATTTTTTTAAATTTTCAAATGATTATTAATTGAAAACCGTTAGTGATAGACACAATCTTTTTAATTGAAAATGTTCTAAATGATAAAGTACATTAAATGAAATACAAGGTTAGTCCCCAGGGGTCACCCCACCCCTGCCATTTAAGAAAGTTCTAATATCTTGTAAGTGGTCAAGATCCCCACCCCAAACCATATATACTCTGGTTTGTCATGCTAAGATGGTTTGAATGATATGCAGGGTTAGTCCCCAGGGGCCTCCCGACCACCCTGCTATTTGAGAAAGTTCTAATAACTTGTAAATGGTAGAAATCCCCACCCCTAAACCATATAATTTCTGGTTTTTCATGATAAAGCACATCAAATGAAATACATAGTTGGTCCCAAGGGGTCACCCCTACCCTCTGCTTTTTAAGAAAGTTCTAATATCTTGTAAGAGGTAAAGATCCCCGCCCCTAACCCATATATATTCCGGTTTGTCATGCAAAGATGGTTTGAATGATATACAGGGTTAGTCCCTAGGGGTCATCCCGACCCCCTGCTATCTGAGAAAGTTCTAATATCTTGTAAATGGTCGAGATCCCCACCCCTAAACATTATATATTCCTGTTCGTCATGTCTCGAACATTTGAATGACATATAGGGTCCGTCCCAATGGGTTCCCCACCCCAATGTTCTAATATCTTGTAAATGGTCGAGATCCCCACCCCTAAACCATATATATTCCTGTTCGTTATGTCTCGAACATTTGAATGACATATAGGGTCCGTCCCCAGGGGTTCCCCCACCCTAATGTTCTAATATCTTGTAAGTGGTCGAGATCCCCACCCTTAAACCATATATATATTCCTGTTTGTCATGTCTCGAACATTTGAATGACGTATAGGGTGAGTCCCCAGGGTTCCCAAACCCCAATGTTCTAATATCTTGTAAAATGTCGCGATCCCCACCCTTAAACCATATGTATTCTGGTTTTAATGCCAAGATGATTTGAATGATATACAGGGCTAGTCCCCATGTATCACTAATGCATATAACTTTACTGAACCAATCCAATTTTCACTGGACTTTGCCCAATGTCAGGCGATCCTGGGAATTACGAATTATTGGAGCTTCGTTTGGGAGACTTCGTAACAGCAACCTGTAACAATCATTTCTTGTTTTACTCAAATTGTTTTTACCTTGAATTACTGACATTTATATATTGCTTCCATATTTTAAGAAAATTATTTAAAGGGGTGATTTAAACTTAGCACCAAAAAACGTTTTTCATTAATAATATCTGCATCACTTTCTATGGCTCATATTATTAAAGATTGTTTGGCATGTCTAACTATCTGTATGATACTGTTGTATGAAAACCCAAACTGTTCTCACTACCAATGAGTATCATTACCCATTTAACAGACATCAACAATACAAACAGTAAAATAACAAAATCACCGAATTCTGAAGCAAAATTCAAAATGGAAAGTCCCTTATCAAATGGCAAAATCAAAAGCTCAAACACATCAAACGAATGGAGAAATGATAAAACCCACTATTGTGGTTTTGCGTTTTCTTTGAAAAATGTCTTTTCTTTCTTGAAAGCAAAACAGTTACGTACTAAATGCACCCACTGATAACGTCAAGTTCAAAGGTCATTCGGAAATTTCTTTCCATGTTGTAGTTCGTATATCTTTTTACAAATTTTAATCATTTTGGTTCAACTAACACATATGTACTCATAACTTTTGTCCTCATCAACGGATTTAAATGCCAAGTGCTGCTTGCAGATGATGGAAAGTTAACTTAGTTAATGGATTTATTATCACTCCAAAAGGCATTTACGTAATCTACAAATATTGTTTAAAAATATATCTTTTCCCCTTACTTAATTTTCGGCTTTTTATCATCAGCAATTACTACTTAAAGGAAAACCATGATATGAACACACTTTAAGTTGTCCCTGTTATGTTATGCACTTATGGAAAAGTGTTCACTGCTAAACAAGTGGTAAAGTTTCATATTGTCACTTTGAGTTTCAGACCTTCTAATAAACCCTTTACCGTAGGAATGTAGATATTCCTTTTCAACTTTGATTTCTACTAATTGTTCATTTTCCAGCAAACTTTATTCAACCTTGATGAAAAATTAAAAAAATCCATTCAATGGTGGTCTAATAGAAGAGAGATAACTACGAATTTCCATATCTGTTAGCTTTATGATTAATTTGTCAAACATTGTATATATCCTATAAGCTGTTCTTGCTTTTGGAATAAAGTATTATCTTAATAATTTCTATAGTTTAGAACTGTATCTAAACCCACACTTACACTTATTTTGAACATGCTAGTAATGAAGCACCAGCATTCCAAATATGTCAAAAACATATCAACAGCACTAACAACAATCATAAAAGCATCAACAACAAAACTGAACGTCAAAATAAAATGAAATAATGATGAGAAAAAAAAAAAAAAAAAAAAAAAACCAGAGAAAACGCCCATAACTTAAGAACTTGTTTTTTAGTTTTATGCTTGTTTTGATTTTATATTTCACAATTACAATGTTTTCTTTTGAGCACTATGTAGAAATTATTCATGTTTCAACTAACACACATATTTACTCATAAGTTTTGTCCTGATAACATGGAAATCTAAACATATAAAAACATATGAGTTTTGTGCTTGTTTACATTTTACACTTTACATCGTTTTCTTTTGAGCACTATTTAGAAATTATTTCATGGTGTATTAAGAACAGAGTAACAAAATGTTGAAATTGAAAAATCTCCACAAAATGAGGGAAACAAAAAAATCTCTTCAAAAATTAAACAGACTCACAATTTGCAGAAAGCTTGAGAAAACTAAATTGTGTTCGATTTAACTTAAACGTATAGTGTATGACGAATGTGATTAATACTATTGGCCAGGTTCCAACGGACACTGAACTTAACTACAATTAACTAAACAACGATCATTTCCTTTAATTTCAATAAACGTATTAAAATCCATAAATAACATTACAAATACTTTTGAATTGAAACTTATCTATTGGGTATTACAGATAAGAATACATTTTCGGTTGTGTCAACCAGTTTTGTCATTTCGATTCCATTGTCAGATTATAGTTGTCTCCCTTATGCCTTATACAGTATTGAAAATCAGCGATATTAAGAAAAAAAAAACCTCATCAAAGATTCAAGGCTTATAATTGTGTACACCAGACGCGCGTTTCGTATACAAGAGACTCATCAATGACGCTCAAATCATAAAAGTTAAAAGGCCAAAACAAGAACGAGTATGAAGGACATTGAAGGCCACAAATTCCGATTGGCGTTGCCAAATACATCTATTGCTGGGGTTAAAAATCCTTAGTATTTCGAACAATTTAAAGTTTTGTTAACAGTTAATTTATAGATATGACATATGACCACTTCAATGATATTTCATGTCAACACAGAAAAGCTGACTTAAGGGCTGGTGATATCCTCGGGGAAGAAACCTCCACCATCAGTAATTCGCCATTGTAAAAAAAAAATGAACAGTCAAACAGGTTAACTTTACCATAAACAGACCACACTAAGGTATGTTTCTAATGACATATATAGCTAAGCTGGTCTGTTCCAAAACGGGTCGGCATGATTAGATAACACCAGACATGCCACACATGTGCTTCATGACAATTCTTTTTGAAGGTCTGCTTTTGTCTAGATTTGTTGACACGTATGTCTGTTAATACCTAAGGCGATTAAAACACATGCCCTTATATGTAATGTATTTACAAATCAGACGTCCTGTGAGTTTGATGTATTGTAACCTAGTTAAAATATGATTATATTTAAAAATTAACTGCCATTATATTGGCCAAGTTTCATTCTTATATAAATAAATAAACAGATAAAAAACAGACAAATGACATATTTTGTCATTAAATAACCACTTATTTATCTTATCTGTCAAATATCCTCTTTTCCATCAGCAGATTCGCAGAAAATCATAAACGCTACATAGAAAACTATAAATAAAGAAATATAGAGACAATAAATGATAGTTATAATATTCATGATACTATTAAAAAGATCTGGATGAAAATATAATTTTAAATCAACGTGGTTTCTTTCATGTTTATTGTTTGTTTTGTTTTTGTCAATCCGATTATAACGTGGGTGACCTTTTATTCAGGTTAATAGTAAGGAATTGATTTTACATTCTGAAAGTCATTAAAGAGACAGTATGCATTGCAAATGCAAATTTTATAATTAAAGATAATAAACTGTTAATACAAGAGATTCGACTGGAAAGGAAAACAATATGGATATTTAACTAACACGGTTCCAAAATTATATGGTTCTTGCAACGAGTGGACACCAATGCTAGCAGTTAATGGACACAAAGAAGATGTTGCACCTACGAAATTAATGGATCAATTTACGAGTTCATGCATACGTCGAGTGTGAAAAAGGCTCGAGTGGACATGTTATTTTATTGCTGCGCGGCAATTTGAGGCTATCTAAGGACAAATGACCCATAGACATCTTTTTCATAGTAATTATATGGTATACGGTTTAATGCTCGGGCAGATTTACACCTCAACTTGAATGAAAATTATCTGTCACACGAGGAAATTCTCGAGTGTCTCCATTATAAAGAACCAATTCGCCATTAAACATCGGCCATTGAATATTTCTATTACAAGTCATTAGATCATCTTAAGTCACGGTGGTTAACAAAAGGTGTCATGGGGGTTTCTGACGTTCGGACACACGGATGATGAATAAAAGATGATACATTAGGCTGATCATTCGATCCCACCTGACTATCTAAACACTGTTGCCATGGTGGGTCAAGCTGTGAACTGGACACGTTGATGATGTCGATTTCAGTAGAACTTAGTTATTAAAATCTTCATTTTCTTTTTATTATACTTTTGTAAGACAGTGAAAAATGATTTTTTCATCAATTCATCAGTTGTGGTTGTAAATTGAACAATTATTATATTTTAAAGACGATTATTATTTTACAATGTACCTTTATTATCTAGTTTAAAAGTTTAATGTATTGTCGCCATATTATATGTCTGTAATTTTTTTTATCTGAAAAAGTATTAAATTGACAATGTCTTTATGAAGCAAGGTGATATTTATTGACTTTTCGACAACTATATAATTTCTGATTTAGCTGTGTTCTGTACAAAACCAATAATTTTCAAGTGAAAAATAATAGTACGTTAAAGGTTAAACGCATTTTAAACTATATTTACAATAATCGCAGACTTAAATATTGCACTATCTATATTTTTCCAGTTTTCCCACGTTTATATACGTTTTGTTCATTATTTAGACTAAAAAAGTGAGGGTGCAGATTATCGTGATGGCTGAAACCATAGATCTGCTTCTCTCTCAGCTAAGGTAGAAAATGCATTACTTGAAAATAAACGTTCCTTAGACAAATTTAACATTTAATTTAACGAAAGAAACAAATAATTTGATCTAGATTACATATTTTGCAAAATTTTGTAACTTCATCATAAATATAAATGTTATAATGTATAAAATCTTAATTCTATACAAAATAGGATAAATACTGATTAGTTTTCTAAAACCAGTTGTTGGCATGACACGGGTTATGTTCTTCTCGTATATTTTATGATGGTATGATACTAAACCCATAACGGGAGGGATTGTTCTTGATTTTCATATGATAAATACATAATCTTTCAATCAGTTTAATTGAGGCCTGGAGCTTGCATGTCAGTAACTGCAAGTAGTCTTTTGTTAATTTATGTATCATTGTCATTTTGCTTAGTTTCTTCTGTTACCTATTCTGACATCGGACTCGGACTTCTTTTGAACTGAGTTTTACTGTGCGTATTGCTGTGTTTTTGTTTATTCCACATTGACTAGAGGTATAAGGGAAGGGTTGAGATCTCACAAATCATGTTTAACCCCGCCGCACTTTTGCGCCTGTCCAAAGTCAGGAGCCTCTGGCCTTTGTTAGTCTTGTATGTTTTTTTTAATTTTGGTACATTCATATGTTTCGGAGTTTAGTGTGACGTCCATTTTCACTGAACTATTACACATTTTTGTAAGCCCGCCTCCAGGTGCGGGATTTTCTCGCTGTGTTGAAGACCCATTGGTGGCCTTTGGCTGTTTTTCTGCTCTTTGGTCGGGTTGTTGTCTCTTTGACACATTCCCCATTTCCATTCTCAATTTATTATATCATTATAAATGCACATAGAAACATCAATTAAAATAATGACAAATGTTATCCTTGCTAACCAAAATATGTATTTTAATGGCATTCATTTATATGAAAATTAAAAAAAATAATACTGAACTCCATGATAAATTAAAAAAAGGGAGTCCATAAAAACTGACAAAACTCAATGCTAACGCTCGACTATATCAAGTAACGGAACATGTGTCATATTCTTGACTTGGTATATGCATTTTCCAAAGAATTGTAGGATTCAACTTGGTTTTAAAGCTAGCGAAACCTCCCATTTGTATGACATTTCAATTTTTATTTAAGATATTTTTGTGTATGTATAAACTATATAATACCAACATTGTCAAAACGGTTTAAATTACAGGTTTACAAATAAATGCCCTTAGTAACCAATCAGTTTCAGAGTGTATTTCGTCTGAGAACATTAAGTTGTGCTGAAAAAATATATTTAAAGCATAGATCAAAGTAAATGATTAAAGTAAATGCATATATATATATATTGTGATCCGTTTATTTGGCAGTCAGCAGGGTTTAAGAACATCTGTTGTTCGACCTGTTAGTCAAATGCGTTTTGTTAAAATATACTTTTTCACTTTTTTGGTCTTTTGGAAAATGTTGTTTGTGCTGTATTTAGACCCCTCTATCAAGAAATTTGTTTTGCATGCATACGTATAAAAATTGCGCTTTTTATCCTACGCAATCATAGGTTTGAACGTTGTTTTCAATTTAGACTTGTATATATATACTTTGATAAGATCGACCCCATCTTTGAGCCTGTTTATAATAGCAGTTGTTATCAAATAGTCCGTTTCTATGTATGTTGGCGTTTGTTTTTGTAGCAGTTCAGTGTTTCTGTTGTTCCGTTGTTTTCCTCTGATAGTTGATGTGTTTCCCTCGGTTTTGGTTTGTGACCTGGTTTTGTTTTCGCTAAATCGATTCATGACTATTGAACAGCGGTATACTAATGTTGCTTTTATTGATGACGTTGTAAAATAATCACTATTGGTTCCTGACGTGAAATGTTTTCCTTAATGACGCTTAAAATATAAGGGTTTTTTTTCGAAGCATGTGAGATCTCCCGTCTTATGGTAGGATTCGTCATAGACCTTAGTTTTTAATGTAGTTTTCTGTAGATTGTTGTTTGTCTTTTCGTCGTTTTTCTTTTTTTGTCATTATTGTGTTTGTCTTTCTTCGATTTTTAATTCTCACTTTAGTATCTTCCGCCTCTTTTTAACATAATATCTCATTTCTTAAAAATCTTAAATTTTTTCCGGTAATGAATGTTTTTTTTAAAGATTTATAAAGGTGTTGACCAAAGTTCAAATGTAGATTAGATATAGACACACCAGCTGTGAAATGGTCACCTTCATATGCTAAATTCTAGGATTAGTCGTCATAAAATTGGCTAATGATATAGCCATTTCCGTTTTGGACATTTTTAGAGGACAGTGAATAATGCGTTTTGACCAAATATATGCTTATCTCAATGACCACAACTTTTTTTATCCTACTTAAACTCGAAAAGATAACTAAATGGTATTAGAAAAAGCCATCACCTGTTCATATAAAATATATAGCATTTCCTCTACGTGTTAATTTCACAAGCACAACAAACTAATTGACCAACTGAAGCAACAGATATTGCCATTGGTATACATTTCTTATACAAAAATGTATCGTATATGAATCGATGTACAGTGAAATAAATTTGAAATAACAATATAATTAACTAACTTAAATTTATAAACTGTTTTGGTATCCAACAATAGACCTATATAAATTTTCCTTATACATTACGTACATCTTGATGAATGTTTTTTCCCGTTCATATTCTATTTACTTCGGAATGATCAAAGTATAAAATTATATTCTAAAATATAAGAACAGGCCCGACAATATTATACCTTCGACTGGGATAGGATCTCTTACTCTGAGGTGTATGAAATTGATCTAATGAACTCTTTCTGTGTTTCTGTGTTGATATTTTTCGTATTTTTTGTCAATTCGATGTGTGTTCATCGTTGTCACAGTTGCTTATGCTAGAAATGGAATCTTAAGTTTCCATCAATCAATTTATGGTTTCATTGATGGTTTAGGGTTGCAAATTTTTGTACTTACAATCGTATGGTAGCCGAGGGGGGGGGACAAAAAGTATAAAAGACTAATAAAAGTTCGACTATTAAATAAGAGTATCATAACTCAAAATAACTCCCTAAGAGACATTGAGCTTCGGGTCTGCTATATACATAATAATAAATAGAAAAACGATTTCAACTGTGCATGTCGATATAATAATAATAATAATAATAATAATAATAATAATAATAATAATAATAATAATAATAATAAAACAAAATAAAAATAAAAATAAAAATAAAATGATAATAACAATATGATAATAAAAAACAATAATAATAATAATAATTATAATAATAATGATTAATAATAATAATATTAAAATAATAACAATAAACATCATAATAAAAACATTTTAATGCTTTTTTCACTATGTTCTTTATAAACGGATCTGCATTTTCTTACAAAGTTGCATATATTAATGCATTCATAATCGTTATTGATGAAAAAGTAGCACAGATTTTATAAGTGCAAAATGAAAACATAATGAAACATTTTAATCATTGAAACAATTTGTGAATTATACCTTAATGAGACGAACACAGTTTCTTTTTTAATCATGATTCCTGTTGACATCTGTATCAATGGTCTGTGTCATATTTACAAGGATTCAATACTAATTTGTTTGTGATAATATTATAATACAATTTTAGTTGATCTAATTTTCCAGACACTTTGGCTCACTATGGTGCGGATAAAATCGCCAGTTGCAAATATCTTTTTTTAAAGAAAAATAAATTGTGAAATTTTAAGTGCACTTGAACTTTTCCGCTCAAACTACATTTTTGCGAATAAGTAATTTTGGTGGTCAATAGCCAACTCATGATCCTATTGCAAAATGATGACACTAAATCTGATTTATAGTGACTTTTATGTTATTTGAAAGATTTCATCCATAAATACACGTGTTTGGCATTTCCAAAAAATGTTTAAAGGAATTAAACTCATTTGTTTTATTGCTAATTTTGGAGGTTATGATCTGAAATGTTGACCAAGTGATTAAAAGACCTAACATATTTCAGTAATGTCGCGTGGCGAGCTTTAATGAAATGAAGTATAAAATTAATTCTAAGTCTGGTAGGTACTTTCATCTAAATATTCATAAAATGTTTTACCACAATGCCGTGAAATTTATTACCTGTCTCAAATTATCGCCTGAACTACGTTCGAATAATACGACGCAACGTGGCACGCGTATCGAAAAAATAACCGGTAAACTTTCGCAACGTAACGCATAATATGAAATAAAACTAAATCAACGATTATGTTGGTTTTCCTCTTAATCCTTATAATTAGCTTTAAAGGACACTTTTGTCACGTGACGTCAATGCACGTGCAGGAGAATTAAACAGATTTATTATGCATGATTTATGCTATGTTGATATTGAGATGTTTTTTTTTTTTCTTTATTTGTGCCAAATTAATAGTGTTAATATTCGCAGGAAAATACATATAAACCCCACATTTGATCATTGACATCGCCTGTCATTCAGCATGAACCCCGATAGAAATTTATTCATCCAAGAGCAATATTGCGCGATTTTCTTGTAGCCATTGCAGAGTATTCGGAGATAATCAGTCAGCAATATTGGAAATCCGTCACTAATGTGAGCGTATTTAAAAAGTAATAAGAAGCCTAAATTAGCAAAAGAAACACATTCGGATCATTTGAATCGTAATACAAACAAATTAAGAGAAAGCTACTTTCCAATATGAAATATTTAGGAACAAAATTGCTAGCATATTGTCACCCCATTTACATTTTCCCACAATAACGAAGAAAACAATCGTTAATAAAGTGAATTATTACATTTAATAAAGTCATTCCCCATCAGTTTATTTCTAATATTCCATCTTGTACATTTTCTGGAAATTATCACTTAATTTGCCTAACAGATAGGAACGCTCAGACAACTTGTTACCATATTTATATCATTAAAAACTAATTAGTTACAACCTTTCCATAGAATTATAGATCAGTTTAGTGAACAAAATGTGTTTTTAACTATTTGTTTTACTTTAAGAATATCTTAGGAATGATATTATGATGCCATCTGCAATATTTGTAAATTGATTGAAATTGAGATAAAACATGTTCATGTTCACAAAATTTAGAAAAAGCCAAAAAACAATTTCATTGCTATGCCTCAGACTTATTAAATCATTAGTCAGATATTAATTTTTAGATGAATTCCAAATTATATTTGATTAATTCTAGAACCAGGCTGTTTTGAGTAATTTACATTTTCAAATATAATTTTATAAGAGTGAATGTATACTTAAATATTCTTGATTTTTCAATGTTAGGCAACTTAGTACAAAAACAATATTAACTCAAAATCTTTTGTTTTATGATCAGTATCCTGAATAATGAAATTGTAACTACATACTATATCTACAATCTCATCTTAAAATACTTGCATCATAAGAATAAAAATTATAAAAATTTTCTTGAACCAAATTCACTACATCAAATAAATATATAGAATATAAAATTGTATTAGACCAAAATTTATCACAAGAGGATTATGAAATTAAGAGACTAATCAAACTATCTCAATATGCGTTATATCATTACTTACTTGAAATTGACAACGATTTTTTTTAATTCATCATCTCGGATATCAAAAGGGTTGTTGTCCATCACAGTTAAGATCATCATCTCTTGAACAATGTGATTTGAACATTTCAAGACCTGTAAAAACCACGAGTTTTTACTATATCCTATTACACTGAATTTGTTGTAACTGCATTTGGTTTAGAATAAGACATTGATTGAAGTGGTTTTTGTAATCAACAAAATTTTGGTTCTGACATACCTTGGAGAAAAGTGTTTTACCTGTTTAAATACTCATCAAACATACCAAGTTTATAATTTGGTACGCCAATCGCGCGTGTTTCGTCTATATAAAACTCGTCAGTAGGGCTCGAATTAAAACACTTAAAAGTCCAAATCAAATAGGATTTAAATAGATTTCTACAATAAATAGATGTAACGACAATAGAATATCTTAAAGGTTTTTATACTTTTTTTTATATTGACCATATTGTTGTAATAATGACATATTCCCTTTTCAGTAAACTAAATATTTCAAAATATACGATAAAATGTGGAAATATTCAAAATGTATCTGACTGTACAAATAATATTGTCGGTAAACAGTGAAACATAACAGTTATTTCAAATATCAGATTTGAAATTGTGTCATTTTGCTCAGTGTGTACCAACTTGAATGTAAATGACGTGGATGTAATCAATTATAGGCCACCGTATACGGTCTTTTACAGTGAGAAAAACCAATGCAGCATAGTCAGCTACTCAAATCAGCGACATGACAAAATTTGAACGAACTCAAACGAGGAAAACAACGACTTGATATATGACAAAACAATAAATGGAAAACACATATGATACACAGCAAACAACGACAACCATTGCATTGCAACATCCTGACTTGGAACGGGCCTATCAAGAATAAGACGGGACGAAATATTTCTGTGCGGGCGCAACCATCCACATAACCTTGGACAGTAGTTTAACAGAACAACATGAAAAAACTGTAAAAATCAGTTGGAAATGGCTCATTGACTAATCAAATTGGCACGAAGCACAAAAACAAATTCCTTAAAGACATGTTAGAGAACTTGTAGTTACTGAAACATAGTTCAAAGCACATAACAACTTATCAATAAATCATGTTCTCCCAGATTATCAACTAAGATGTGAATTAATTTATTTAAACTACTACAAGTAGAATTCGCATTTATTAATGAAGGGGCCACTTTATTAACAGGAAAATATTTATTTGACAAGAGGATTCAAAAGCATATTATGAAACGTAGAAAATTATTTCCACAGAGGAAACTTAATTTATAACGGAATGTAATTTGCACGAAGTTATACCTTTTAATGTTTTCGTTGTATAGCAAAAAAATGTCAACGTTTATTTTCTTTTAGCATTTCTTCATTTTAAATTATTATTTTAAAATCTAATTGCTATTACGTATTTAAAAGTTTACTTTAAAAATTAGATAATATAACCTAATATTTACCACTATTTAGTTTTCTTTTCGGATTTGTAAATGTATTTGTTGATACTTTTTTCCTTTGTTTTCTTCTATATTTTAACATCAGTATATCAGAATATTATAAACAGTATCGAATAAGTCTAAGTTTGAAATTTTTCTTGAATCAGAACTTTAACTTGACAACTACTAAAGATGAAGATTTGACAGTACAATGAATGAAGCTACTAAACTTCTAATTATCTTTAATTGCCTATTTCCATTATTCTACATCTGAAAATGGAATAATGGAAAACTTGACCAAAATTCAACCACATGACCTCCGTCCATTCAAACTAATTGTTAAAAAAGAAAACAAAAATAAAGATAATATTGGGTGGTTTGCTATACAATTACAAATAATTGTCCACAAATCTCCGCCTACTTGTTTGACCGGATGTTAAGTTCTAACATTACATTCATTGTAAAATGGCTGACCATCCTCAGCTTTCAATTCCTTGACTTTAACGTATTATTATGATCTACTTTGTGAACATTATACTTTCACGTCAAAATTTGCAGATGTCTTCTTTTTTGTGAAATCTGACCCTTTGTTCATCTTTTTTGCCATAAATTACAAGATTACTGTACTTATGTCGACGCCATTGCGGACGATTGACCCTCAGTCTTGAATAAGTAGCTATTTGTAGCAATTTAATTCTTGTAACAATTTGCAAGTGGCTGCCTTCCATTTGAAAAGTATGATACAATGTGTCCGTATTGCTTGTCAGGGGATTTGTCAATGGTCTAAGATGAGTAATTGGTTAACAATTGATCTTTAATAATATGAAGAGTCTCATAATATCGAAGACTTTAAGATTTCACAATGAGATTCCCGGTCATATTCATAATTAGTAAGCCAAAAGATAGTAAAGACGATGGGCAGGGGCTATGACATCTGTCCAGTAGCGGAAAAATATTAAAAAGTCTCTTAAACACCACCGACCTCCAGTATGCTACATTCATAATCCCATTATCACATATTCTATTTTCTTTATTAAACAACACTTCTTGAAACGATTTCTTAATATGAATTGGTGCCATCTTTGGGTTTTTGTAAAGGCACACAGGCATAAAATTCTATTAAGCTAACCTGATGAGAACTAATTTGAAACACTCAATAAGCTATTAAGACCAATCAACATGTAATGCTAACAATATTACTGATATTTCTTTCAGCTTGAAAATATATTAACAATGGTAAGCTTTTTAATAGTGTGATAATGATTTTAATTCTGATTCTTAACATAAGATACATTGTAACTATTGTCATATCTGTGATAAAATGAAATATAATTCACGCATGCAATGGCCATCTGTAATGTTTTATATAATCACTATGTTTTTTGAATTTAATAAAATAGCCTATCATAAATCTTGAAAGCATGCATTTTATCTATAAGGTAATTATTTAAGGAAAAATGTGAGTCTTATTTTTTGAACAAAATCATTATATTGTCACTGCATGATCTAATACTGCTTATATTTTTTTTTGTTGACTTTCAAAAGGAAATAAGTCAGTTACCTTTTGTGTGTGGTTGCATTTACACTTTCATTTTTTCAATTTTTTTTTTTTTTTTTTTGGCCGCACGATATGATATCCTATCATTTGTAGCTGACATTTATAATTTATTGTGTTAAATATACGTTTTGCCATGCTTTAATTACAGCTGAATTATAGTAACATAAATTATCAGCATGTCATACATGATTTCAAGTCCTACATTATTTCTCTTATGTAGTGCAATAGTTGGACGGATAGCAGTAGAATATATTCACCCATTTAACAATAGATAGATGAAAATAATCGATAAGTGATAAATATAAACAAGTTAAAATGAAATCATTCGATGAAAGTTTCTTTCCTTGAAACCTAAAAAGCAACTGCTTTGTTATCGATTTTAATATTATCATGCATACGTGAATGACCGTCTTAAAATCCTTGTGACAATTTTTATTGTTTAATTTAACATAAATGATTGTTAATATCGTCAAAGTTGAAACACCTGTCAGGTAAAACTACTAAGAAAGTTTTTGTTATTTAAAGAAGGCTACCTTTCTTTTTTTAACGTAGTAGGAGATAGACAGACCTGCCTTGCAGAAATCTGATTAACGATAGCAGCGTCCAATACTTTGTATGCACTAAAAAGGGTATTGTGCTCAAACTATTTTTTTTCGGTGAAATAATTGTTTGTTTTGGTCATGGTGTCATCTGTATTTCTCTAAGATAGGACTGATTTTTCATTTGTTCCATTTCCTTCAGTATCTTTTATATTTATTCTTCAAATTTTCTGTCCATTCAGCCTATATGTTTGTGTCTGGGTTTCTAAGTGATTGCCATGCACATATATAAATGATGAATGTTATTGCAGAAATTATGTTTTGTACGCAATAAATATAGTATTAATGATTTATGCTTTTCCATATGAAACCTGTTAAATACCACTTGTTTCAGCTATTTGTCTCTAAGGACATAATTCTTAATAAAATTTCAAAATAAGAACAGAACTAATTATTCAAACTAACATAATTATAATTAATCGTGGATTAAGTTCTTTAATTTTAATTGATCGATCCAAGTTTATTTCCCTATTTATATTTCGCACCGAAAACAGCAGTATATATAAAAGTGACACAACCTCTTCCTCCCCACCCCCGACATATATAGTCACAGTCTTAGAACATTGTGTCAATGAGAGAGCATTAAAAATTAAAGTAGACAAATGAGCATATGATTTATAGGCAAAGGTGTTATTGATAAATATTTAGATGCTTCATAGATTGATAATGCTATAAATGTGTTAAACATTTATGTTGATATTACCGTTGTTTTCGTTCAGAAATGTTTGTTTATGATTTTTTTCTATTTCTGTATAGAAATAAATATAATGAAAGACGATTGAACTAAACAATTTTAAGGTAATAAAGACGTTTTAATTTGAAGAGATAGCTTCTAATTATTCTTTTTTCGAGATAAAGGGTATTGTTATAATTATCCGTGTAACTGAAAGTTTTGGGATAATTGAGTAATGGTTATTCCAGATGTTCTCCAAGGGATGGATGAATCGCGAGACAAAACCTACAAAAATTAAGGTTTTGTATAAATAGTTAATATGATTATACTTAAGCTAGAAATTTACGAAATATGATATTTTTTAGAAAGAGAGGTTGATACAATACTTAACAGTACTTGCCGTTGGCAGAATGCAGATGTGTGAAATTATCTTTCTTGAAAAAGATGCGACAAAGGAAACGAACAATAATGAACGGTATTTACTGGTATTACAATTGTATCTTCACACCTTTAGCCTCGAAAAGATTCACTATTTTTATTTTTGTATAATTATACTGATACATTTAAATCCATAATGCTCCCAATATAACTTTTTTTTTCATATAAATGATTTTTGTTGTATTATGTTCCATCGAGCATTATCGCCAGTATATGGAATACGAAGAATACAAAACAAATAAAAATGATGAATAATAAAAATAAGTAATAAATAGTAAATAAATAATAAGTTAAATAAAAATAATAGATAACGGGAGAAGTGATATGACAAGTATTATTCTACTCTTCAACTTCTGTTTGAGGAAATTCTTTCCCCAATTTGAAAAAGAAACGATAAAAAACAAAATAAATAGATCGTCCGATTGGTTACGATATATAATTTTAAATACTTAGTTAAAAAGTAAAAAATTAAGACAGAAAACAGAAAACAGGCAATGAAAATTGTTCAAGTTAACCTCGGTTCGATAATGGAAAATATATGTATTGTAGATGAAGACAATGTTTATATGTTTTAGTCATTGTGTTAGATCAATTAAAAATTTGAAGGATATATTTAAAAAAAAATATATAAGTAACTAAATATTTGAAATGAAAATTAGACTCTCTTTAAAATTCTTTGAAATTTTTTTATTTGTATACCACCCAAAATGTCCCATTCAAGTTAATTATGAAGTATCATGATACGAGAAAAGAAGATACATTAAAAAGATACCAGGAATGACCATTCATATAACAGTTAAACTGACCACAACAACCTCCAACTATTTCGAAAAAATAGACCGTGAAAACATACTTTATTTTTTTTTTTAGACATATATCATGCATGAAATATTGCCTAGATTTGAAAATTTATAAATAACAAATAAATTGAACACGTATTCAGGCCCTACGACAACCAGAACTAAAAAATTTAATGACATTTGAATTCATAACATCACTCATTTCTTCATTTTCTTCATTTTAATAATTGCCTACTTTGGAAAATTCAATTGTTATACTAGTATATGAAAGTGAAAATAATCGAAATTGATATAGACTCCCAGACACCAATTCTTAACTCAAAATTTGATTTGATATGAAGTACGACAAAAGTGAAAATTGCCAAAAAGTTTATTTCTCACTGACTAACTGTCAAAAGACCATTGCTAATAATTTAAGTTTGAAGTAAGTCAACGAGAGCATACTCAAGTGACAGTGCGCTCTGTGTAAAATTGCATATTTTTCGGAGATATTTGATTCACATAACTCGGAAGAGACACAACTAAATTCGTCGAATTGCTACAAACCCTATTTTTAATAATTTGGTCAAGTTTGAAGGAAATCCTTACTTAATGAAGTTTATTTTCATTTTTCTGGCACTACGTCGATACCACTGCTTGTTGACTACATGTATCAGAACCCGAGGTTATCCTCAACTCACTAGTCAGTGCTTCGATTCTGATATGCGTTCCTGATGAATGTAAATCGCTTCGAACACACGAAATGAATGAAGTGCTTTTTTCATTGAGTAACAATGTAGTGCGTGACATGTTAAAGCTGGATGGAAGGGACAGTGCATGAATGTCCATATTTGTAGCCCCTACCTTTTTCAAATGTTTATTAAACAAATGGAGAACGATCTTGATTCATTCTTAGATATAGATAAAGATATAGAATATACTTTAATGCATTTTTTAAATTAAGGCTGTAAACTTTTGTAATTGCACAGATTTATCTGAACCCCAGAGAAAAACTCGTGTCAACGCAGCCATTGTTTTCAAATAGTTTAATATCAATCTGTAAAGTATGGTGGCCGGTTAAGGCCATTTCGCGTTTTCGCGTATTCGCGATTTCACCTTTCATATTCTATAGGGCGAAAACGCGAAAACGCGAAATCGCGAAGTCGAAAACGCGAAAACGCAAAACCGATTTCGCGTTTTCAACTTCGCGTTTTCGCGTTTTCGACTTCGCGATTTCGCGTTTTCGCCTTTTCGCCTTTTCGCAATTTCGCGATTTCGTGTTTTCGCGTTTTTGCGTTTTCGACTTCGCATTTTCGCGTTTTCGACTTCGCGTTTTCGCGTTTTCGACTTCGCGATTTCGCGTTTTCGCCCTATAGAATATGAAAGGCGAAAACGCGAAAACGCGAAATGGCCTTAACCGGCCACCATAGTAAAGTGTTATTTTAGTTTTTTTTTTTTAAAGCAATGGGGGTATCGGTACTTGGATACGGACAGGATTTATAACACACCTTTTTATCCGTTTATAAATTTAAAAATATTAAGAAAATAGGGGTCCTACTCCCTCTGGGAAATATGACCTTAGACTGATTTGGCTATTATCTTTAGGTCCCTTTTAGTCATATAGCTTTTAACATATAACTGTACTTATATATCCTTGCCTTTCGAATAGTTGGCTTTGAGCGTTCCCGATGAAAGTAAATCCAGGAAAGTACTTTGCACGAAAGAAATGTATTAGGTGTAAAGTTAATTTTTGATTAACATCAAAGGATGATAATCTGGTAAAGTTGTGAAATGATTATTTGTATTTAAAGACAATCTGTATAACATAAAGATTCATGAATAATCACCATCATCACAGTCATATTTTTTCGCCAAAGTAATTAAGGAAAAGAACTTTTTTTTTTCATTTGATGAAATTCAATTCCGGTCATTTTCAGAACGTTTATGGTCGATTGCGGTTATTCTATGAACAAATCCACATTCCTGTTAATAAATGATTCTGGGACACTTAACGAGTGTTAAATCAAGCCAAAATCACTTAAAGTGCGAAAGTTTTGATCGTCATTTATTTCTTTGCAACAGTACTCATAATTGATTTCGAAAGTAAAAATAACAAATAGCATCTGAGGGTGTTGCATAAACTCAAACATGAGCAGTATTGAGTC
This sequence comes from Mytilus coruscus, assembly GCA_017311375.1. Lineage (NCBI taxonomy): Eukaryota > Metazoa > Mollusca > Bivalvia > Mytilida > Mytilidae > Mytilus > Mytilus coruscus. The sequence continues at coordinate 59,958,328 of CM029604.1, read as the reverse complement.
AAACGACAAGTTAATCACCTCCTGCTATGCATGCATCATCCGCCATGAAAATCCATACTCAGTCAGAATGTCACAATCTGGAAAAGAACACAATTAGTAAAAATACAGATCAGACGAATTTTCTGGTATCTAAAGCCCTAACACCGAGAAAACATGTCGATAGTGATTGTAGACACAAACACATCGTATCGGTCAGTCAATTTTTGAAAGTGACTGCAAAACTTATATAATGTCGATTTTACTTGTTCTATCTCAAAAATTGTTGGAGCAGTTTTTGCGTAAGGGGCAAACCCATGTTAATGATGTCCGTATATTGTGAGCATAAAGGAGAGTTAGTATTAGATACACCATGAGGGCGTTAGCCCGAATGGGTGTATCTAATTTATACCAAGATATTATTGTCAATGCAGAATGATAGTTTTCAACAATTGAGGAAGGGTGTCTTTCGGCGATTTGACCATATGTTATTTAAAAGCCAGCGATGTATAGAAACTTAATTAGATATGTTAGGAAATATATGACCAAAAGGGGCATAAGAAATTACCAAAAAAGGTTAGTAAGGTCAACTTTGACTGAAGAAGTTGCTACCTTAGTTTCTTAGTAACTATTCTGTGTCTGTAACGTATTAGTTGAGATATGTGAAAAACATACCATGGGGCAAAGTTGACAATTTGGAAAAAAAAATATCACGTTTTTCATACATACTAGGTTATACTAGTTTGAAATCTTCCATCTATTTCAATATTGAGAAAAAGATCAAGATAGGAAGCAGATCTTCTAGTTTCGATAGTTTTTTTTTCATAAACCGGAAATTAAAACAAGTACGTGTAAATTCGCAAAAAAAAAAAAATCGGTACAGTGTGCGGATATCCCGTATTTAATAGATATTGCTTTTTAATCCGCACTACTGCCTGGTAAATTGAACGTTAGAGTACAAAGCTGTGTCTTATGCATGCCAGATTTCCGTATTTGAGATAGGTTGCATACTTCAGTTATAATACAAAACCACAATTAACCATGCGTTTCTTAAATGAAATCAGTGTCAAGATGACGCTTCGAATATTCACACCGGTGATCCGAAACGTAGGAACTTACGAAGATACAAGGCACATACGGGTTACGGTAATACTCTTGTAAGTTCCAAATTTAGAAATGTACGGCCGATTTTGATTGGCATAAGCACATTTGAGAGTCTTGATGACACTTTATAACTTTGATGTTAATATAAAAACAAGAAGATGTGGTATGATTGCCAACGAGACAACTCGCCACCAGAGACAAAATGACGTAGAAGTTAGCAACTATAAGTCAAAGTACGGCCTTCAACAATGAGCTAAACACATATCGCAAAGGAAGCTATAAAATGCCCTAAAATGACAAATGTAGAACAATTCAAACGAGAAAACTAACGGCCTGATTTATGTACAAAACAATACACGAAAAACAAATATAAGACCCTCAGTAAGTTTTTCGTACCTTTGCTTAATTAAAAAAAGTGAGTGTATGACTATTAATAATGTGAGTTAGAGTTGTAATTTCATTTCATATTGTTTAGTAGTATCATTATATTATTTATTCTTTTCGATTCGTAGTTCTTGTACATATTTCGTGTAGCTATGTTTGTACATATCAAACATTTCTTATAATTTTTAAATATAAATATTTTGCTTCAAGCAACTTCTTTAATATGTTTTTATAAATTTTGTATAATTATATATACATGTAAAATTCCTTGTTATTAAGAGAGTCACTCATTTGACTGTGCGATATGCATATTACGCAGCCACATTATTCTTTCTAAGACTAATGTATTAGTACATTATATTTGTAAGTCGTATATAGCACCAAATACTATCGCAAGTGGGGTTTTATTGATGATTTTTTACAATTTAAAAGAATATATCGTTGCCTTAAATGAAGTTGGGATTGAATTGCTTCTTCTCTCTCCGTCGATCTCCTGATAGGCGAATGAAAGATTATCACGCAATTGAAACTATGGTACCATAAAATGGTTTTAACAACCTTTTGTCTTTTCCCCTTTAAAATTATAATGTCCATTTGTTCTATAAATACTTTTCTCCTGCTTGGACAATTCGACGATGAATAAAGGCAACAGTAGTATATCGCTTTTCAAAAGTCATAAATCGATTAAGCGAAAACAAATCCGGGTCACAAACCAAAACCGAGGGAACGCATGAGCTTGTATTTGGAGCTATGTACATTCGCTATCAGTCATATTGGGTGCATTCATATTCAGGTTTTTTGCGTTGTGTATTGCAAAAAGTTCTAACATAAAGCTGTTCAAAACAAATAAACGTCAATTACTTAGAAAGCGTTTTTTTGTTTGTACCGGCGGTCAAAGCAGTTATTAAAGTGGTAGCGGTATGATGTTAATATTTTACAGATGTTCTTAGGAATAAAATTATAATTAAAATTATTCTACATTTAAGGCCATAAGCTCCACGGAGACTCAAATATTAGACAATCATATCATACCAAACCAAACCTTACGGCCTCTTTTGAACATTTGAAGATCCCTACTATACTTTGGCTACACAAAATACACAAGTAAAGGGGCAAATATATCACTCGTAAATGAATTTTAGTCGTAAACGGTCTTTCAATCTTAACATCATCTGGAAAGTATGAATCTCAACACATTAAGTCTTGTTTAGCGTTTAAGTTATTTTTCAGATATTATCTTGTTGTAAATTCAATACTGTTCAGACCTTCTACTTCTTTCAATCCAGTACTGTTCGCAAGCTTTTCAGGACAATTCAGTATGTTGTTGTTTTGTGCAGGTAAATAACAACTACCAAACCGTCTGTCCAGATCTTGATTGACCGAAAGCGAATTGTCGAACGATACCGAATTTACCGCAGTGAATAAGTCTGAAAATTATCATTTCTTTTGGTCATCTAGTAAGTGTTCTACAACTAATCTTTCTGTTCTTTAAACCAGTTTCCTGGCTACTATTAATATGATTAAAGAATTATTACCATATTTTATAATAAAGCATATGAAAATGATGGAATTACAAGTAATTAATTTGAGAGCGTTAACAACTCTTTTGTTTTTTAAGATAAGTTACGTGCTTTTAACAGTCCTTTCGATTCGGTTGATAGTTATGACATTGACAATCCTATCAAAAGTATCTTTATCTATTAAAATTATCCTTCGAAATATCTGAATGCAAATTAATTTGCTGTAAATATAATAAAGTCTTCAATAATATTTTAGATATACTAAATGAAACTGTGATGATATGATTATAGCTGTAGTGTCAATTTCCCCTGAATTGTTTCACAACAGGACCATTTTCTAAAAGTCGTTTAATCTTAACTAAAATTCACTGTCACAGCTTCATGTATGTACTTTGATATTCTAATAGTAGAAAGGCCACTAATTTCTTAAAGAGGCATTAGCTACGAGATATAAAAAAAAATAAAATATGATTTTTTTTGTTCAATCATTAATGAAAGTGAAAAAGTGAAATAATAATTCGCTTTTAGCAGCCAGATTTTGACAACTGTTAGATCTTGACCCTTTTACCGAAACAAATACATATACCATGGAATTTGACCCTACCTCTTTTCTCCTAAACAAAATATATATTCGTTTCGGCAATAAAAGTTTGCCAAGAGGTAGTGGATATTCTTATTGGCACCTGCTGTACCCTTCTTAATTGCAGACTTGTTCCTGTATTATTATCAATCACAGTTTATGGCAAAACTTAGTAAAGATCCATCTAAATCCATTTAAAAGAAAAATATAAATAACATTAACGTTTCCTTAATGATATGTTTGCATTAAATAATCAAACATTTTAGAATTTATACTGCAGAAATTTTAACAGCGATAACTGTCCCTTTCGTTGATTGGATATTACAGTTTCTCATTGAAATCTATACTGACATTTTCCTTAAAAGACACATATTTTCCCCATTTGTTTATTTTCTCTTTTTGGACGGTGATGTTCCTTTTGCCCCTTCTTACTTCTTATTTCCAAACTCGTTCGTTACGTCTGTGTCTGTAGTGACGTTTCAGATGTCAATGACTATTTTTTTGTGTATAACTGATATAATAAGCGATTTCGTTACCACAAATCAATTAAAAGCTTTACTCAATTCATTCATAGTCGAAAAATTTTAATGAAGTTAGGCTGTACCAGTCAAAATCTTATAACAAATGTGATATCATATGTTGTTACATAGACTAAATATTAGGATAAAAAAAGTATAACAAAAATACAGAACTATAAGGCAAATTCAAAAAGGGGAAGTCCATAAAAACTGACAAAATTAAACGCCATTAATCAACGGAAAAATTGAAAAACAAATGGATGCGATCCATATACACTTATTGCACCTTTTAATAAATTCATTCTCAAAGATTATCAATACATCATTATAGTAAAATCTATGAATATTGTCTTTATCACTATTAACATTAATCTTAATCATATAGCTTAATACATAACTAAATAAGTATAATTGCTATCAGGGTAATAATACTTATGGTCCTACATCCTTTCGATACTAAAAATTTGTATTACACAAAGATTTTCTCAGACTCAGTGCTCATGACGTGTTTATAATAAATCCGTCGGAGATGTACAAACTGGTTGATATTTTCGTCTTGGATATCTTTTTTTGTTAATTGTTGAAATGGCGCTTTGAATTGTCTCTTATATCATTATTCTCTACTTTATTTCTGTCATCGTTTTGTTATTCACGTTTGTTCTTACTACCAATATGATTATTCAAGTCCTCACCAATTGATTTTTACAGTTTGATCTTATGTTGTGTAATTACACCATTGTCCAAGGTTAGGGGGTATTGAGGGCTTACAGACATGTTTTACCTTCATCGCATTCTTCCTGAGTCTATCCCAAGCCAGGTTTGTCTTGTCTTAATGGTCATATCAAGTCTTTTATAGTTTGCGATACGGTATGAGAACGTACTGTGACCTGTAATTATCGACATCTTGTCCTTTGTATATAATTGATAGCTGTGTCATCAGCAATCATACCACCTCTTCTTTTGTTACACTATTGGTCAATGGGAAATAACATATATCTATCAACTCAAATAAGAACAGAGGGCGAAATATAAAGATATATTCTAAAATTATCTGGAGTGATTGAATTAGGACGCTAAATCTGGTCGAACTACACAGCTTAACACGTAAAAAAATTTACGACAAAACCCTGGAAATATCAATTTAAAACGAACTATTTGTTGCCTATAACCATCAGACCCGATCTCTTTGTTATGTGTTTTGATCTTTCTCTGCGTGTACCCTAATAAATGTTCAATCGTGTATATGACCTTTGTCATATGTAAGTCTTTGAACCGTTTAAGTAACTGGTTGCAATCGTCTTTTTAATATTAGTTCCTTGGACTTTGACACTTCCCACATGCTTGTCTTTTAATCCAATTATACCTAATTTAAAAAAAACTATTAAAATAATGAGACATAAAGATCGCAGGTAGTGAGGAATTTGTATGATACTTTTGTTTGAATTAGTATAACTTTTCATCCGTTTTTTTTAATTAAATGCTCATATTAAAAACATATTAAACGTTAATTTAGCCGATCGATATTACGAAACAACGACAGCAGTTCTCCGTCCAGTTTCAAAATAAAGTCTAGGGCGACTAGACAAATGAAAACAAATGAATTGATCACAGACTTCATCTTGAAAAGACGTATTGCGTATCAGTTCGTTTTCAAAAGTCATTAAGATTATCGCGGGGAAAACAAAAATTTACATGAGATGAAATAATTCGCTATGATGTTTACTTTCTTGTCTTTACAATAACGCATGCCGGGTTTTTGGATCCCTCGGTTTGAGTCTATGGTTGTCCTCATTTTTGTTGTCTTATTTTATTTATTTTATATATAGTGTATATTTTGTTGATTTGTGTTGCTTTTGTTGTCTCGAGTATATTTTTGTCTGCGAACACGTAAAAAACACTGCATATAAAATTCTGGAGCCGCCGTTTAAAGGACCTGGTGGTTTAAAAAAATAAAGTTTAATTGTTCTGTCAAAGGGTTTCTTTGTATTACATTACCTTTCTATAGTTTTGATACTTTTTGGTCTATTTTATTTTTCTTACAACTACGTCCAAGTTGAATTGTTGTTTAACCTCAAATGTCCGAAACATGTATGAAATATTTGCCATTAGACGTTTCAGCAAACAAATGTCTAATAGACTTGTGTCATAATCTTTAAAGCATGCTCAGATGGAACCTTAACTCTACATTTGTTCAGGGAAAATATTGCATTGTGTTCGTGTAGTTACTCATTATGCTCTACAATTAGCAAAAAAGATCTCAATGACAACCATAGCTATGACTATATCATTTTTCAACAATATTGAAATACGGTGTTATTCTTCATTAACTTACTTGTAGCTGTGCTTTTGTTGTCCTGTGTGAATATCCATATAGGGATAGGGCTTATGCACCTAAGGTTTTTTATCGACTATTTTGTCGTACATTCCTCGCCGAACCTTTATTATTTCGCTGAAATTACTTGAATTAAAAACAGAAGAAATTTATTGAGGAAGCTGAAGTTATTTTGTGTTTTAAACATTTAATTTAGCTTCACAATGCTTTTATTCCAAAATATAGAATAAAGCTATGTTTATACAAGTACCAATACAAATGTCAAAGGAAGTGTATATTTGCAATCTATATATCCTTAGATATACAGACACTTTATAAAAATTCTTTTTATTGCATTGAGAAGGACATTTTTAGAATAAATTCATTTTTATATGTCCGTGTTTTTTTCGAGAGCAGTCCGTGTTTTTTGGCATGCGGTCCGGGTTTTGATCGAGTGATTAAACAAAATTTCAATGGCTTAAAATGTTATAATTTTTTATGTCAGTGCGATTACGTTTAAAAATAATGAAAAGGTTCAAATAAAGTACTTTTCAAAGCACGAAACCAATGCATTTAGTTTGATAATACTGTAGTACATAATACGTACGTTCGTTAAAATCATCGTTTATTTGTATATATCATTGTTTGCCACATCTTATAAAATGCATGGACACCGGCATTGGTATATTTGGATAGATCAAACATGTCCACTCCTATGTAAATATAGTGGAACTATCCAACAAGTCAACGCCCAGGTATACGTGTTGTATTGATCCAAACAAACGTATATCAATGTCGATTCAACCAAATATGGATATCATACAGTAAATATTCGTGTAAACAATATTAATGTGAGCACAGACATATATATATATATATATATATAAAGAAAAGGAGACCAATGAGACAACTATCCACATGAGTTCAAATGATGAAGATAAAAGTCGATATAGGTCACCTTCGACAATTAGAAAACCTTATCTATACCTTATATAGTCCGCTATAACAGACCCAAACATGAAAAAGATGAAACAATTAAAACGACAAAACTAACGACCTAAGTTATACAATACAAAGTACGAAGAAAAAACCAAATATGACGGACATGAACCAATGACAACCACTGAATTAGAGGCTCTTGACTTGAGACAGGCATATAAAGATTGTGGCGGGGTTAAACATGTTTGTAAGCCTTCAACCCTTCCCCTAACTTTTGACAGTGGTGTTACAGCACAAAACAAGAGCAAACTGTAAAAATCAGTTACAAATGGCTTTACTCAATAGATCGGTACGAAGCATAAACAAACCACAAACCAACTAACATAAAAAGATAGATACAAAGTATCGATATAAGAGTACTCGCGGTTACTGAAAGCTAGTTCAAAGCCAGTTACAACAAATAAATAAATCAGGTTTTCCCAGACTAAAGTATCAAGCAGTACATTGTTGGATTGAGACATACGTACATTGTATTATTTCAAAAGGGTCATTGTTTTTATTGTTTATTATATATTCCATTCAATTCAAAATTTATTAATAGGAAATAGTACAGGGGCGAATTAAGTGTATTGGAGGGGGAGCTTGGCTGGTGCCAGGCCTCTCTTAGATGAATATTTGTTGTATATTGCATTTACTGAATTTATAACTTCTGTCCCTTTGTTTGCTTTACCCTGTTTTTAAAACTCCAGGTTTCGACACTGTAATATATATAAGTCGTAAACTATTATTTACTGTAAAAAATATTGTAGCATGAAATGATATTGAAATAGTTATGAGTCCCCTGTTTTCGGTTCTAATGACAGTTTTACAAAGAATCCAGTAATTTCTAATTTATCTTAATACTGCAAGGTTATTGAAAAATGTTTTCAGAACAGAAAATTATTATTAAATGAAAAGGGTAAAATATGATCAACATATTAATATGTTTTCTTATTTATTAGCAATATATGATATTGCCCTTCGCTAAATTACAGTTACAAACTAGAAAAAGTTTGTTTTTAAGCCCAAGAATGCTTTCTTTCTTATTCACATTTTCTTTGAAATGAATTGTTAGTGAACTACAAGGAAATTGTGCGTCGTTTGTGCTCAAAACATGTTTAGTATCAGAATAAGTTGAACAGTCATGAATAAAACTATTATATACGCGAAATAGCAGTAAATTGATCTGATCGCATGTAATATCACTCGAAAAAGGTGGACCAATTCACTCGAAAAAACACGATCCCAGCCGGACACTATATCTACCGTGAATTATTCATCATTAGAATTCTATACGCGTTTTTTTCTTCTTTTACTTATGATTTATAAATTTGACCCACCCTCTACGACTGTGGTGTTCGCCCCCATTGACTCCACCTGTGCAAGGGTTGTCTGGATTATTCACCTTTCGGATGTATCCTTTGATTGTCGTATTTTGTTTGGAGAGAGTCACGCTTCTTTGACGATAAAAAATCCAACGTCATTCGTTACAAATCTTCTCATTTGTGGCCAATAATAAGCATTTCGAACCTCTCATTACGTATTTTGTGGCAGTCAAAATACGTTTCTTTTTATGTCCCATCTCGATCCCCCCCCTTTTTTTTGGTGGAAGAAGAATTTGAAGTCTTCTGAAATCCTATACTGCCGACTGTAAAATCATTGAAGCGTCACCAGGAGTGTTGCCGTATCCTTTTCTGTGCTTTACTATTTCATATAAACTTCCGTGCCATATCTCGACACCAATGTTTACACATGATCGGTTTCAAGTTTGTCAAATGACACCTACATCATTTTAAAACACAAATGTACAGTTAGACTTGGAAAAACAATCACTTTCATAAGTGTTATAATTTCTCATGTTTTAAAGTTTTAATATCTACCTTTTTATTTTTGTTAATTATTAGATTTCATCTCATCTTAAATGTACGTTATTTATTTACTAGTAACCGGATGTTTTCAAGTAGATTTGGTAGTACGCATGCGTTAATTTAATGAATGCGGAACAACTCGGCCCGGAGACAAGTCGGACCGAGTCCACTCGGACCGTCAATAAGACAACTAGGACCGTCAAAAAGTCAACTCGGACCGTCTATAAGGACAACTCAGACAAAGAATTAAAAGAGGATTTGAATTATATAAATTATTAAATGATACATTTTACATGGCAACATCATTTCGGCATGTTACTGAATTTGCAAAACATAATAAAAAATATTGTATTACGTGAATACAATTTTTTTATTATCTTTATTAATTCATAATAAAATTAGTTGATGCTTAAAATAAGTCTAGGTTGAATTTTCTTTATTAATATGCCAACTATACCGAAGCATAAACATAAGAGTTTGTGCTACTTATATGTTAAATTACAATCCGAAATCAGCGTCCTCTATCCACTGCCGTTTCTCTTGGGAGCAATCGGAATTATACAACTGGATTATTCGGGTTAATCTAAGTTGGTTGCGTTTCTGCGCATGTGCATAAATGGGAAATTGAATTGTGCATCCGAAAGTTTCAAGAAAATGATGAACTGAGTTTTCATTAATTCAAACAATGCATCTTATGTTAATGTCATGTATCTACGCGGAGAGTACGACTTCAACTCATTGATGCTTGACAAAAATACACGGATTTAGTTGTTCCGTCTGTGTTCATATCTTTAATACAATCAGTCATATTCCGGTTTTATAAAACATGCGTTTTTTTAAACGAAAGTTTATAGAATATTTCAGTATGTTACTGCAATAATGAAGAGTCAAAAGCACACGTAAATCTTCTGGCGCTTTACGCTTCAAACGATGCACCGTCAGTTGACAGCAATATCAATGTACGAACTAATGTCAGTTGACGGAATCCATATAAAAAATGAAAAGTACGTAGTTTTCATGTCAGTCATTGTTGGAATGTCCCCAATGGTGCCTTACGTTTCAAAGTTTTAAGTGATAAAAAAACGGTATTTAACATATAAATAGTCCAGCTTGTTACCGTTATTTGTCATGGAGGACTCCCCCACCCCCCAAAAAAAAAAAACATATGACCCTCGAGTACGGAACCAATAATTCGTTGCCATCAATCATTCACGAAACCATAGACATATATGTATTATATTTTCTCTGTCTGATCAAGGATTTATATAGTATACAAATCCTTGGTCTGATGAAACATTTCAGAAAATGACCGTTTGACGCCTGACAAAAAAGGGCATTCCTACCCTGTACTTTTATGTAAAAATATTAGATGAAAAACAAATTTGATTAATGACAGTAAATCAATGGTTAACGATTTGGGTCAAACACATAAAGAAACAGGTTTGAAATGTTAACAAATGCTCAAAACCCAATCCCTGACCTGGGGCAAATCTGCATTGGTTATATGTATGGGTCATGTATATATAAAAAGCATTTTTCAATATATCATAATGAGAAAAACATGTTACTGAGAACAACTATAAGAATTCATGATTATCTGATTGATGTTGGTGTTAAACCCTATTTTAAGTACACTTGACTAAAATTTATCATGGTGGCCAGTTTTTTTTTTTAATACAAAGGAAGTCCGACTATGATACCCAAAGTGAACTATCTACCTTTGACAGAAAAACTTTCAAGTGAAACCTAATCAATAACTGGTATAAATGTTTGCATCATATTGACCATGCTGAGACGAATGTATTGATTTATAGAAAATTTAATTTGAATCAACGGTATTTTGATTTACTATGTTAAATATTGTCAGTTTTGGCTGAGACATGAGTTTTATTGAAGAATACTATTTTTGGAAGAAGAAAATACGTCGAAAGCAATGATTGGACATAGCAGGCTATGTTGGTGTGGGTTCCTTTCATGGTAATTCAGGTTACCTTTTATGCATCTTCTTCCAGCTCAGAGCTATTAGCTCTTTGATTCATTCTTTTTCTTCTTTTCATATTCATAGACTCGATCATTTGACACAAAACGCATCTTGTCTGAGAAAAGATATCATTCATTTCTATAGTGTTATTAATTGGCGGTTTCTGTATTTTCCCTGGAATAGATTTAGATATTAGCTGTATTGGTCCCGAGACTCGAAGGTATCTGTTTAACGGTAAGTTTCTTAGTTTTCTCAAAGAGTTATATCATTTAATAAAAGTGTACTTAAATAGCTTTCTTGACCCTGGTAAAGATTTTCGATCAGTTGAATTGGCCATAAACTCCTAGGGTCAATACACATAGCCTTCTATCACTTGTTATACACTTTTCTGTTCCTGCATTTTGTTGGGGAAAATATTAATTTCATCATGTTTCGGGCAAGGTTATTTTCTTCAATTCTTAGCAGGCAATAATATTCATTTTCCAAAATCCTCCAGCCATTCCCTCTCCATCTTCAACCACACAATATGAAAGGTTTGTCCTGTAATGGCGGATGATACTATCCGTGTACTTGCAAGCAACAGTAATAATGCCCAAGTGGTAATTTGAGGATGAAATCCTAGTGAACTAGTAAGTGTACAAATACATTGGTCCAGTGGTAGTTAGGAAAATAAAAACGTCATAATTAATTGGAAAATGAATGTATTTAACGGCTCTCCATTATGATAATAACATATCATAGAGAGAAGTATTATGACACAGGTGCTGCTTAGAGTATTAATGTCAAACAAATCCTTAGGTAATGCACAGAAAGCACGCACACTTATACAACTGTGCATTAGGTTAAGTAATCAGTCACAATAAAGGTCGGAGTAATAATGGTACCTTTCCAAACAGGTGGAGAATATCATTTTCTGCTCTAGTGATAATCTATACATAAAAAGGTTTATAACTGACAATTGACAAGCAGTGACAATTCAAGAGTGTTTGTGAACGTATAAGTCGTAGCTAGTATCAAAAGACATACACATATACAAGCGATGTTAATTTACTGGTTATTGAAGGACAACACTTATGAAACGGTTGTTGATATATGAATTACAACTTTTCAATGCTTATGTAAAAAAATGAACTCTGAGCTATTGCTCACTAATAATATCCCCGATACATGTTTTCAGTAAACAGGAATTTGCAAAACAATTGGTGTGAAGACGCTTTACACGGTATAGCATGCTAACATACCTTATTTCAGGTTGCTCTGATTCGAAGTTTCTGAGAAAAATCTGACGAAAATTTTATACATGTTTATCATCTGTAAGAAAATATGAATATTCGATAAACTGAAAGTTGTTGAGCGATAAATTTGAAAATACATCACACGGTAAAGCATGTTCACATAAAGGCTGATAACGAATTCCAAGAAGCATTGATTTGTAGTCCCTACCAACACATGGACGGACTGACAGGAGTAAAACAGTATACCTCTTTCTTCGGAGCGGAATTATTATAAAATTGTTTCTAAAATGAGGTGTTTGTGAATACACACCTATTTTTAAACATTCATTATAAAAACAGATTTTACATGTTTATTTCAATAAAAGACAGCACCCCAACGAAAACAAAACGTTACAAATCAAACAAACAACGCCAAACGACTTTCAAATGTCAACCTTCAACAATAGCCCATCACCTTTACAATATGTTAGGCTCTAAAGCGCTCAGAGTGTAGAAAGTTGTGAAAATATTAGCACAGACAAAGATCAACTATCAACACAAAACTTCCTAAATTACAAAAAAAAAGGTAAACCAAAGACAACTACAGATAAACGAACAAGAGAATTCAGTGCAAGAAAATGTTCAGTTCAAGAAAAACATTTAACTTAACAATACCGATAAAATAGGCAGAGCAGAACAATAATGCCGTATCAATAAATGATCGCGGTTACTGAAAGCAATCTCCAAGTTCTTTACCTATTGATATGAAATCATCTCTTTTTGTGTGTAATATCGGTAGCTGTACGTAAGAGTAGTCTACAGCAACGTTATACTTTATCAAAAGTACGCAAAGACCCGACATTGTGCAACAATAAGATAACTGAATATGAATAGCATTTCAATGAAGAAAAAAAAACAAAAGAAAATCTTACATTTAGTAATAATTTAATTGTGGATGTAACACTGATTGGCCTGAAAGTTTTTTTGTCTATCAGCTCGTAGACATAATTTTGTCATGTGACTGTGACGTGATCAACGTTTTTTTCATGATTTACTCCTTGAAAATGGAATTTAGAATTAAATTATAAGGACTGACTGTAATATTTTTTCTGTCTATTCGAAATAATCTCAAAAATGTGGTGCGCACTTTTAAATAAGCCGCTACGCGGGTTATTCAGTGCACTACATTTTTGATGTTATTTCTTCATAGACAGAAAACAATTTACAGTCATTCCTTAATTGATTCAACATATGAAACAGCAGATTGATGTTAATCCCAAGATTATTTTGTTTTGGTGGAATTGCTGGGTTGCAAAATTCCACTTCATATTTTCATATTATTATATTGAATCGTCACAGATTGTAAAGAAAGAGTAGAAATGTTCCAGTGAGATATTTACATTCACAATACGGTTTACTCTCTAGTCTTGACACAACCATCTTGAAGTTCTAAAACTAGATTTTCAGTATACCCTTTTTATGTTAGTTGCAGGGACAATGAATACGAAATCATGTACGTAATATTCAGAATAGCTTTTATTTAATTTAAAATTTCGTTCATTCAATTCATTTAGAGTGATTCGCCCCTGCTTACTAACAGATGGCGCACATATCCATTATAACGGATCTTTAATCGATCGATGGAAAATGTAAACAATCTAGATTTGCACCTGTATCCACTTGTTCAGCGTGTTAATCATTTTCATGTTTGCTTAGATTATCATAAAATTATTAGTAAATTAACTCGGTGTCTAAGTACTGTATCTCCGTTTTTAAGAAATGAACTATTTCTCATAACTGAAAAACAAAGCCTGTGAGTTGCCGAGTGTAGGTTTTATAAAATGGAAGAAGATATTTTTACCACTAAAAATAATGATGACCTTATGATACCTATGTCAACCCATATGTGAATATCATCAAAGGTAGTTTTAATTCTCTACAGGGTGTTATAATCTAATGTTACACTTTCTTTATACATTGTAACAAAAATATGCAAATTTTTAAAACACAAATAAAGGAACAATTTTCTTGTAATATTTAATGTCCGAAAGACGGGAAGAAAATTACATGTTTTGATATTTTGCAGCGAATGTTATTGGATGATATTCAAGATGAGGGTATGCATTGCTGTAACAAGGGCTGCAGTTATCGTTTTTAATATTAAGGGATATGAAACGATCAGAAAACAAAGTTTTCAACAGAATCAGATGCTGTTTAAGTTGATGATTAATGTTGAATAAAGACGGTTAAATATTTCTCTCCGTTTCGTTCTCCCAATGTTCTTTTCTCTATATAATTGTGTATAATAAAATGTGTCTTCAATCATTTAAATGTAAAACGGTGAAATTGTTTTTAACTTTCAACATACAAAAAGTGTATTACTTATGTACGCTTTTGTGTAACATCTTTTGTCCGCGAGACATATAAATAAATACTTTTACACCTTACACGATATGCATACACTGTAGAGATGAGCATTGACTCAAAACTTGAGAAATACCAAACTGGTTATAGTCATCACATATGTTTATATCGAGTTACGAATATACACTAGCCTTTAAGAAATTAGAACCATTTTACGACTATAATAAAAAAGTGTAAACTGATTGCCCAATCTAAATTAAATACCTTTTCAAAATGTAAGTATATCTTATAAATGTCCATACAGAGATTTCGAGTACAAAATATGAATATGGCCAAGTTTGCCATAAACTTTCATTAAATTCATTTTTCTTTGTCCATAGTTTTCTTTAAACGAACTTTACAAGTCAATATTCTTTTGTAATGGAAGAGTCAAGAATTGTTTAGGCTATATTCTAATAACCTGTTGCTCTTTTTCCTTTCAAATTTATTCGTGATCAGTCATTTTGGTGACAATATCAAACGTGCACATGTAAAGAAAAGTATCATTTTATAAAATGTGAATGTAGTTAAATCTTACAACTTCGTTAAATTAAGATATAATGTATAAATCCCGTTTACATTCTTTTTTTTTAAATGCAGCATATGACATATAAAAACAATTAAGTTTATTACACAAAGACTTGTTTTACTGTCGATGTTGAATTCATTTCAAACGCTTCATTTCACTTTTTTTTTAATTGCAATTTTATTCATTAATATATTTACATATGAATTTACTAAACTCTAGTAAGCAAATCATAAAGAAAGGCGAATACTGGCGTCTTATTTCAATTTCTTTGAACATATTGCATACGTAGATGCAAAGATTGAAATCCGCACCGTCTTACAACAACGTATTAGTTTCTTTGCATTGTGTTAGCTTATCGATAACTGAAACGAGACTGCGTCATGTGCATATGGCGGCAAAATTGAAAAGTTGCATGGAAAACCGCGGGTATTTTGACTTTTGCTACTTGTTTTTTCTTTTCCTTCTGTAATATTACATGACATATATTATATCGTTATCGACAGATTTGACGCATATTAAACGACATGATTATATTATTAATTATGTTTAATAAGAACAGATAGCTAGCAGACATCATGTTTAAAAACGCAAAAAAAACGCAGTTGTTTTCAGACAAGAGTGTCGCGTAAACAGCAGACATACGAGAAATGCTATTAGAGTGAATTAAACTATAAAACCTATTATATAATACCGTTAAATACAAAAGAAAGTTTTAAATTTAAATTCTCTCTGTCAGTGAATCTTTAAAAAAATGCATTATACTGCTTACAGCTGCGAACGCAACTGCATGCAGTTCTTTCTAAACAACCTGGAATAAAAGACTATTTTTGCTGCAATTATTATCAAACAAAGTTTATCAATACATTATGCAACAATCGCAATCGTTTGTCAACATAATTTCTTTTATAAAATCAGATGCAGCTGCAGAAGTGACACTAAGGCTTCATTTTTCTTGGTCCGTATCTGCTCCCCTTAAATTTTGAAACTAGCAGTTTAGGTCTCTTAGCAAGCTCACCATCTGCCGATAATAAAAGAAAAGATAAATAACAAAGTTCTAGCTTATTATTTAAAGTAAAGACAGGAGTTTTGATAAAACAACAGCCAAAAGCACCGTTTGATGGCGTAACCCTTTGAAGCGTGTGCAGTTGATACGACCCACTTTTCTGCTGGGGGAGACATCTTAATGCATTTAAACATCTTTAATTACACGTTAAAAGGAATTTATAATGCAAAGTTCAGTACCCCATTAAAGCAAAAACTTAAGATATGATATGACTAATTTATGATTCCGCAGATCGGCACCATGCAGCAGCTTTTTGGCAGGTGCGAAGGATTCTGTCCGTAGCTAAAACAGTGCACATCAACACTTTCTGCCAGCCGATGACGCAACTTTGAAGAATTGAACATACGCCCGGTATTGGTAAAGATGTCATAAGAATTGCCAACATTTTCATAAGAAAAATACTAATTCTCAGGCACGTATCCATTATATGCCACCCATAACTCGTAAAACTGTAATTTCTGCGGGACACAAATGTTGCAGATATGTTGTGATGGGACGATCTCTAATCATTAGACATATGCATACATGAAAGCGAAAATTTTAATAAAAGTTGATATTTAAGACACATTTAGCATACTTAATGTTGCAAATAGAGCCAATTAGAATGTAACACGAGGTCTTGACATCGCTTCTCGCTTCTTAACAGTTGCGGTGAGATAGAACAGAGGCTAACAAACGAGGTTTCTCACGTCAAAACGTGGCAGTTTCCATCAAATGAAATGAAATAATGTAACGAAAAAAACACCGAATGATCAGTTTTATGTCATATATATATATATATATATTAGTTTCCGAAGCAAACAATGTTAGATGTATACATTAGGTCTTGATGTTTCAAGACATCCTTAAAGACCACATCAATTTATGTTTATGTTAAACCACATTCATAGAAAATTAGACAATCAATGCTAATAATTGTCATTATAAGGCTAAACACAGTTGTAGCAGGATACATTTGGCTATAATGTAAAAATAACCACAATTGGTAGTAATCAAAATGGCTTTCTAAATTATGTTATGTACATCTAGTGTGTTGTTAAATCTTTCTAAGGGATTCGTTGGTGGCCTGTTGCCAGGCAAAATTTTGCCCTTTCCAAATACACTCGTATCCCAATTACTCGCCCTTCATACCGGTCGATCACCTTTACAGAACCTATCTTATTGTATTTGTTTTGGTTTTTTTTGTCCTGAATATGCGTGAACTATTTGTCACTGGACAATAAACAAACAACAATCAAATATATGAATTTTGCCTTTTATACATTTTGTCTTTTTTTTTCACACCGTTTAGTACTCGAACTGGTCACCTAGTATTATCTGACATAAGGCATAGAACATACATCCAATATTTGCATCTATTAAAGTACTATATGCATTGATAGCAACGAGGAACAGTTCAGTTTTCACAACAAAAGACTATACTGTTGCTGTATTAGTGAATAAGGTGTTTTTTCTATTGTATTGTGGATAACAAATACATTTACATGTTGCACATTTAATAACCACCGCTAACTTAAAGATAAAAGGAAAGTTTAAAGGGCATTTCCAACAAACAGATTGCTTGATATGAACAAATTATGAAGAGATAACTTACACGTTATTTCATACAAATGCTTACTCTGAAATATGAATTTGTCATCAGTAAGTGTATGAGTACCTCCCGGCTCGACGGTTGATTGGTTGTTTGTCAAAGAGTTTGCTTTACATTTGAAGATTGAATTTGGTTCCTTTGAATAGTTGTTTTTTTTTTTTTCGGTAGTTTTATAGAATTTCAATAGCCATTTGAATGTGAGCATTATATTTTATTTTGTATGTACTAAGACAGTTGCATATCTGTACTCTGTTGAGGTTAGTATTCAATCTTTGCTCATCGTATTATATCTGTAACAAACGTCAGTAGGAAGAAATGGAACTCATAGCAATGGATAAAAGGAGATATGGGGTAACGTCAATGAGACAGCAATCCAACGATAACAATAACCAACAAACATGTAGACGGCAGCACAGTCTTCACCAATTCAAATGTGAGAGCACACAAGGTGTAAAGCTCGTCAAGCTCTAAATCGTCCCTTGACAGTTTTGATAGGTACATTGTGAACATGTAGACCAATTTCGTTTTTGTCGTTTGATTATATAATAAACCATGTCAGCACAAAACTGGTATAAGATGGTCATAAAATTTGTATAAAAGTCTTGGAGTCCAAGAATTTGATAGCTGCAATTTTGCTAACATGGAAACTAAATAGAAAAACTTTATTTAGTATACTACTTGCCTAGAATAGAACAAAATAAAATAAACCAATCAGTATAGAGTGAAATGCAAGGAATGTAAAGTATCCCCATGCAAATACATATTGTGTATAGATCTGCATGAAAAAGTGTATATTATATAAATCTATCTCGCTTTTCTGTCTCACCTTTCAATTAGTTTCTTATGGAGGTTAATCCAGACAATTGGCTATCAATATACTTAGTTGTAAACCATAAAACAATCTTATTCTAATCAGTCTTCTAATTGTGAACTTCTTGGACTAGTTGAACTTTCAACAAATAAGCGAATAAATTTGCATATACATGTATTTATGATATAAGTATATATATGTACTATATGCACTTGTTACTCCAATAGCTGAGTGTATGTACGTATTTTTTCTATGTCGTAAAGGTCGAGAGAAATCTGATTAGGTATATGTTTACAGATCTAAAATTGTTTGTTGTGTATTTTAATTAATCAATGTTATTCCCTTGATAATATGCAACAACAATATTTGACATCACAACCGACTATCAAACCAACAAACTCTAGACATCTAAAACTAGAAGTACAATATACGACTCGCTCATTAACATACACCAGTGGCGTAAATCTTTGTTTTATTTTCCAGGATTGGACAGTTATTTGGACTTTCTCTATAACTTCCTATTATCTACCTTCGTCGGAATTAGCCTAGTGGTCTTCCGATTCGGGTTAAACATCAGAACATAGATACAGGCACACAATAGGGTGGTGCTTAAATTACTTTCTGGCTGTAACCTTTCTAGACCATATATGGTCTTTAGTATAACTCACTATACTAACTTTAAAAACTCTAACAATACCATATCCAATAATGCAAACAACGTCAAAAGGAGACATCAAGAAATTCTAATAATCTAGATTCTTGTGTTTTCGTTACCACTGAGAGCTACCTGAGGTATTTAATTATCTAGTTGAATTATGCTGCTCACGTAATCAAGGGGTCAGAAACTACGAATTCAATCCAAACGCAGGGTTCATAAAATCTCGCTATGGAGTTGGGTTGAGATTGACAGCACTTGTCAGGATCAGTGAGTATTTAGAATTTCCATGTCACAGAAATAAATTCAATTAAAACAAACTGAATGGTATACGATGTCTGTAGCCTTTGCTTTTGAAAGTTGTTAAAAGTGGTTAAATAAGATTATTTGAAAACGTGTTAGTTCAGTTCACGACAATAAGATAGGAGGTTGAATACGAAATACCTATCTGATGTTTCGCAGGGAACATAATTGTAAACCCAAGGTATGACTGGTGTAAAGAAAATGTGGGCATCCTTCAACTCTTCCGTCTGGCCGATAAAGTCATGCAGAAAAGGGGTGTTTACTGAGCGGGATGTATTTATATAAGCGTCCAATTCTGGTCAGAATGGGGACCAAGTGACAAAACCAAGGTCTTTGAGTGGTAAGTGGCCTGTTGCAAGTTTTATTTGCCACTATTTAATATACTTGTACCCGTATTTTCCAGTCGTAGTCAAAATATCCAACTCCTTAATCTCGATCGACCAACTTTGCAAAATCAAGGTTGGTTGACCGTGATGGAATATCTATGTCAAAGATGACTACAGATGGATATATTCCAATTGTCGATAATTCCGTCCACCCGATGGTGACAACACCGAATAAGATTTATCACCGGATTTGTACTAGCATGAGCAATACCACAGTTACCATGTGTGGAGCATGGACTGCTTATCTTTCCTGAGTTTTGAATATCCCTTTTAAATATTTCGCTTCTTTTTTCTTTACCTATTTGAGTTTTTTTGGATAATTTGTTATTGTCTTGAAGGCAAATGAACTATTTGTTACTGGACGTTAAGCTATTGTAAATTTCCTAAATTGAAAGCAAAGAAAACACTGAGCCACGGTATCTAGCACCTTTGTTAATCTATGCCAACGGCCAGTGAAGTCAGTAACAGTAGAAAATATTCCGACAAGTCGCACAAGTTGTGAGATTCCTGATCATTGTTGATAATGGCACAATTTTGAATTTTAAGTTGAAAATTCCCAGAAATACATTTTGCCTGACTTTTAGCATTGATGTTACAATAGAAGGTGACTTGGGTATAGAATTATGAGTTTTTCATTTCAGCATTTGTAGTAAGACCCTTACTAAGGGAGCGTTCAGTTGGTTCTATAGAGATGATTCTATCGCAACGGGAAATTAAAGGTTTCTGGTTTTTTCAAGCTTCATGTTTGGGGGTCCGAAGTTGTTCTGTTGCAATGCAGAGTTGATTTAATATTTTTCCTCCCTAATATGTTTGTAATATTAGCCACTGATCGTTAAGCGAAATGAATGTATGCATCTTCATAAGGTAATACGACCAAATATGTGACTTCTGACAGGTCCTTATACCATGCTAGTGACTGAAAAACATACAAGTGAGAATAAAAGGATATGTGGGGTGTACTGCAATGAGACAGCAACCCAACACAAGTATCTAAAAGGCATTTAAAAGTCAACAAACACTCTTCAACAAATCTAATACAGTTGCGAATAAGTTGAACATAAACTAACAAAGATCTGCAATCAGCACAAAGTTCTCCAAAAACCAAAACAAAAGAAAAATATTAAGATACGACATAAGTGAACCACTGACGAGCGGATTTCTTACTTTGGACAGACATACGAAAGTGTATTCAAATTAGAATAAGCTTATTACCTGTTATATAATGGCAGGTATGGGAAAAATATGCATTATGATTCGTATAGCTCGTGACATTAATTAAATGTTATTCATGAAAAATTATTTTTATTTTCAAATGTATTTATATGTTGTTCATTCGAGTATTGAATCTTGTTTTTGATAAAGTGGACGTTGCTTGGCCCGTTAAGTATATTGACAATAACAGATGATATCGGTAATGTTGGGATAATATACATCAGTAAATCCGGTTGCTTCATTGGAATTGTATCTACTGTTGAACAAAGTTAAAATTCAAATAATGTATGCCCGGATGCAGATTTCTTTAAAAAAGAAGTCCCAATTTCTTTTTTTACAGTAGAGCAATTTTCAGAAAGTTCTCGAATATTTACTAAAACTTATGGTAACACAGCTTGATATATGCGTTCTTTTGGTCTGTAAGAACATTGTGTCGTATTTTTCAGCAGGTAAACACATTACAAATGATTTAAAAGATGGTATAATTAGAAAATTCACAAGGTTTAATCAACTTTCCGATTTTGACCTTGAGTGTTCTGTCTCAGTCTGTTTGACTGTTATATTGTCCATTCAAATTGTTTCCTTGCTGTTGTCTTTTTCATTTTAGAAACATGAGAAACAGTTAAAAGCATTGACAATAAAAGTGTCTTAAAGTTATGTATAGTGGTAAAGAGGTATGTATAAAAATGTAGAGTGATGTCTGTCCCCTTATCACTTCCCTTGCCGATCTATTCTACTCTGACAATGATGTTTGAACCCTTTTTATTGTTTCTGTACACGAAACATGTCTAAACAAATACTCTCTTAAAGATGATCAATTGACAAGCTTTGTATACTGTACGTTTGTTCCTCTAAAAATCCTCAAGTACTTATAATACGTTATGCTTACAAACATTGTGTGCTTTTGATTTTCCGTACTGTTGGTCACGTGCTGATGGTTATGTTGTGTGAATTGAAATCAGTATCATATCATGCACATGTTTTTATTCAATTTCAAATCTTTACAATCTGCACATCTTTGGTATACTGTATATACTTACAAACAAAATGATCTGCTTATGATATTGTTGGAAGTGAGTTAGCTGGACGAACATTGTACCCTATTTGTGTAATGTTTATATTTTATTGTTTGATTGTATCCACCCATACTTTATCAGGTAGGCTCAAGACCAAAAAGTGTGGAAAGAGTCCTGCCCAAAAAAGGACCAAATGCGATTTGCCTTCCAAATATGAGTATAGATAATTCAATATTACTAAAATGTTCTTGAATTATTAACTGTATAAAAATAAGGAGATGTGGTATTTTTGCAAATGAGACAACTATCCACCACAGTTCAAATAAAGTGGATGTAAGCAATTATAGGTCACCGTACGGCCTTGAACAATGAGAAAAACCCATACCGAATAGTCGCATATAAAAGGCCCCGAAATTAAAAATGTGAAACATTTCAAACAAGAAAGCTAACAGCCTAATTAATAACAAAACAATTTACGAAAAACAATTATGACAGACATGAACCAACGACAACCACTGAAATACAGGCTCCTGACTTGGAACAGGCACATAAAGAATGTGGAGGGGTTAAACATGTTTGTGAGCGCTCAACCCTCCCTTTACCTGGGATAGTGGTGTAACAGCAAAACATAAGAAAAAAAACTGTAATAATCAGATGCAAATGATTTAACTCAAAAACCGGTACAAGGCAAACAATTAGTTACATAAAACAATAGACACAAAACAATCGAAATAAGAGTCTGAATGAAAAACCAAATTATCATTCCAGTTCCGATATACCATGCAGCTACTGATTTTATTGTTCCCGCAAAAAACCAAGAACAAGATAAACTTATTGATGTATATACTGTGTGATCAATGGTAGCAAAAGATATGGAATACATTTTCTATGAAAAAATGATAAAACAGTTGTATTTATTATTTTGAAAACCTATGTCAATTTTTCAATATTAAACAGGAGAGGCTGAATGGTTGTCAAACAATGACTATAAAGGAGATTTGTTATTTGGATGGAGAGTTGTCTCATTGGCACTCACACCACATCTTCCTATATCTATGAAGCGTATATTTGGTTCAATAAAAACTGATAGTTATGGCAATTCATGTCTTTCGCTAGGGGAAGCCCCAACGATAGTTTTTGGTCAAAGAAAGTAATTTTGTATTTGTATTTGTCAAGGTAAATTCAAATTGTATAGTTACTTTTTTTATAAATACACAGAGGGGACCTACACTTTAAGAATAAATTTAAGAAAAAGGATGAAAAGGAATTAACCTGAAGTTTGTGCATGTATTTTTTTCCAGGTTTGAGGAGTCTTGCACTTATCGTTATTGCACGTTCCCCTTTAAGATAAGCCCATTTTTCATTGTTATTGAAAAGTCTTAAAAGTTTCAAGTCTATCACATTACAATATTCAATCCTATCCTAATTCGAACATTTCTCTTGTCTGAATTATCTATTCTGAAGTCAAACAAATCACTGAACAAATCTTTGTTTTATTTACAAAAATATTCATTATTTATAACAAGAATATTGTGTATGCCCTTTCGCGTTGGGGAAATGCGAAATAGGTTTTACGATTGAAAAAAATTGTTTTATAGTTATCAGATAGACAAAGTCTGCTTTCACTTGCTTTTTTGTTTCTTTCGGTTTAAATTTTTTCTCTGAATTTTATATAATAAAACACCCTAATTCTGTTCATTTTGATAACAGTGAACTCATGAAACATTGTTTAGAATATTTTTTTTACTTTGATGCGTTGAATCAGATGCAATTTACCCGAAATAATTTTGAGGAAACGAATTCGAAATTTTTTTAAAATGAATCTATTCAATTTTTTCAGTAATCTCATAAATTCATAAGTGGAAAAATATTTCACAGCTCGGTAATTTAATGAACTTTATTTCCTTTTTATCTAAATACATTTTGTAAATAGTACTGAAACAGAAATTTTCTTTAGAAACGTTTTTGTGTCATCCGTTTAAGATTAAATATTTTATTTCCAATTTAGTGTAGCTAAAGGGTTCTGTTTTCCAAGTCAATGCAGTTGATGGTTCAATTCTATCATTATGAAATCCATTTGTGGCGTGTGTCCTGCTGGGGGTCAAAACCCAATTATAAGGTCATCCTTCATCCGTCGGGTAGGGGTCAGTTATGGTCACCTTGAAGCAGTTGGCCAGTCCAAGGAAATTACTTTCATGAATTTATAGCGTTAATTTTCGACCCTTTTGGTTGACCATCAAAACGAGAGTCGTGGACTGAAATGAAACCCCGTCTTTAAAACAAAATTAATGCTGATTGAGAAATAATTGCAAATAATGATTTTATTGTACAGTAATTGGTTTTATTTAACATGGCTATAATGAAAGTTTGAAAATACCGTATTTGCCGTCTACAACTATGACTGCAAATTGGGGGATTAAGAATTTGAGATAATGTACATAAACAAACAAATCCTAACGAAACGACTCTCCTTAATGTATTTTTAAGTAAAGTATTGTAGTGTAACAAAGATCTGAATAAATAATAATCATCGAGTTACTTTATTGACCTCGACATAAGACGTGTCTAAAGGTAAAATATCTATCATCTACCTTTTGTTAGGGTTGACGAGGATATCAATGTTGGGGGCGAAAACAGACAGGTATAATGTGAAACCCCATTAAAAAAATCAGTAAAAAATTAAAACTGTGCAAATTTTAGCACCTTACTGCATGGCACGAGTAATTTAATTGTAATTTATTTATCTATATATATGACAATGTGTTTTATTTATTTTAAGGATTTACAATGTAAACAACTTAAATTATATTATTGGATTATTATGTATCAACTAAAATTTATTTCACAAATTGTCAAAAATAATTCTTCAAAATAACAGATTAAATGAAACTTATAGTATAATTTCCATGATTAAAAAACCAAACAAAATACATGTAGTGAATATGTCATTAACTACAAATAATTACATAACTGACATGTTTATGTATACATTATAAGTTACTTGAACATTTTATAAATTGAACGTATAAACATTTCGACTAAACTACAAAATACTTGAAAGTTAACCTGATTTAGTAGTTAAATCTACTGATTGAACAAACAATTAAATGAAAGAAAAAGTGTTGGTTGTTGCAGATCAACCCAAACACACATATCAACTTTTATATCTTTTCATTTTTTTAAAATCTTCAATATATACAGAGAACAATGTATGCAAAGAGATGAAGTATTTCAGCTTTGTTATTGTAGAAGCTCTGAAGTCGCATCTTTTCTCATGTTTTCAAACCCTTCTAATGTCTTGTACATGTTTAATCTCTACAAAACGTGTCGTATACGCCAATTAAAAGCAGAGTAAACTGTATAAAAAATATAACAAAAACGGTTTAACAAGTGCTTGAAAGCAACATTACTTACGCAAAAAAAATGATTAAGTCAGCGTGTAGTTAATTATTATGCTGATTTATGGGATTTTAAGAATACACAGCTTGCATTACATAGTAGCATGAAGTACATTGTTTACATGTAATCATTTCTGTAATATCAATCAGTTCGTTTTCACAAATATTCTTTCATTGTATGTATAGATATATGTTGAATACTGACAGAACGAAGATAATTTAGATTATGATAATTTGAATAACCTATAATATTATGAAATGCTATTTGAAATCTCGCTCATTAGCTAAGATTGATTGATTTTTGGTTGCTTTATGTCCAGTGGCAAATATTTCATGCATGTTAAGGACGACATTAGCTAAGAGATACACACTGTAAATGAATATCCTGATATTCCTCACAAATTAAAAAATACCATCTTAGAATATATAACTATATGATAATTCGTAATTTTGAAGTTTTGTTTTCGTTTCTTCATATTTTTTGAAGCGCACTTATCTTTCATCATATAAGCATGCTGATTATATCCCATAAATGATTTAACATTTTCTCGGTTCCAAATATTACAATTAAATATTGATTTTTGATATTTTTTTAGCCTCTTACCTAGCAAGCCTCTCGTGGTTTTAATGTGTTCGGCTTTTCAAAATGTTCCTTTTGATATATATTATAATAAACAGTACACGGACAACTCAGTTTTGCCATTTTCTACAATATTCATTAAATTCCAGCTTTATTTGACATTGAACTGAAATTTATGTTACCAAAATTGAAAATGCAAGGACCGTGCATATTAAAGGACGTATAATGACCAATAGATGCTGACACCCACGTTATTTTGACTCTGGTGGATAGTTGTTTCATTTGAAATCATTCCACATCTCTTTATATATCATACGAAAGATGTAATGTTGAAATCTGCTTGAATTGGCAGATGTACTTTACGATTGAACTGAAATGAAAGAGCCCCCCTGGTAGAAATACCTTAAACAAAAACGGTAACGACCATTTACTTAAATAGATGTTCCTCGTTTGGTCATATTAAAGAAATATTATACATAATTAATAGTATGGTAATTCAAGGTCATATGCATTAAAATCATTAAATCAGTTTATATCAAATTATATAATCATGTGTGCACGTATGAAAATAAGTAAATAAATATAGAATATCTATTTAAAAGCATCAATATCGAGATAGATGTAAGTGATAAATTTGTTTCTATTTACATTGGAAACATATGTTGTTTTCTTGGTTGATTTTTAATTACACAATTCATATTTAGTTATTTTACATTTAAATTTATTCGATAATGTTCTGACATCATTTTTCAATAGGTTTTCTTTTTTTTTATAAGAGCTTGCTCATCAGTTTGAAATAATCGAATATATGCACAATTTCATAATAGTTATCAATTCATTTTTTTTTATATGTTCAATAAAAACTTATAAAAAGCATTCATATCTGCAAATCTTTTGTTAATGTTTATAAAAGATGCACACATTTTCTTCATATAATTTGGCATTATGTGCAATAAAAAACGTAATCTCTCTTGTGATTGGCAATCGTTAGCAATAGCTTTTATTATTAAAACAGTAAATATTGAACTTTTTCCGTTATTGACCCGCCTCCCGGTTAATCAAACCATCAGGTCGCGTTTGATTGGTTAAATATGAGAAGTGAATTAATACCCATTAAAGGTAATTCCTTATAAAGGTTTGATGTGATATGATACCTAATCAATTCATTGAACAAATTAGCTTTATCCGGTTTTCACATCTTTCTCCGGAAACAGCTTGGAAAAATATTTTGTTACAAGAGTTTTATCGTTATTGAGTGAAAAATTAACAATAAGAGTTATAAAGTGTCGTTTATGCAACATTAATATTGCAGAGAACTTTTTAATTTTACATAAAATAGATTAAATAAAAAACTTGAGTTCGGCGACAATGTTTCCGAATATTTTAGCTCCGTCGCCGTTATACCAAAGTTTGTTTAGAAATGGACAATTAGTTCCTCAGCCACCAATGGTGACAACGTCAGCATCATTTCTTGTGGAAAATCTTCTTAGGGATAGAAATCAAGCATTGCTTGCTCGTCAAGGTCTTCCACCATTCACTTGTTCTACAACATTTTCTCCAACATTACCAGAGAATTTACAAGCTACACCGGTAACTTCATCAGCGTCACTGAACGCCATCAATCCAGCACCGTATCTAAAGTTTGGCGTCAATGCAATTCTTGGAAGAGAACCATCATCTCCAAAATCAGGTAAGTTCAACATTTAAAGTTCTTAATTTCCAGCTAAGTAAAAGAAATGATAATTATTTCTGATTTGTTTAGCTAACAATAATATTGCTCTTGTTATTGTCTGTAAATTATAATGGCTAAATTGTCTTTTGTGCCTAAAATAAATAAATGAATATTTTTTTCAAATAATTTCATTCTCCATGCTGTTAAATACCTTATCTCTACATTAAAGTTCTGTTACTTCAGGGCTGCAATCCAAATTTTCTATAATGTTCATTTCAAATATTAATTACAGTGTAATACATATTAAATTAGTTTGTAGGTTCCGGTTCTGTCTCATTGCCATGAACAACTCTTTTTTATTGATAAAATTTTATATCATCGAAATTAAGTGTTTCACTCCTTTTTTATTCTTCATATTTAGTTGTTATATTGGCGAAATTTAATACAAATGTAGCTTAAAACCACAAATATATTTTGTCTTTGAATATACAATTTAACTGTTTTATTGTTACAGAAAAAAAATTAATTGATTCTTTTATCCATTTGCTGGTAATTTATAACGTGGAATTACAAACGTCACATTAACCTGAAAATGTGAAATTTAACTCTAAATAACAACCATATCAATTGAATTTCAATCCTAAGTTCTTTAATATTTCAGAGGAAAAGGTTGAATCGACCCATCCTGCTCGAAACGTTTACAGTTGCCAAAGCAGTATCCCCACGTCTCCATCGAAAGGCTGTGGTTACGTTGGTCATGGGTTATCATGTGCGGGATGCTCACCAAGACAGACATTTTATGAAGCGCAGTTTCCAAATATGTTCAGAAATTCTTATTTTCCAGGTGAGACATAGTCATATTTTATTGATTTATGATATTTACAGCATTTGTTTGAGGCATATGTTTTCAGCTTCATGTATGGTAGTGTGAATTAGTAACATTTATATAATGCAAATAATTTAAACGTATTTATTTATCTAACTATTTATTTATTTATCTATTTATTTATTTATTTATTTATTTATTTATTTATTTATTTATTTATTTATTTATTTATTTATTCATTGCATTTTATTTTCAACATTCAACTGACCAGACAACAGGGAATGTACCTCAAATTAACGACCGGTATTTTATATAAAGAATCAATTATAAGTTTAAACTGTATCATTTAAAAATGACCTTTATCGCCAAGGTTAATTAACAACGAGACTTTTAACTAATAAATTTCTTCTTCTAATTGATAGTAATAAATTTTGATTATTATCATAACCATGATTATATTTATTTCTCCTTGGGTTTAAAAGAAAATATGTCTATAAACCCAAATTGACCGTTACATTAGCTTTCGGCCAAGTATCCAGTACGTGCAAATTGACAGATAGAATTTTTGGGATGAAAAAGTCATAATTTCAACCAAATTAGTATTCATGTATTATCCCTATCTTTAAAAACAATCAAAATACTCATAAAATTAACATTTCAAATATGAAATTGGCGCCACAATAAAATCTAACATTAACATCTATAGTTACTTTTAAAAGCGATAAAAGTGACCAGGGAATGATAAAGGGCCCACCCGCGCATCATCTTCGTTCAAATATGTACATATCAGGCATTAATATCTACATTGTTTTATGGTCCGTTAATTAAAGGCAGTATTAAAAAAAAATCAACGATAATATTTTGTTCAATGATAATACTTCATAATTTTATTCATAGCTTAGATAAAAATACCTTAAAAATGTAACTTCAATGAAAAAAACTTCAATAAAATTATCTGACATATTCATGTCACTTTTACTTTTATTGAAGATTACAGTTTATTTAAATATTTTGGTTGGACTCTGTTTAATGAAGTATATTAATATTATGTGAAGACATGTAGGTCTATGTTAGTGTATTTTTAATACTGTTACCCCACATATTCATTTATACACTCATTCATTCATATGTATATATATATTTTTTTCTATTTGTTTTTCTTCAATCGAATACTAGTTAATAAATCAGTTCCTACTATCAATTATGCGACAGAGAAAAGTAGTATTTCGTTTCTTGTCGTTTTACTAAAATTAAAAAGAGACAACACATTAAAAGGGGTAAGGTACTTCGGGAACATTTGATATCCATAATTTTAGTGTACATACAAATGTCTTTGTCAATCGACCGAATAATAGGTGGTAATGACACCATTTGTATGTCCTAACGATTATGAGATTGATCTTTCTTTGTAACAGTACTATTGAAAGGTCAATTTCATGCATAAAATTAACTTTTCACTTTAATCTGACGACATAAATCTCATTGAATAATACACTATGAACAACTATTTTATTTCTTTTTTATTTGAATTTAAAATACCATTGAAATGACGGGAATTACCTATAAAAAACCGTACGATACCGATTAGTGAAAATAATACAGCGGTGTTTATTTTTTAAACAGGAAACTTGAGAAATGTCAAAAATTCTGTTTTCTACTCCTTTCTCAGAACGGAACGGATTAACGCGCGTCGTTTTTGAACTTTTGAACTGAAGAAAAAAATGGGTACAACTTTAAAAAATTATTTTCTACTAATACACTGAGCAAACAAATTATCTTTTATTTCCTTTAAAATCTACAGGTAACAATATCATTATAAAAATCTCTACAGGCTTCATAATATGCGGTAAAATTTAATGTATCAATCACAAGCTTTGTTGTTCGTCACGCTCCTAGCTCTCATATCTTTGCATTATATCTTTTTTCAATGTAAGGTCGCTATTTTATGTTTATTTAAGCGTATAACATTTCATTAAATTTCATCAATGAATTTATAATTCTTTGTCAGTAGATTTTGAAGTATTTCAATATGCTACTCGTTATTTTTCTGAAGTGTCAATTAAGGTGTTCTTCAAGGAGAATTTTTACGTGCTGGTGCATTTTACATCCCGTTTAGGAATAAGAGAAAGTGCGAAAAAATCAAATACTTTAAAAATAATATTTACATACATATTGAGATGCAGAATATTAAATACTTTAAAAATAAAATATAATCCGTTGAAAAGTTCACTATTCGGAAATTATCGCGCCGAAAAATCAACATTGTTTGGTTTATTAGTTTGTTTTCATCAAGATCAGTTTTTTAATCAAAATTATGATTAATACACTTTTCTATTTTTATTTATTAATTTGTCATAAATGTTGTTTGTCTGTTACATGGCATTTAAACTATATATTCTGATGGTCCATCTTTAAGTTCTTATTTATGAAAATTGTATTAAAACTAAGGTTGAAACTCTCTCAGTCAAGAGACTTTTGACGGTTTTGGCTCTTTTAGATTTTGACGCTCACAAATGTTTTATGTGGGGTGTTTCGGGGCGGGAGAGAGAAGTCAACATATTTCGTATGACGTTATTCCAGAAAAATGTGTACGTACTAGAATTGATTCCATAAGTTTCATTCTGTAATGCTTTTTTTAGGAGAAATCGGGTACATCTTTCTCTACTGTATACATGACAAATAGGCGAGCTTGAATTCCTATTTGGAGTCTGTTCTTTTATAAAAACATTTGATTTATAATTTCCTGTTTTATTTAGGTTCGCCATTACTGCCAGTGCCGCACGCATTTTCATTCTTAAGTAACATGAGAGGGAAACCTCGCCGGGGAATGTTGAGGAGAGCTGTATTCTCAGACATGCAAAGAAAAGGTCTAGAAAAGATGTTCCAAAAACAAAAGTATATTAGTAAACCAGACAGAAAGAAGCTTGCATCCAAACTAGGACTTAAAGATTCTCAGGTAGGTTCAAAAGTCATGATGTATTATTGATAAAAGGAGATTGGGCTATACACCAAAGAAACAGCAACCCAACAGCACAATAACGGACAAGATTGTTGGTTCATTCTTAGTGCATTAAAAATGTTTGCCGTAATCATTTAAGATTTTGTCCAGTTAACTACTGGGAAGCCCACATTGGTATTTTCATAAAATAAACTTACACGAAAATTGCAATATTATAACAAAATGTCAATGGCAGTTAATTATTTTTATGATTTACTTTGACGCCAGGAGACATTTTATGAATCTTAGGCTTGTTAATTAATACACATTCTTGGATTAGTTTATCATCAATTTGTAATAAGTTGTCACTTTCATATGCCTCTCATGAGTACATGAGCGCCTTTAATTCATCCGGAATAATTCTTAAGGCGCTCTGAAAGGATCCTTCAAATGGTCTCCAGCAGTTCACAACAATAACAGATGAAGTAAGGGAGACTGTCATAGATTCCGTTGTCAATTTTCTATAACATATTATAATAAGTATGAAACTTATAACGGAATGAAATTGACTAACTGACGGCAATTGAATAAGGAGCTGGCTGCCAAGGGGAAATTTAAGATAATCATTAAAACAGCTGGTCCTGATATCTTAATGAGAAATTAGCAATAATAAAACAAATTAATTGTGTGTAATGATAATATAAACTGCCGCATTATAGAGACAGTTTGTCATGAATGCGGATTGTTTGTTTCTGTTTTGGTTAAAGTAGCTGGCAATGAAGTGTCGGGAGGCGTTCCGAAAAGAGTGTCAGCAGCTTCTTTATGACTCTGAAGAAAGAAAAACTTAAAGAAGTCAACTTTGATAAATGATTTATCATGGCAGATATGATTTTATAAGAATTGAAATAGTTTTTAAAATCTCTACACTAACCTGAAAACAAACACGTACCATTATTATATTTATTTATTTATATATTTTTGTTAAATCAGTTTAAGACTCATTAGTCGCTGGAAATTTTCTTGAACTCAACAGATAGAGTTTTAGATTTATAGAAATTTTTTACGCTGTATTGAAACTTTTTTTTTTATCTTATATATTTGGTTATAAATAATGTAGGGAAACACGCTTGTATTTAAATTGACCTAAAGAAGCGGAGTACATTGGACAAAACGTTTCAATGTTGAGACTCTTATTTCGTCTTTTGAGAGAACTAACTATATCTTATTTTCCCGCATGGGCTCCTGCATTCCGTGGATTTAAGGCTGTTTGAGCAATGATTGAATTGTTTGAGCAACTTCTATTCGGAATTGTTCATTTAATCATAAGAAAAACAGAATATACTGCTTTAAATACAATGTTAATTATGACTTTTAAAAATGCTCGGCAAGCCTCGAATATCAAAATTTGACAATTTAAATAAGTGGTTAACGAACTCCACTTGTGTTATGAAATGATGAAAGCAAAACTGTTTGTCATTATATTGTTATTAATAACACCTTAATGAATTCGCTCTTTTAAATTATGTTTAATTTTGTTTACTCAGAACACTACACATACTAAAACCTGGTTGGTTGGATGGTTGGTTCAGTCGCCATCTTGTTACTAGCTATCATACATGTGTAATATGTATTTTATGTTGTTTTTATAAAGGGCAATATTGTCAGATTTTAATTACTCCACTATATTCATAAAAAATGATATCTATTATAATAATTTCTTCTTTTTTAGGTAAAGATTTGGTTTCAAAACAGGAGAATGAAATGGAGGAATTCAAAAGAGCGGGAGCTTCTATCGTCTGGAGGATCACGTGAATCAACTTTGCCAGTTAAAGGAAACGATGGTCAAAATTGTGAACAGTTGCCTGTTTCAGACAGTAATGATAATGACAATTTAAATGATAGCCAAAGTTCCGAATGTATCAATAACTTGGATGACACAGACTATCCCGGATCCTTGTCTATAGACATGGAACATGCGCAATCTAGTTTTTCTCATAGTGACGATTCCGAAAGTGAGGACGAAATTGATGTGTCGTAAACGATCGTCATATCATTTTAATGATCTCTACACAAATCTAGTCTTCAAAAGATATCATAAAGTGCCAATCAAGTCTAGTTTTTATTCCGATTTCAAATGTATTTATTTTTTTGAAATTATAATAATACATTTGTAATACTTTGAGTTAATGATTCGGATGACAATAAATAGTTATGATCTTAAAAAGCTTAAATTTTAATGCTATCCTATAAAAATATCTAACAACTGTCGACGTCAGATGTCCCATGTGGGACTAGATACTAATAAAAGTGCTACTAACAATGGAACTTAGACACATGTCCTAGCACAGTAATGGTAGTTTTTATTTAAATAATTGCTTTTATCTGTGATAATGATGTATTTATAAACTGTAAAATGTGAATAAAATGTGAAAAAAGTTAGTTTTTATTTCTTTTGAATGATAGATAGAAAGAATTGTAGTCATCTTTAAACACGAGGGTATGATATCATATCGTCAAATCTGATGAACAACTGCTGTACATAACATTAATTTATGTTTTCAAATGAAGAAAGTGTATACTAAATTTGTTAAGCATTCATTATACAATCATATGAAAAGCGTGGATATATATACCAACTTTATTAAAGCAAACAAGTCTAATTTGACCGAAGCATATAACACATACAACATTTATTACAAATTATATAATATCAAAGAAATAACTCAAACATGCAATACACATAGAAACAAATTATTATATTGTATTGGAGTCTTCTTTACTAAGCTATAATGATGACTGCTTGGTTAAGACCAAAGTTGTTTTTAACTAACAGTGCATAGAAGATGATGATCCCCCCTTTATACTGACAAGTAAATGATATTTTATCAGAAGCATTCGCAAAAATACAGATGACAAAAACAATATTGAGAATAAATATATTTACGTGTATGTGTTCATGAACCAAACACAAAAACAAATAATGTTTACATGTACGTGTTCATGAACCTGTCAAAAACAAATAATGTTTACGTGTACGTTTTCGTGAACCGGTCAAAAACAAATAATGTGTACGTGTTCGTATTCATGAACTTGCCCAAAAACAAATAATGTCTACGTGCTCGTGTTCATGAACCTGCCCAAAAACAAATAATGTCTACGTGCTCGTGATCATGAACCTGCACAAAAACAATGTTTACGTGTACGTGTTCATGAACCTGTCCAAAACAAATTATGTTTACGTGTACGCGTTCATGGCCCTGTCCAAAATTATAATTTTATGATTTCGGTGAGTCAGTTTTGGTTGCTGTTTCTCTTTTCTTTATCATCAAGATATTACGGACGTTCGTGGCTCACAATTACCACTTTTCTAACTCCTCTAACTTTCTCCAAGACAGACATTCAATTTTAGCGAAGTGTCCCCTATATTTATCGATCTTTATTCAAAAACATATATTGCAAATCAACTTATGACACAATATTTTCAAAATCTTATTATTTGTACATTTTTTTATTCAATCTTACCTTTCTCTCTATACATTTCATATGAAAAATCCGGAAACATATTTTGAACTATATAAATTTTAATTTATCAAGTGATTGTAACAAAAAAAAAAGTACAGGGACTTTTCGTTATTTTCCAAAATGTTGGTGTTTTAATTTACTGTTATCTTTTGAAAAAGAATCAATATATGATAATGCTAAGTTTTCATTTTGAACTATAGCGACGGACATCCTTAAATTAAGTTTTGATTTCCAGTTTTTCGTCTGAAATGTTTTACAACTTTTAAAATTCGCTCGATTGTATGTAAATGCCTTATCAATTAAGTTCTTGAATTGATTTGTTCTTGGGTATTGGAATATCTGCACGATTGTTGTTTGGTTGCTGAAATATCGACTTTCACTCTATGCTCTGTTCATTTATAACAAATTAGAAAAAGAACAACAAATACGAACTGATTTGTTTCCTCATATGCAGTTTTTCTTTAAAAAAAAAAAAAAAAAAACAAACGGAACAACCTCTTATTAAAATGAAACATATATGATGAAGACACACACATGATGAATACACACGTATAAAACAGAATAATTTGCAATGCAGACCTCAAGTTATTATAAGCAATAAATCGTTTTTGTTAAATGAAAGAATAGTTTATTCTTTTAATTTCTATATCTTATATGCTTCAGCATCAATTCTTATATACATGCTTAGGACAAAATGTATTGATCTACAAGTTTGGGATACAGTTTTTGTAAACATGAAAGTTTTCAAAGTTTTCGACATAGAGGTTATAACAATCTATACACCTTGATTTGCTTGTAAGCAGGAAATTACAGAAAGTGAAGTTTTTAACAGCTTACCAATGACACTGGTTTGTAATTGCAATTACATTAAACTGACATAACATTATTCATTGTAAACTATTAAATAATAATACTGGGATTAATTAAGGCGAGAAAAATACGCTTAGCATTTTGCATTAAATATGTTTATTTCAAGAGATGCAAACAGCCACTAAAGAAGAAATCGTTTAACACTAAAGAGGTTTGAAAATGTGTGTTTTTCCAAGCATATATATATATTTCGTGAGTTTCGAAAAATTCAGTATATATTAGTTTTAAAGATGTAAAAATTATAAATAGATTCGTCAATTTACAGGAACCAATTCAAACTTAGGTAAAATATATCTCGAGTGTCAAAAAGTGAATAGTTTGATTTTATTTCATTAGGAACCAGTGGCGGATCAATAGGGGGCGTAGAGGGCGTACGCCCCCTTTGCTTGCCCCTTTTTTTTTTTTTGTAAAATGATGAATTAGACTAGACTTCGTGAACTTTGCCATTTCCCGGCCGTGTATTTAATTTTTATGCGACAATTCTTTACTTATAAAGATATTTTTCGCTCGTATTTACTGTAATATACGGTATTATTGATTATGTCAGTCATGTGTTTCGCTACGGTAGAGTTGATCAGTACGTTTGAAACGTCACTCAGTCATTTTGAAATTCAAATTACAGTAACACATTGCTTAGGCGGAGGACGCCTTCAAAGCGACAAAGAATTGAGCAAGAACGTATTGACTTCTATTTTATATTTCCACTCAACAGAAAGTAATACTCTATTACACTCTCATGAAAAAAAAAAAAGTTCCACGGCAATATTATTTACCTACGAAAATATGGTTAACCCCACACGCCCCAGCCAATTAAAACATTGCTGAATAATGACCCCAGTCAGTAAGCTCTAGATATATTTAAAGTCTAAGGTACGGACCATTTGATTTGATAGGGCAGTCTGAGATATTTTAGAGAAAAAATTCTGACCCTGATTTTTGCCGTAAACAAAAATTCTGGCCGTATCTGTAATGAAAACAATTATCGTGTCCCCTTTTTTGCTATAAGAAAAAATAAATCCAACAGAATTATTCAGCATTAAATGAACATGGTGAATAAAAAACGAGCGTAATTTTTTTTTTTTTGGGGGTTGCATGTAAATCCCATATCTGACCGGAATGTCTGTTTCACCGAACTGATATACTGAATACTTTTTTCAAGGCCCAACTGCAACCTGCCTGCTGGGTGTGGACTTTATATCTCCATTTGTCGACCGTCATTCACAACTTGGTTGTCATTTGATTTTCAGACTCATTCGTAGCCTTTGGTTGATTTGGAACCCCTCACTTCCCTTGTTGAGTGAAACATTTCAACCAAACATTTAGATAAAAATTGCTTGTTTGTCTTTGTTCGTGTCGGTCGTATTATAAACTTCATTGAATAGCCGTAAAGCTTTCACTTTAACTATAAAATATGCATACCCCACGTTAGGAACCGTCACTAAAAATGTGCATTTTACACTTATTTTATGTTTTTTTAGCCCAAAAAAGGCCAAAAAACATTTTCGCCTCGCTCCGCTCGACAAATTTTACATACTACGCCCCCTTTCCAAAATCCTGCTTCCCCATTGGGAACGATATACCTGCAGTGTGAAAAAACAAAGTCCCCCAAGTTATATGCATGGTGGTTCAATGTATAGACAAAAACTGGATAGTACAAAATACATAAATAGGAAAACGGGGATCACCAAATAAACTGACTAGTATAACAACCTACACTAGACTCCTCCCCCACAAAAACCAGAGATAAACGAACTGCCTAGAAAGCCAGACTTGGTATAGGGACAACATGTGTGGAGTTAAACTAGTATAATGTGTCCCCTTACCTATCTAGACCGTATGTCGTCAATTTTCATTTACAAAAACCTGTACAGTGCAGCTGCCAAACAGGATAAACACTATCTAATTTTAAGAGATTCAAATTGTAAACTTCAATAAATTTCATTTGTACCACTTAACCATTTGTGTGAGGTAAAACACTTTATGAATATGTTTGCTTGTTAATGTGAAAATATATTTCTACTTTGTTCCACAACCATTAGTATTTTCCTTTTTATATTGTAATGACCTGGCAAAAATTCATATGCTATGAAACAATAAAGCATATACAGAAAATAGCAGAATGGTCGTACAGTGCAAAACAAACACACATTGCATTATAATAAAGATAGTTTTTTACAACGGTGAAAAACGTAATGAAAAAGGTACTTTACAAAAGTGAAAAGTGTAATACAAAACTTATAGGTTTAAAAAGTCGACAAAAAGGAGGCGTGATGTATCTGTCATTGAGAAAACTTTTCGTCTAAAAAACATGCTTTCACAACTTGAAGTTAATAAACATTTTTGCAACAAGAAAAAAATGTACACGCATAAATATATGTAGGCACAAGCAAATAGAACTATATTTTAGATACTAGTAGAAGAAATCGGTTATGATAATTCTATCTTCAATATGAACTATACACCTGATCAACAACAAAAACAAAATCTGGTAACAAAACAAATAAAATGTTAGATACAAACCCTTTGGTCTTATTTGTCTTTGAGATCAAGTTATTCTCCCTAGTGGTAACATAATGCTCAATTTGATCTTTTATGTGTACAATAATCTAATTAAAAGGGACTATTTGGTTTAATGAAATCGTATCACCTTATAATACCAAGGTGAAGTGTCGTTAAAAGATTCTTTTAGATAAAAATAAATAAATATTATAACATGTACTTGACCTCTTCTATTAGCCCTTTTTAGATGCAAACTACGGGGTCAGATAAGGGAAACATTGATGTAAAATCTAAAAAAAAAAAAAAAAAGAAAAAAAAGAGAGAAGAAACATAGACCCCTCCTACAAATAAATAATAGATAAACAAATACAAACAAACAATAAAACAATACAGTGTAGATCTAAAAGACACATTTTTACTTCTAATTGATTTTTGGTATTGGTTAAGAACGTCCTTATTAATGTTTGCCATAATTACTCTAAAAGTTATTAAAATCTACAGAAATTGCAGTTTCTAGCAATGTTCATGCATTCGTCAATTGGTTACGTGCTCAGAAATATGTCATAATGTTGTCAGAACTTTAAAGTATATATATGGAACTGTCATATAGCGAAGTTAAGTCAAGATTTCAGGACTTTTTGAACATGACCTTTCTGTGAAATAAATTCATGGGAAATTGGCCCTATCTCTTTTGTTGATGACACAATTTTCCTTATTTTAAAGAAACGATTCTTTAACGGTATTATATATATATATGTATAATATATATTTCCATATGAACTGTTAAAGTAGAACAGGATTTTTCGAATATAAAGAATTTTGGAAAGGAAATCCTGCTCCACTATAACAGAATTAATATATATAAAAAAGGGTAACTACAACATTTTACCCTAAAGAACCCAATATATTAAAATTGTTCACTTTTATGTAAAACATCTCAAATCAAATCACATTAAAATGATGTTGGATTTCCATGTAACTATACGAAAACTTAAGCTGTAGGCCTACTGACGATTACTATTTTATTTAATAGAAGCTTGAACTGATTCTGTGAAAAAAGGACCTTATTTCAACAGTTTTCATAAATTGAAAGAAAAATTGTCATGTGCAAAATATTCTTTCTCTATTCGAATTTTGTTCGAATGTCATATTACATCACAAAATTAAAATTATCCTTATTCAAACATTACTTTTGATCGGGAGTCTACGTTAAAAGTTGTGTATGGTCAACCGTCCCTTTAAAGAACCTCCAATCCTATCACCATAAGCAGTTATGAAGAGTACTTGAAACCATTAGGGGTATCATATTAAAATTGATCTTTATTTGCTAACTTTATTCGATTTTATTCAATTTATCTTAATTCCTAACCCTGAGCGAATTGTCTTGCACTATTATTACTATTAAGATAGTTTACACATCTTTTAAAAAAAGCCTCACTTCAACAAAAATCAGCCTAGCCAAAGTGATTAAAGCCTTTGAATTAAAATCTTCAAGAAGCAGGGTATTTATATTAGCTCCCATTATTGCAAGTTATTATAACAAATCCATTATAAAAACTTCCAGAGGATTTAAAACAGTGAATAGATAGAGTCCATTGATACCAGAAAACAAATAAAGTTATAAATGAGAAAAGCAAATAATTTGTATATTTTGTTTTCTAAGTAGGGAGGGAAACTAAGCTTACAAGTTTATTTAAGTCGTTATTTTATATAAAATTAAAAGAAATACCCACCGGATACTTTCTGATTAAGTAGCATTTGTATTGATTTTAACGAGGTTAATTTTCTTAAAGAAAATATTTCTATTTGAATTCATAGAGTACTGGTTTATTGAATTCGGGCGGGGTGCGTCCATTCAAAAATACAATTTTAAAATATATCTCGACAAAGATTAGAGTAAAACATAACTTGTATGTTTTACTTTTTCCTTATGATTGAGAAAACAATTTGATATACGATTTACCATATTTTGATAAAAATTTTCTTATAACAAGTCAGCTGCATTTGGTTAATTCAAATTGTTGTTTACTTATCATAATATCACATAAAAATATTTAAGAAATGTATAGTGTACGCTTCATTCCTATGGGAAAATTTTACAGTATACAGGAGGACTATATCGCGATTATTGTATTCATCATCGATAAAAAGAAACAGAAGTAAAAACGAAACAATGAATAAAAGAATGAACAGCTGATCTGACTTCATTTGTCCGTGAACACTGTGTTTACACCAACAGACAGCAATAATCCAACAACAGATGAATTTTGTCATCCCCAGCCACTTATGCACGTTATAGTCCAAACATCAAATGATAGGACAGGTTTGGGTTCTGTCCTTTGTAAAAAGAAAATCCTGGACAGCATTCAATTATCGCCAAACCAATGACACAGTATAGAGCTTTGCCTTCTAAATTAAAACTCCAATAACTTGAATATCATAGTATTTCTTTAGTACACTTATAATCACCTAAAGGTAAAACCCTCATCTATCTATACTCGTATACACCAAATTTTGATAGTCATTCAGTTGTTTGAGTAACCAATTGTTGCTGTGAATACATATTAAATTCAAGAATGATATTTCTCTAATTCTCCGTCAATTTATCCCTTTCTGCACCCATTGTATAAACAAAATTTAATCAACGTGTGGTTCGTTTGATCTCAGTTCTTCATTGGTTAAAATCCTATTATGACGTCAAATTTTCTTGCTTTCCTCTGAATTTCCTATTGTGACGTCATGAAAAAAGGCGACCATGCCTGATGACGTCACATAGAAAGAACACATCTTTTTTACAGATCATTCAAAAGAAGGAATAAGTTTGCCTGCATATTGTTTGAAAATCATTAGAGAAACAGATTCCACCACCAAATCTCGTGTAATACGATATTTATCCACTCTCGACAGTTAAATTTTAAATATTTAAAACGCTCGGCGAGCCTCGCGTTTTAAATTTGAAAATTTAACTGTCTCGAGTGGATAAATATCGTATCACACTCGATGCAGTGGTAGAATCTATATTTATATTTTTAAACTTATTTGTTTTTATATATATTTAAAAATAATTCAGCAACTATGCATGCCATTATAAATCCAATAAAGCTGTACATGGATAATTTTGACATGATTTTTTATTAAAATAATTAACCGTACTACCATATTTTTGAAGAAAAAAAAAAACCCCTAAGAAAAATAGTTTGTTAAAATGAAATAATTATGCGGTTTCAGAAATTTTCTCGAAAGGCTAACTTGAAAGTCCTGTAAATGTCAAATTTTGCAGCATAAAAATAGCTATAGGAACTTTGAGATTTTCTTGAGTGTTAATCCGATGACGGTTGTTGAAATGTTCAAAGTATTAGTTTCGGTCAGTTTATTGTGCTGGGTACGGACAGAACATATATGAGACAAATATAAAATTAACAGGATTGGTATGCATATTTTTATTTGTTTCCAACATTACCGTTAAGCATATCTTATATGATATGTTATGCATTTGGATTTAAAATGTGGTCTTACGCATGATTAACTGTCTTCATCAATCATAGACGATTCTAATGGTGATTTGTAAGATGTTTCCTAT
Organism: Mytilus coruscus; assembly: GCA_017311375.1. NCBI lineage: Eukaryota > Metazoa > Mollusca > Bivalvia > Mytilida > Mytilidae > Mytilus > Mytilus coruscus. The sequence continues at coordinate 59,916,040 of CM029604.1, read as the reverse complement.
GAGCTGATCTTCCTTTTATTGTAGCAGGACATGTGTACTATATATGTTTAAAAAGATTACATTATCAGCATTGCCGCACATGTATTACCTTTCTATATGAAGACTCGTCCGGTCGGAATGGTTATGTTAATTCCTATGTCCATTGTTGGGTAGCACCACACTCTATCTACGTTAAAACAAATGCAGAAACTCTCTGAGGGGCTGGTAAATGGCCTGTTGCAGAACAAAATTGCTGGCTTTTTCCAACAAACACTCATTTTTAAATTGCAGTCCAAACATACCGCCCTTAAATCGATCGACCTACCTTGTAGAACCTACCTATTGCATGTATTGTTAATTTGTTCTCTTCATAGCTATGCGTGAAATATTTGCCACTGAACGTTAAGCAAGTAACAATCAATCAGTTCTTATGATGAATATTTTTTCTCACTTTAAAAGTTTTACAGTCGCAATGACGTACTGATTCATCATTATAGGTCTCATTTCTATAACAAGCGCTCTATATTTTTTTGCCGAACGTTTTGTCTCAGCGTACCTGATGAAGGTGAATACAGAAACGTTTAGTGTCTGCACGGACACCATATATGAACAAGTGAGGCTAACTCTGTTATAGATGCCACAGATCAAGTATTTAAAAACTGATATTATTGCGGGTTATGTCGGGTTCCTGGCTGTGATACAACAAAACCCTAGATATGACTCTTAAATAGCATAAAAGGTCGGTCACTGCAAAAAGGATACATGTCGTCCAACTGGTGTTACTTCATTTAGAGTTTATTTAATTGCTATGTTTTAATATCACTTTGATACTTTGAGGTACAATGTATGATTGCCAATGAGACAACCTTCCACCTAATGTATGTTTGTTTATAAATGATCCATAATCATGAAATTACATCTGACATTACATCACTGTCTTTACATTCAAGTAATTTTGCCAACAAGTACCTTTAATATAGCTTTCAAGATTCCTATAACAGTAATTGTTAATATAATGAATGCCATAAAAGCCAAAACCAGAATCAAGAAGAATAGCAAATCTCTCCAAAAATCTATCTAATGAAAATCTAAAGAAAAATGATAAGCGGTGTATATACGTCAATGAGACAGCAACACAACGACAAAAATAATCAAAAGACATCTAGACATGTTTGAGACAATAATTGGCAACTGGATGGATAGTTGCAATACAGACAAACAAGCTATTACCATTTATCACTGTTAATAGATGGAATAATTATCAGCATGCTAAGTTGTTGTCTTTAGATACAATCAAACACAGTCAGCTGTTCTGTTTAGTCCCATTTGGACGTGTTGATTACAAATGGTTTATGGATTTGACCTCCAACCTTTTGGTTGAATGATTGATTGATTGTGTCTAACGTCACTTTTAGTACATTTTAGCTATATCTTGTTGGCCATTTTTATTGGTAGATGAAGTTGGAGTACCAGGAGAGAAACACCGACCTTCGGCAGAAATCCTGGCAATCCTATTTCAACTATTTGGTCTCCGGCGTACCAGAAGAACAAAATTCAATGACACATAATAAAGTTGAAAATGCGATTTTTGGAAAAAAAAGACCTACAAAACAATCCAGCGTTTTTCTTCTCAACATCCATTTTGGAAAATAGTTGTTTTTTCGTCACAATATAAAGGTTTTAAAATTGACTCAGAATGATAAATCATAACTTAAATCAAATGAGAGACACTTTACAAATGCAAGCATTCAATTTCCTCAAGGGTATAGAAGATATGAAACATTTCATTGAATAGATATTGATGGATTTTCAACATATGCTACCATCAGTTAATTGTGGCCTTTTAAATATTAAATAGATCTATATTACATAGCTTTAAAGCAATAATGCACACATTTCTATCTATTACAGTATTGTTATATATTATTACATAAAATATCACAATTAAACAATTTTATTGCTTCTTTATCAATATCAAATATTGTCATTTAACGTTTGAAATTTCAAACTGCACAATATTTAGTTTTTTTTTAATAATTTATGACTACAGCATTTTAAAATTGCATTTATGCGCATTAAGACTACGATATGTTTGCAAATATCGAGGATAATATATTAATATTTAAACAATAGACTTAGTATTGATACGAAACAATTTTATCAAGGCCTGCTAAACTGGAATTGGCAATTATTTCAGCTGACTCATTACTTTAGTACCGAATAATCATAATTAACATTTGCAATGCGAGTTATGAACTTGAACAAAAAATTAAAGCTCTTGCAAATTCATTTCTTTAGTTTGAAACATTTAGAGTGTATGCTGTATACTTTGCAAACCTCTTTAAATGAGTTAAATCCTTTGTTGTTCATTTGGAAAGCATGTCCCCCTCAACAAAGAACTGGCTATTTCTACATGTATCTTATTCATGCAACTAAGATAAAAAAAAAATTCATACACTGTGCCTAATTTTGATCTTATTAAAATTCATATCTATATTAACTCGCGTGCTCGTATATGATGACGAAATCAGAGGTCTATTTTAATTAGAGTGTGCCTTATTTGTTTCTGATAACATATAGGTGTCTTCAAAACTACAACAGGAAAGTTTTTGAAAGCATCAAGGATTGTTTTTAGAAGTTTTGACAGTCAACTGCTTCCTATAGATATAATTTAATTTAACAATTTAATTTTTTTTATTATTTCATACGACAAAAAAAAAAGCTTCAAGCTCTCTCAAGCTCGGTGGACATTGCCAGGGTTAGTCTATCCTCTTTTAACTCTTATTTGAATTAAGACTCACTAAAAGTAGAATTTACTTTAAAAACATTTTTTTCTTTAAAACTGTTTGGCTAAATGAAACCATACATTAGTGCAGTGGTCATTGTTAATCCATTTTCAAAAATTTAAATGCCAGTCCCATATAAAAAAAAAAGAAAATGTGGTATGATTACCAATGAGACAACCTTCCACCAGAACAAATGACATAGTAGTAAACAACTATAGGTCACCGTACGGCCTTCAACAATGAGCAAAACCCATACCGTATATAGCAAGCTATAAAAGGCCCCGAAATGACAATTCAGACGAGAAAACTAACGGTCTGATTTTTTTACAAAACAATAAAAGAATAACAAATATGATATACAGAAACAAACGACAACAACTGAATTACATCCTCCTAACTTACAAGAGACTGCCACCTTCTTTCTCTGGATAATTTAATTTTCATCCTCGTTAACACAAGGCCTATTCAATTTATTTTGTTTAGACGTTTTTTGATATTTCGATAAGAACCAAAATAATTTTATTGATTGGTGTATTCGGTCTATCCAACTTTGGCGCATTACGTACATGTCAAAAAGAAGATGTGGTATGTACATCAATCCAATGTAGTAAGTGTATATGTATATACATCTAAACAAGTGACAACTCTACGACAGATCCATCCGGATACACGGCTGAAAACACATATTCCATCTTCATGCCTAATATATCATGTACTGTGTTACAACTCTAGATTCTACTGACGAGGAAAGGTAACACTAGGCCACCGAAAGCTGAATTTTAAGTTCAGTCTAGGTGGCCGAGTGGTCTAGAGCGCTGGACACAGTGCAGGCGGTGTTGTCTCGATATCCCAATACCATGAGTTCGAATCCCGGCGAGGGAAGAACAAAAATTTGCTTCCGCAAATTTGCAGATTTAACATTGTTGTGCTGATATTTAGAGTAATTATAAATATAATATGTGTTTTCAGCCGTGTATCACCTTCACTGGTGATCCAATGGATGGAGTTGTCACTTGTTTAGACGTACTTATCATATAATTATTTCTGTGACTGCATCTTACGATCTTTACGATAGATAATTTAGCTAATCTGCAATCAATTCCATCTTCATGCCTAATATATCATGTACTGTGTTACAACTCTAGATTCTACTGACGAGGAAAGGTAACACTGGGCCACCGAAAGCTGAATTTTCAATTCAGTTTAGGTGGCCGAGTGGTCTAGAGCGCTGGACACAGTGCAGGCGGTGTTGTCTCGATAAAAGGAACTCTTCTTAGATGACATTGACAGTACTTGTTATCAAAGACGACAACATTAATCATGGACAGAACTTTCAAAAAAAAAAAAAAATATCTACAGAACAAGATCGATTAAATAAGAGCGAGGCGAAAAATACCAAAGGGATATTCAAACTCATAAGTCGAAAACAAACTGACAATGCCATGACGAAAAACGACGAAAAGACAAACAAAAGTACACAAAACACAACAAACAAAACTAAAGACTGATCAACACGAACCCCACCAAAAATGGGGATGATCTCAGGTGCTCCGGATGTGTAAGCAGATCCTGTTCCACATGTAGACATGCATTCTTGTCAAACATGTTACTTATTGGTTCCTTTTAATTTTAAATTCAACCATTTTGCTCGATATCCGACATAGCTACCATTATAGATCATCGTTTTTACAGAAATTTAGAAAAAATGCATGTTCGGTACATATATATATTTGCCTTTTTTGGTATGACTATTTAGCATTCAATTTGAATTTGAACATAAAATATGCAACCATAAACCTTTAACATATAACAAACTAATATAAAAATCCCTGATTGACTGGGATATGGAAATATTGTCACCATGGAGTTCTCCAATCCGGCATTTACGCATAAAACGAATGCCATAATGGGGTTCCGTTTTGCTACGCAGAATGTATAAATACGTGGCCACGTTCGGTTGGAATGGGGACGTTAAATTCAATGCTTCGTATTGGGAGAGTTACACGCTCTCTACTCGTTAAAAAACCCTTACAACAACTTTTTAATGCGTCAAAAGATGCCTTGTTGCAAATCAAAATAGATATCTTTATCCTACAAGCCCCTCTATTTCCAGTGACAGTTTAAATTTTCTGACATCACTGTCGAATTATTTGGAAAACCTACCAATTAGATTTTTTTAATATGACTGTTTTCGTCGTGAAAATGCAATACACCAATCAAAATTGAATCGCCTCTGTTAAAATCCACTGCTTATAACATGTCGAATCAAACAAAAATCTATCAATCTTCAAACAGCAAGTGTTTTAAATAATGATATCTCTAATGATATTTAATCAAATAACGTTCATTAAAGTAATTGAACAAACAAATTTGTTGGAAAAATATTGTGTTTGAAGCCCTTTCTATTTTCAAAGAGGGTTTTAACTTACAGCCAAGGTTATTGGATGACTTATGCAATAATATATATCTATGTACTCTCAATAAAAATTCCATAACAATTCTTTGCCTTAATGAACAATTTAAATACACGGATAAAACTCTGTAATATCTGCCGACAAAGAGATTGACAAATCATAATTCTGTTTTATTGGAGAATTAGGGTAACTTCCATGGGAAAGTGGAACCTTGTTTTGAAAATTGACTAAATTTATAAGATTTAAGACATATTATTGGAAGAACAGGGACAATATTAGTTTTACAATTTTATTATGTGTATTCAAAGTGGTTCTATATCTATTATGAAACGGCAATAAAGAAGAAAGAAAAACAATACGTTTTGTCTTTAATTTAGAATGTGTGAATATCTAAGAATACTTATACCTAGCGTTAGATATGCAGCTTACACCACAGGCATTTTAACACAAAATTCAAGACAAACACTAAAATGTATCTACAAAACGTATATTTTAAAAGTTGTTCAGTGTTGCCTGTCCCAAGTCAAGAGTCTGTAATTCTGTAGCTTTTGTTTGCTGTCTGTCAAGCAAATGTTGGTTCGGTTATTTGATGTTAATTAACAGTTTTATTTGATGTTAATTAACAGTTAGGAATGTGAAAATCATTCGAAGCATTAAGGTTTTCCTACTGACCCAGGTATAAAAGGGTCAAGAAGGGTTATGAGTTCCTGTTCCACGTGTAGAACTCGTCTTGATGTTGATGGTTAGTAAATGATCTATGATATGTTCCTTTCAGTGATGTCACAATCGAGGAAGAAGACAGGATGGTGGTCATGACAGTGGAACATATCTGAGGTCATCTGTGACGCTGAAATTCCAGGGTCCTCGGTCATAAAACTGTACTCAGTACTCGGGGTACAAAATTTGTGCTCGAAACACCAAATCCAGTATTTTGATTGGTTGATTTCTGAGTCTGAGTACCAAAATCGTGCTCGAAAGTTTATGACCGCAAGCCCAGAGCTCTCAACAAAACCATGACGGTTAATATAAAACTTTCGAATGGAATGACTTAAAATTCATCATTTTGAACCCTTTAGTATGTAGCTTCCTGTAAGCAGCGACCCTTTAGCATGGCAATCATGATGGGATATTCAGGGTATCGTATCAACTTGAAGATACATAGTACATATGCAAAAGTTGCAGGAATGTTGCTACGCTGAAATTGAAAATTAAAAATGGGACAAAGTAATATAATTTGTCGTAAGGTGTTGTTCTCAAACAACCCTCTTCGTCAATTTCTATATGTCCAAAGTCTGGAGACTGTAGTTCAATGGTTGTTGTTGGTTCATGTGTGTCATATTAGTTTTTTGTAAATTGTTTTGTTATAAATTAGGCAATCTCCAAAAAGTGTCTTGAGTAAAAGTTCCGAACCAGACTGGACATGATTACGTATTTCATTACAGCAAAACAGATATCAGTCAGCAATAATTCTACTGTCTGAGAGACGAGGTCTAGAAAGATATATTTGTTTGCCGAGCTACCCTGGTGTTTACGAGATTATACGACACATAGGGTTGCTATTAAAAAGTAGTAGCAATATATAAGATACAGGAGAAGCATACACCGAGGATAAGGAAGTTTGCGACATTTTCGATATAGACCTTCATCATAAATATATTCTAATTACTTAACAAAATTTAATAACAAACAGGAGCGCCGATCGAAACTCACATATATGGAAAAAAGTATTTCAGATTAAAATATTAATAGATATAGACACAGCGATTAGTTTAATCGGTCTGCAGTAAAGCTACATGCACGTGTGCGAGATGATAAATAGTTATCCTTACTTTAAGTATTTTTGCAAACGGATTTAATTAATTATCAGAATTATTATGCCAACAGAACCATTTCAAAGAGATAAGTCTAACAAGATGTTGCATCCAAATATTGCAGTCCAGTTCATTAAATAACAAATACATGCGTTACCATGAAAATGTATGCAATTGCAGCCAAGAGTCAGCAAGCATTTGAATAATAAAAGAGATAAATAAATACAAAATCCAAATAAAAACGTTAATTATTAGTAAATGAAACAGACATCGTCGCGGTCCAATACAGTGGAATGAATCTAAATGGAGGAATTGTTAAGTTTTTAATCAGCTGTTGCGTTTTACGTTACTGGAAACATTCATACTTCAGTCACAGATGGTCCAAGTTTTACAGTTAATTGAAATGTAATTATGAAGTTGAATAATATAATACTACCATAAATTTTCTGTTCTAAAGATTATTAGATGTACAATTGTAATATAAATTGACACTGAAATGAGACTATTTGTAAAAGGATTAACAATCGGTGAAAATCAGATAAATATATTATTTGACGATGTTTTCATTATTACAGTATTTGTCGTTTAGTAATTCTATTGATTTCTATTCACAGAAATTTAAGTAGAAACTGCACATTTTTTTAAATCACAATAAAAAGCAAATCTTTTGCGCATTTGCCGTGTATATTATAAAATAAAAACACATGCATATTATACATGTAGTTGAATGTATCAGAAGAAGATAGGCAATTATAACTACTTCTGGTGTGCTTAAAGTTAACATTTCTAATCCGCCAAATATGCATAAAACATCAATATTTATGAAATAAAAACTAAGTCGGTCGGAGTGTCTAACGACATATTTAGCAACTGAATGCTGACGGATAGAAACTAGGTGCTTATTTTCTTTTATATAAGTCGCTAATTCTTGATAAACGAGCTTTGTTTTAACTGCATGAACGTCTATAGACTTGTGGTTTCGTCATTGTCATTAATATTTTAGGTAGGCATTTAATCCTACAAAATCGTGAAAATAAGTAATTATTATACATTTAGATTTCTGTTAATATAAAGGTTTTCACTGAGACTTTTATATAACATGTGTTCAAGTTGCAACACAATCGTCTTAAAAAGACACTTCGTGATAAAAAACCCTGGGTCGAACTTAGGTTTCGGAAACATTTTCTACATTCAGACTTTCCTGTTAACAAGTGTTCATCCACTTTTCGGTGGAAAGACGCGTAACCGAATACTTTTCTTTGTAGGAGTTATATCCCCGAACACTGTTTTCCTTGTGACTGCATCTCCTCCGTAACCGTATAAGAAAGCGACAAATTTATTTTATAAAATTGCTCGTTATATCCTTCGCATGATTTGTCCAATTTTGACCGAAGCCATACGAACACTCCATATGAGAGTTATTTCCCCTTATGCATTTGATATAAGTAATATGCATTTCTATCGTGTAAACCATAAGTGATAGAGACCTAGGATCTTTTGACTTGAGGTCCTTGGTCCAAAAAAAAGAAAATAAGGTCAAGGTCAGAGGTCATGGTCATATTTTAAATTTTGATTTTGGCTTATTTTCAATTCTTTTCAAAAACCGTATAAGATATCGACAACATATTTTTACTAAATTGTAAGTTGCGACATGTCGTAACACAAAAATTTTGGTTGAAAGGGTACACTAACATTAAATTGGAGTTTTCTCCCCTCTTATATTAAAAATTAGGCATATAGTGATATAACTCATTAACCATATATAATTAAACCTATGGTCTTTTGATTTGAAGCCCTTGGTTTATGACTTTGAAATTGAGCTCAAGGTCATAGGTAAATTTGACGTTCTAGATATTGACATTTGCTTTTACCTCATATGTATACATGATAAAGCCATGGGACTCTTTGCATTACGTTGCAAGCCACTTGACCATGGAAAAGCCAACCGGAAGTGACCATGTATAAACCGGAAGTAGCTATTTTTTTTGTACTTATTTAATGTAAAAGTATATTAAACCATATATTTTTGGAATCAGTATCAAGTAAACTATAAAAAAAACCCGGAAGTGACATTTTTCAAACCGGAAGTAACAATTTATCTCCCTTATTTAGAAAAAAATGTATAGAAACCATATATTTTTGGAATCAGTGTACAATAAGCTATCATTTGACGCTGGATATGATATTTTAAACCGAATTTTAATAGTTCTATATCAAAATAGATCTTTATGGGTGGAAAGACCTTCAATTGTTCTCTGAACAATTGGTTTTTAATTATAACTGTTTTTCTTTTATCTAAATGAGATAAGCAGTAATATCAAAGTTAAGATATACGGAGCCCACTAAACCCCATGGTAAATAAATATTTTCGTTAGCCAAAGATTTTATCTGCGTTTAAAAAACCGTGCGCACGACTTTCAAACTGGTGCACTGGACTTTAAATCTCGTGCGCTCTTCTTTTAAACTGGTGCGCTTGACTTTCGAACTTTTGCACATGACTTTAAAAATATACAACAGCATGTATAAGTATATATCAATTAATGGGGTACAATGTAAGATGAATTATTAAAATGTCGCTTAAAGAGCTAAAGACAGGAAAATCGTTCGACATTATAACAAACACAACGAGATATGACGGAACTGGTAATTGAACAATTTGTTAAAAAAAAAAAAATCCGATGCATATCTTTTGTTATTTAGACACTAAACAAACGAAATGCACAGGATATTTTGTAGAATTAAAACGAACCAGTCTTTCAAGGGTCAAACTTAATAAAAATGAATAATATATCACAGAATAGTTGAGCTTAGAATAATATTTAGTTTCTTGAGTATGATTCATATGATGAACGTTTGCCATAACTTTTTTTTTTGTATTATATGTTACTTTGTATAAACTTGTTAGACCTGAGAGCATTTATCTTTTTATGTATAGAGTGTATAAGGTACTTAATTGCTTGGTGTTTTTTTTTATTACACATTGTACCATATGTTGTCATTATATTTATAATGAATAAAGTTTATATTTTTTTTTTCTACTTTTAAGTGAAAAGCACAACTTGCTAAGCCAATCTGTCCAGGTCTAATTAGATTTTCATGCATTAAATAGTTCACATAGCATGTCACGTGCATTTATTACTGCTAATAATTTAGCTCTTTAAAACTTTGTTCTTGATTTAACCGCAAACAGATACGTCGTTTAAAGTACACTTGGAATTCATAAAGAATGACAAAGTGGACCGACAACAACTAGGCAAAAAAAAAAAAAAAAAAAAAAAAAAGAAAATTAAAAATGGAGCAGCTGAGTTAAAGTGCTTGGTAACTTGATGTCGTCTGCGATAGGGTTGCATTTTGAATATATCATCTTTACAATGAACCAAGTTATATAATGTCACCCTGAAATAACGGAGGTTAATTTGACGTATAAAGTAAGATGTCCGTAAAAGTGAATTCCTTTCCTTTTATGTTTACCATATGTAGTCATGAGGATATACATAATCAAAACTTTTGTTACGCCTTAATATCTTCATGTGTTTGTTTGTTTTGTTGTTGTTTGGTTATTTTTACAGAAGATACCTATTAAAAAGAGGCAAATAATAGCTACCAGACAGGTGTACAGAATGTTAAAATTAAAACGGTTATAACAGCGAGCGCTTAAACTTATTAAGCTCTTGCATTGGTAAGACAGCCGAAATCGAAACCAAGAATAATATCCGGTATTTTGCAAACATATGCTACTTTTCTGAATTCATTGCAAGGAAACTTAAAACACTTCGTTTGTAAATATGTTTGTGTCGAAATGTCCTATATATATAGTGTATCTTATTTTTTTTTTTAATTTCCGGTAGGAAGCAGTCCCTGATGTGTCACTGTTATCCTTAATTTCTAATTCATTCAGATCATCACTTTATGCAAATACATTTATTTATAAACTACACAAACAACCGTGAAATATTGTTTCATCTCAGCCTCTAGTAAGACAGCTAAACATCGAAGGATTAAGCTAATATATTTTTATATATTTTTTGTAATATGACTTGGATGTGTCTTTATTCATAGGAGTATAAGATAAAGCCAGCAGGGCACGATGTGTTTCCTTTGGAATTCCATTCGTCTGTTTGGAGAGTTGCCCGTCGAATTCAATCAGTATGAAATAAGGAGATGTGGTATGATTGGCAACGACACAACTAAAAAACAAAATGACAGTTTAAACATTTCAACAAAATCATCTTAATTTTGAGTACATGCATGTTTTTTGACAATCATTGTGGTACTTTAGAAATTACCTCTTTTGTTTTCCTAAAGTCATATAAACATTCATTCTTTCGATATTTACCCGAAAGGTTGACTGGGATATGAAAACATGGCCACCTGGACTTCTCATATCCAGAATTAAAACTCGTGCTCAATAGGGGCGTCCATTTTTTGTCTGTGTAGGATGTATAAATACGTAGCCACGTCCGGCCTTTAACTAGATTCAAATCAGATGGCTTGTGTGAGGAGTATGTCTCGCTTTCTACGTTAAATAACCTTTGTCGTAACTCTTTGAGGGGTCCGTATCTGTCCCATTCCAAGGGAAAGTATTGTCCCTATCCAATATGTCACTTTCCATAGAGCCAGTCTTAATCCCTCCCCCTCCCCCCTTTTTCCCTTTTCATCCCAGTCAATATATTGTATTAAAGAAAATTGCATATTATACATTAGTTGCCTCCGATACCATTTTACCTTCATCAGGAACGCTCAAAGCCAAACATCTATTTCATTCTCATCCTGAATAGGAATGATATATTAAATATAATATTCGTCACTAAACCTTAAATGAAAATCAACCAATCAATTAATTGACTTTTCTTCATTCTTTTCTATAAACAGCGATGTAATAAAGCATTAAATTAATTCCAAGCAAGAAAATGTATATCGACAATCGATCTTTTTATTATCAAAGTAAGAACCACCTACACTTTAATGAATTTGTTGCATAATTGACTACGTGAACACTTTAAAGATAAAGATGCAAGCACGTTTATTATTTGGAAGGACTTGGTTTAACTTTGCAATACGAATGTAAACAGGAAATATATATGTATCATACATAATCTCACTAAGAAATGAGTATATCTGTATGTATCAATATAGCTCGGTGAACATCATATGCTGGACATTCTCTAAAAATTAACAGTAGTCTTAAATATGATACAAATATTTTAAACTATAAATGAACTATAAGACAGAAAAAACTACAAAAAAACATTTATTCATTTGTAATGCTTTATCAATAAAGTCAATAAATATCATATGCAAATATGAAAATTAATTGTTTATGTATGACAAACTGTTGCATCGTTTAAGGAATATAATTATGGAGAATTAATACACCCCACTGTCATTCAAGCTGACGCATATAAATACTTTTGTAGAAAATCATTTCATCAAACGGGGATGATTATGAAGAAAATATTTTTAGCAAGAAGGCAACATATTGTTTTCAATGTTAATTAACGCAGAATACTTTGATTTTAAAGTAGTAGTTTTGAATAAATACGGATTGAAACCACTGGCTTCCTTTTATGTTATTATTTGACACACACATACACATATAAATAAGAAGATGTGGTATGATTGCAAATGGAACACCTCTCCACCAGAGACCAAATGACGTAGAAATTATCAACTATATGTCACCATACGGCCTTTAACAATGAGCAAAACCCAAAACGAATAGTAAGCTATAAAAGACCCCGCAATAATAAATGTAAAGCAATTAAAATCATAAAACTAACGGTCAAATGAGAAAACTAACGGCATGATTTATCTACAAAAAAATCAACGTAAAACAAAACTAAGAGAGGCGAAAGATACCAAAGGGATATTCAAACTCATAAATCGAAAACAAACTGACAATGCCATGGCAAAAATAAAAACGAAAAACGACGAAAAGACAAACAACAGTATACAAAACACAACATGTACAACTAACGAGTTTTAAGATAAACAGCAACAAACGACAACCACTGAATTACAGGTTCATTACTTAGGACAGGCAAATAAAGAATATGGCGGGGTTAAACATGTTAATTGGCACAAAACCTACCCCCTAAACTAGGACAGTGGTGCAACATCACAACACAAGAACAAACTCATCTTAAACATTCTTACTGTTCATTTGTTCAAAAACAGTTTTGAATGCACTGTGCGATGCTAACACGAACTTGTATAATACTTTCAGAAATATTCAATAATACCTATACATTTTCATTAAAGGAATGTTAGAATTTGCCTACTTTGACATGACACAAGCCATTGTGTTAACGTCTCTATTACGGCCGAACGTGGTAGCGTTTTATATATCGTGCACAGCCAAATCATCGGGACGCCATTATTAAAATGATTTTAAACGCTAGCAAATACACAGATAAACGATTTGAAAATTGGGAATCAAAATGAAAATAATGTGGAACAATTGTATCAAAGTTGGGACCATAATGATAGTCGCTTGCAATAAGTTGGAAAACACTTGAAATAAATACATATATTTTATATCACAAATTATGTCTCTATTTACAAGAATGTTCAATACGTTTTACTTTTCACACGACTTGTTTAATTGTCGTTTTATTTTGTTTTATTCTGATGTGTTATTTTGTTCTTTGCATGCCCTCTTTGGCTTTTCCCAACAATTCCTGTCATTTATATGTTAAGAAACAAAATTTTAAATATTGACTTAAGAGAGATAACTCGACATCATCGACAATTTTGTTTAAAATGAAAGGTGATTCCTTCCCTTTGAGATAATCAGTATTCATGTAATTCATTCAAGTGATGCATTAAAGCATGGATATTTCAACTTCATATTCGAACAAACGGTAAACACAATTGTTTGTATATGTATTTCTTTTGTTGTAATCTTATTTAGTGCGCAAATGTCCCTTCTATAAAACACCGTCCATTCATCTTTTTTCCCGTTTCATTCCTACTTTAACCAAATACTTAAACTCGATGTTGTATTTATTGATTTACTTAAATTTTAATGGAAACAAACAATTTTTTCACTTCCGACTTGAATTTTGTTTTAAAAGATTTAGAATAAAACTCTTTATTCAAAATTAAAAAAAAAAAACGATGTCCCCTCATAAGACGAATATCGGTACATAAGGAGATAAGGAGAGTGTGCTATTGCCATGGATGCAAACTATTGGTGGACATGCATCCAAGAGAAAAGTTTAGAACGCACTAGGACCAATGATTGATATTGTAAGAAATATAACACTAAAATTTTATTGAATCAAAATTTTAGTTTTGTATTTTTAAGCATGAATACAATTGTAACTATCAAAAATAGAACAAACCCACTTATCTCTACACTGTTTTAAAAAAACAAAAACCATTAAGTAAATAATCACAGGTAAACAAACAAAAAACGAGAGGCTCCTAAGAGTGTATATAGCTCACATGGATTTGTTTTGTAGACCTTACGTCCAAGATAATTTTGCTGTTTACAGTTTACTTCATCTATATTAAAATAAGGAGATGTGGTATGATTGCCAATGAGACAACTATCCACCAAAATTCAAATGTAGTGATGTAACATTGAGAAAAACCCATACCGTATAGTCTAAAAGACCCCGATATGAAAAATATGAAACAATTCATTTGAGAAAACGAACGGCCAAATTTATAACAAAACACAATTTACGAAAAACAAATATGACAAACTTAAACCAAAGACAACCACTGAACTAAAGGCTCCTGACTTGGGACAGGCTCATAAAGAAAGTAGCGGGGTTTAACATGTATGAAGGCGCCAACCCTCCCTAATCTGGGACATTGGTGTAACAGTACAACATACATTTAAGAACAAACTATAAAAATCACTTGAAAAGGGCTAAACTCTTCAGATCGATACAAAGCAGAAATATATCTAACAAACTGAAACACAGACCGAACGTGACAGGGTATTTATAAATCCATCACAACACAAAAAGACACAAAGTACATATCTGAGAGTAATCGCAGTTGGTGACAACTAGTTCAAAGTCAATAACAACTAATAAAAAAATAATCATGTATCTAAGACTAAAATATAATTAATCAGTACACATCCAACACCCAATGGATTTAGTGTAAAGACGTCATTAACAGTTACTTCTGTTTTCGAATTAATTGGCAAAGATAGGCGAAAGATACCAAAGGGACATTCAAACTCATAAGATGAAAATAAACTGACAACGCCATGGCATTTTCATTTGTACTTTTCTACTTAAAATACAAATGAAAGGACAATACTTTAGCAGTACTAGTCATCTAATAGTTTCGATAATTTTTACCCTGTCAGGCTACCTCTAACGACTTTCTCCTTTGAAATAGAAGCCAAAGCTCATGTGACCCATTGGATCAGGTGAGCTTAAAAAGGAAACTGATAAGTTATTTCAGCCAAATTCCTTGTCTGTTATTCATTCACTATTACAGAAGATGTTAGAGGGCTTGTGATGAGGTATAAATTTTACTTCGTGAAGAACTGCACTGGTTTAAAAAAAAAAACCAATATACCGATGTTAATATCATCCAAATGCTAGACGTTTTAGTCAACAACATATTTGTTGAGTTTAGTGGATTGACATTTCAAAAAACATTATGTATTCCAATGGGTACTAATTGTGCAACCCTGCCGTTCGACTTGTTTTAGTATCATATGAAGCAGATATCATACAAAAACCTTCTCAAAGACAAAACAAACAAAAAATTCTTGCAAGGTTCTTTAATTTCACTTTAGATATATTGATGATGTCCTGTCACTCAATAACTTACATTTCAGTGAGTGCTTGCTTCTTATATATGTATATTTCAGAAATTTGAGATAAAGGAGAATATCGAAACAATAAGGTGTGTATCATATCTTCGATATCGACACAGATGGACGACTTCAAACTAGAATCTACAACAAACGTGATGATTTCAATTTTCCAATTGCCAATTCTCAGTTGTTGCGTTACGCTCGTGCATGTTCACATTATACGGTCTTTATTAGAAAGGATTTGCGTCATACACAAAAACTGTTCCATCAGAGTTACGAGGAAGAACGACTGAAATCGATAATACATAAGTTTAAGGTCACATCACGAATTGATTGACCGATACGATATGGCTGTGTCTCAACTATCAATCTTAGATCTTTAGATACCAGAAAAGTCGTCCGAACTGTATTTATACCTATTGTATCCTACCCGATTGTGATATTTTGACTAAGTGTAGATTCGCATGGCAGGTGCTCATTGCAAAGCCTGTCGACACTCCTTGTCTCGCTCCTTTTGGAGTTCATGCGATTCCTTCAGTTTCTGTTTGTTTGTTTGTTTTTTTTTGGTTTGTCTTCTTTATCGATTTATGAGATTTGAACATTTGTAAACTACTGTTGTCGTAATTGACCAATTAAAAAGATATCTGGATGGCAATAAAAATCAATATTTGAAAGAAAAAAAAAAAGGAAAAATACAAAAATAAATCCGTAAAAAATAAAATATTTAGAATGATCAAACAAAACACCAAAGTAAGTAAGTAAGTAAAACTTTATTTATATTTGGCATATTGACAATTTTTCTACACATACCCTCTGGTGAGCTTGTCGCCGAATATAAAAACCTATACTGTGGGTTCATTTTTTTCGTGGATAGCAATTTTCATGTATTAACGATAAATTGAACTTTCTTGGATATCTGATGTCGTGGTTTTACAAAAGTCTGCATTAAAGCTTATAAAAAAATGTACTTCGTTGAACATTTAGATTCATAGTTAACCTGTACCAAAGAAATCCACGAAATTTGTTATCCGACGAATAAGTATGAAAAATAAAACAAACATGCAGCATGCAAACGAATAGTTATAAAAATATAGAATTTTATCATACAAAAAGGTTACACTAATAGCACACGAAGCACTTAGACAGTCTATATAAAGATAATAATTTATAAGAATTTGCAACAAAATATTGTCAGTAATAATAAAAATTGAATCTATTTGTAATTACTAAGAAAATAAAATGAGCATTATATATGAATAAAAGCTCTTTATCTAAGTATCACAAAAAAAGAGTTAACATTTCATGCTCAACTAGTGACGCACGTCGCTTTGCTCATTGAAGTTAAAGTCTAGTAAGTATGTCATATTCTTAGATAAGTCATACAAGAACAAAAGAGGACGGGATTGTGCCTACGAGAAATGTAACAAATTCAATAAGAGGAGATTGTTTCGTTGATTTCCTTAAGAATGCAGACTGTCTGTTGAAATAATCGCCAAACACATAATACATATGCAGCCAATAAAACAAAAAATCAAATTGTTGTCTGATGTTGGTTTTAGGGCACTTTTATTGCTAGGATGAAAATAATTTCTGGGCCACTATTGAATCTTTTATAGGCAAAACGGGCGTACTAAAATTATAAGCCTGATATCTTTTATGCATTTTACAACCACCGGGTCGATATCACTGTTAGTGTATGTTTTGTCACCGATGGTACCACCAGAAGTCAACATTTTATGCTGACGTGAAATATAAATGATAGGGTCATTTTCTGTAAACAATGTTCATCAATCGAAACACTAGGTTTTTTTTTTTTGTAAATCATTTTTCTTTTCTTGTCTTGTCTTGTTTTGATTGAAAGTATAAGTTTAAGAAACACGTTAATTTATATTAATCTTCATTTTATTACAAATATTAAAATATCAGATACAGCAGTTGTTTTTCTGTGAGTACCAAGCCATATTGGGAGCATAGTCGTAGACAGGTGACAGTGGAAAACAAAGTATGATCTTTATGATCTGATATACACAGTTTTGGTTCTCATATGAAACAAAATTCATATCGAGCATTCTTAGAGACAAAATAAAAAAAAAAATATCTTGCAAAGTCCTTCAATTTTATTTTCAGAAATATTGATGATCTTTGGCACTCAATAACCATCGTTTCAGTAAGTGCTTGCATCTTAGATATCCTAATGAACTTGAGATTAAGGGTACTACCGAAACTAGAAGGTCTGTTTCATATCTTGATTTCTTTTTTGATATTGGCAAAGATGGACGACTTCAAACTATAATTTATGACAAACGTGATAATTTCAATTTTCCATTTCTCAGCAGTAACATGCACTCTGTTCCATCGTATGGTGCTAAGAAAAAGAACGACAAAAACGACACTACCAACGTTTTACGGTCTCTATCGACCTTGCCGGTATCAGTAACAAGTCAAATAATTGAAATAGCATGTTCGATCAAAGTGCCGGAGAAAACTTCTTTGAAATTCTTTTTATGAGTAGGAAATTTATCCTTAATCTAAAGTGTATCATATTGAACTAAATATTGTTATTGACAAAACTGATGACTATGCTTCGGTCCTCTTTTATGTTTCACTTTGGTTTGTACATGTACATATGCGTGTTTTGATTAGAACCATGTGTTTGTTTTTGTTAGACCTTGTCTGCTTTATAAATATTAAATGTGAATCTTCCCCGTGAAAGAGCAATATGCGCTACTATAGCGATTAACATTTCCATTTATAAGGAAATAAAACCTTTTAAACTAGATACTTTTGCGCTATGACAAGACAAATATCTACTCTGAATTACCTCCCTTTTATTACAATCCATAAAATTCTTGAAAAAAAAGAAAATAATTATAAAAAGGTAAAATATTAAGGAAATTGAATATATAATTACCAGAAGAGCTGAGCTATATACTAGGTAAGAATCTTTGGAGGTAGTATTCGTTTAGTTACCTTTTTAAACTGATTTCGCACCAATCTTAAGCTGTTAAAACATATACCTGGTACTGTGCCATCGAGTCCTCAGTCAGAGAAGCTACTTTTTCGATTTTGTCCCCTTCTTTCTAAAAGATGTTAACTTTGAAATTGAAACTACATGTGATAACGAGTGCTGAAGATAATATTCTAGGGATGACAGTACACCAACTAGAGAACCTATTGGTCGTAAGTGTGCACGTGGAGATCATATAAATCTACAGTCCTTAAAATATAGAATTATATCTCAGCTCGTTAACTTTCAAGGCCGAGGCTAAATTTTTTCTTTAAAATGACATGTTTGTTGGGCTAGAAAAAACTTCTTCCTCATTTAGATGTATGAAAAGCGAAATTGTAAAATTGTAATAATTGCTACCTTTTTTTAAAAATGCATAAACTAAGAATGATATCAACATTTTTGTATCATTCTAATATATGTTGAAATCCTGTTTGTACAGTTCGCTCCGTCCGTATCGGAAAGACAAATATTTTTGTTAAATTTTGATTTATAATGTATAATGTTTCGAAAAATCAAAATCAATGCCCTGAATAAGATCAGCGTAAATTTTAAAAAAACTTAGGTGTTTTAAAATTTTAAATACGGATGTCATATGTCATGGTATTCAGTTCATTAGGAAGTTATAGAATACGGTGGAGACATGATTACTTTAAGGCTCGAATATTACATCGATACATGGTTTTGATATAGATAAAATATACCCATCGGGAGCAAGGAAATTTACACATATAATACAATGTTACAAAAAAAATAAAGCACACGCAATACATAAGGTACAACAATGCAACACATATAATACATAAGTGTCAACAATGCAGTCCGGATTCTACTTCGTCAAAATTATCTTCCTATTACGCCACCTATTTTTTTTTAATCTTAAAAATGGAAGCCATTTAAGGGATGACGCGCTGTCAATTTAGCTCTTGAAAACCGACAAATTTATCCATTAAACATTATTACGATCCTTAGATGACAGTTGTATTTTAAAAGTCAAATGTATCTACTACCTATTAAGCATCGTTTAATGTTCTTTGATGCCTTTATTCAGCTTAAAACAGTTGTCTGATCGGTTGTCAGGGGGGATTTTTGAAAGTTTTAAAACATTAAAAAAAAATCAATTAAATATTTCGTGGAAGAGCAGACTAAACATTTTCAGAATTTGTCTTTAATTTTAAAGCCCATAGAAACAGATGTAAACAATTCCAATTTACAAACTTGGCTTTTTTCTATCTTCATTAATAAAGAGGTCCATTTCTTTTGTTTAATTTTAACCGGGTATAAGCCTGAATGCAACACATAATACATAAGGTACAACAATATAGCACACATAATACATAACATTAACATTATATAACATGCAATAAACTGTCCAAGTGTGACAAATATTAGGTAATGTAAGCATACTGCTACAAACGCACTTCTTCATTTTGTAAGCATTCAATAGTTTCTGTAGTCGCTGTTTGAGAAGTTTGTTCAATTTCTTCTCTTTGTTGATCGTATTCCAGCTTGATACTGGAAAACGGTCACTTCGTTCGCTGTCTACGTTTTGATAGGGTAGTTGAGTAGAGTGTAGATGTTTTGATGTGGTAATTGAATCGTCTTCGTCATGCTGTTGTGCCATTCTTCGGGGTAGTTTATCGTCCTTGGTCCTTCAGTTTGGTACTGATTCCATAGTTGTCTGATGTTTCTAACCCTGCATGTGGTGATATAGTTAGTAAACGGAGTTGTGTTGACTATTCAGTCGGTTTTTTCGGATTATAAAGTGCATGAAACCAGAAGTTTTTACATCGGCAATTGTCACAAGAGGAAGAACTGCTACTCAGCATACAAGTTGGTGAATGTTTGATTTCTTGAACTTCTTCTTTGTAGTTGGTGCAAAGGGCTGTTGATTGTACTTTGTGCCAATTTCACTGCATATAATGGAAAAAACAACAGCTTCGTAATTATTGATTTTTTTTGGTTGCAAGTGAATCTGACATTTAGATGCAAGCAGTCTTGAATAGTGTGAATAATTTAGTGTTTGAAAATTGAATACATGTGTTTAAAATTTCAATATCACTTTAAATTATGATGTGTTGTTTTCAGTTTTAAAATAAAAAATATTGAAATTAAAAATTATAATCTTTATATATTATTGTTTTATATAAAAATAAGCCATACTGTTATAACTTAGTAATGTAATATTATTTAAGTAAAAATGTATTATTTAACATATCATATTGATTTTCACTTGTATAAAATTGACAACAACTAAAAGTATAAGTATGCAATAATTAACTATGATTTGATATTGGAATAAAGGCGACAGTATTTTACCAAATATTCAAAGATAGCAACTCGATTAGGAAGTGACAAATCAAGTCAACCGACAAAAACTTAGGGAATCGTTTGAACTCCAAGAAAAAAAAAAGCGAGAAAGAGCGTGTCGACAAGTTATGCTTGTCCTGCTATGCATACGTCATCCGTTAGGAGAATTCGCATCATAAAAATATTACCATAAACAATAGGACACAATCGGTACAATTACAGATCAAATACTGGTATCTGAAGATATAAGACAACAAAAACATAGTGAGTTGAGACACGAATATATCGTATGGGTCAACCCATTCGTGACCATACAAGGTATGTATTGTCGATTTCAGTCGTTCTTCCTCATAACTCTGTCGGAGCAGTTTTGTGTAAGGAGCACACCCCTGTTAATGAAGTTCTTATAGTGTAATCATGCACGAGCGTAACGTATTAAAAAGTAAAATAACAAAAATACCAAACTCCAAGGAAAATTCAAATCGGAAAGTCCCTTATCAAATGGCAAAATCAAAAGCTCAAACACATCAAACGAATGGAAAACAACTGTCATATTCCTGACTTGGTACAGGCATTTCCTTATGTAGATGTAGAAAATGGTGGATTAAACCTGGTATTAATTGAGATATGTTAACGCCATACGATGGAGCACAGGCTAAGTTACTGCTGAGAAATGGGAAGTTTACACTTTGAAAGATAAAATCTTCACGTCTATCATATATTCTAGTTTGTAGTCGTCCATCTGTGTCAGTATCAACGATATGCTCAAGATTGGAAGCAGATCTTCTGCTTTCGGTAGTATTCTTAATTTCGAATTCATCAGGATATATATTTATGAATAACATTCACTGAAATTGGGTTATTATTAATATTGTAGTCCTGTCATGTAATGTTGTCATTTTGGTGTTGTGTTTGACGTTGCCATAAAAGCGGGAGGTTTGGCATGCCACAAAACCAGGTTCAACCCACCATTTTTTTCTTAAAATGTCCTGTACCAAGTCAGGGAAATGGCCATTGTTATATTATAGTTCGTTTCTGTGCGTGTTACATTTTAATGTTGTGTTTTTGTTGTGTCGTTGTTCTCCTCTTATATTTGATGCGTTTCCGTCAGTTTTAGTTTGAAACCCGGATTTGTTTTTATCTCTATCGATTTATGAGTTTCGAACAGCGGTATACTACTGTTGCCTTTATTTACTGAGTGATAGAACGTCATCAATATATCTGAAATTTAAATAAAAGAACTTTACAAGATATTTTTGAGAAGGTTCTGTATGAAATCTGCTTCATATGAGTACAAAAAAACAAGTCGGCCAGTAGTGATGCACAGTAAGTACCCGACTGGCTGCTAAAATATCAATCCACCACACCAAATTTAAAAGTGGGACAATCGGAGATTAAACAAATATTCATAGCTTCTCATACCTAACCATTATCATTTTGATTGACTTTTCCAAACAGATGTACCTATTTAATAAAAGAATAGTATAAGTCTGTGCTCCTCGTTTTACATGAAATATCATTAACGCTGTCTGTAAAAGAGGGACGAAAGATACCAGAGGGACAGTCAAACTCATAGATTGAAAATTAACTGACAACGCCATGGCTAAAAATAAAGACAAAAAGACAAATAATAGTACACAAGACACAACATAGAAAACTAAAGACTAAGCAACACGAACCCCACTAATAATCGGGGGTGATCTCATGTGCTCCGGAAGGTAAGCAGATCCTGCTCCACATGTGGCACCCGTCGTGTTACTTGTGTTATTACAAATCCGGTAAATAGTCTAATTCGGTAGGTCATATTCGTGAAAAGGGAAGGGTATTGTAGTTACGACATAAGGAACATATCTGATATCATCTGTGAAACGGTTATTCCATAACGGTCAACCAACTCGTGATGGTGTCCGTAAAATTTACGAAGGGATGATTTCAACTTCACCATTTGGAACTCTTGGTTTAATAGCTTCCTTGTGAGCAGCAACCCTCTATCAAGGAAATCATGATAGGAAATACAAGCCCGGGAATATCGTATCAATTGGGAGATATATACTCCGTATGCAGGTGCTGCTGGAATGTTGCTACATAGAAATGGAAAGTTCACAATTGGGAAGCTGAAATCATCTCTTTTGTCGTAAAGTTTTGTTTTCAACCGACCCTCATTGTCAATTTCTAGATGTAAGTCAAGATATGAGGCAGACTTAACTGTATCTGTAGTATCCTTTATCTCTAGTTCGATGGGATAGATTCGTTCAACATAGTCATCAAATTTTGTATTATTTAGTGAGAGAACATCATCTATATAGCGGAACGTAAAGTTAAAGGATATTGCTTACTTCTTATCTTCCATCCTAAGAAGTTCCTGTATGAAGTCAGCCTCATAATAATAAAGAAACAAGTCGGCAAGAACAGGGGCACAATTGGTTCCCATTGGAATTCCGACAGTCTGTTGAAAAAGACGTCCTCCAAACGTAACAAATATGTTGTCAATCAAGAAATCAAGCATCTTGATAAAGTCAATTTTCAGAGAATTTTTTGTTTGAATCAGAGTGATTCTTTACAAAGTAGGATTTATCCCTCCCCAACACAAGATACTTGTATCTAAGTTCGCCATTCTTTTTTATGAAACAAAGCAATATCAACTCTTTCAATTTGTCTTTTAGTTTGGAATTGGGAATACTTGTGTAAAGTGTAGAAAAGTCAAATGTTTTAATACTATTGCAAGATGAGAGAGTCTTAGATTGTATGTACTCTAAAAGATCTTTGGAATTTTTTAGTATCCACATCTGATTCACGACACCTCTAGAATAGGCAGTTTCACAATAACTTTGAAGCCCTGCTTTGATTGCTGATAAAATAGATGTTAATAATTTAGAAAGAGGCTTCGTCGAGCACTTGGAAGACCCAGCAATATACCGTTGTTTGTAAGGAGGACACTTATGTAGTTTTGGTATCCAATACAGTGATGGAAGATCCAGTTCTTCATCTTTGGTTGAAATTCCAAAGGAACATAGAACAGAGCTATGATTATCCAGGATTTCCTCTTTGGTAAGTGTCGTGAGGGTATACTGTAAACCAACTTATTTTCGCGGATACTTTATTTCGCGTTTAGCCCTTTCTAGCCCACTTCGCGACGATTTAATTTCGCGATTTTCAAATTTGCTTGATGTAGTTAAATGAGGAAAGATCCAAGAATTACATATTCGCGACGATTTATATTCGCGTTTTTTTTCTACTCGCGAAAGACGCGAAAATAAATCGCTCGCGAAAATTAGTTGGTTTACAGTATGTTGAGTTTCCAAGTGAATTGTAAATACCTAATTCATTTATCAAGCAGTTTATATAATGAGATTTACATACAAAAACGATGTTGTTTGGGGCTTTATCTGCGGGGACAACAACATATTTGTCATGGAGGTAGGACAAGTGTTTTGCAACATTTGGGTCTTTAAAGATTGATGTAGCATTGGTATTGATAGACCGATTTAGTTTCTTAATTCGAATTTGTATCAACGACCTCACAGCCTTAATCCATTCGGAAAGAGTATCTACGTCTTCTTTCTCGCGTTTAGCCCATTGCCTGGCATAATCCTCGACTGAATCCATCAGTATTTTGAAGTTGTATTTCCAATTGATGGATTTAGGCTGCTCACGATATTTCGTGCTTTTGGATAACAAATTTCGCAGGGAAGTGTTATTGACAATGTTGAGGTCTCCGGTAATAACGTGGCCAGCCGGATTATATGTGAATTGGGAACTAGGAAAGGTGCAATCAGGAGGTTTAGACTTGGAGTCGTCAATGTTGAGATCCTGCAAAACGTGTTTGTAATTGAAAATTTTAGTTGCAATTGGTTTGGTATAGGTATAAGAAATTATTGGTACAGACTGATCTATAAAATAAGGAGGTATTTTCGACTGAACTAATCTATGATGAAGGATATTGCCTAAGTTGACGCCATCGAGACCTTTGTTGGCAAAGGAAAGTTTAAGAAAAGATCTTTTCTCTTTTTCATCTTTTTCCAATGCGAACTGGTTTCAAAAGTCTGTGACTTGCAATATCCGAAATGATAGCTGTAAGTTTGTATTGGTTTGAATGAGGGTTTGTAACAGTGGTTTCCAAACATAAATTGAACAGAAAATGAAGTTTTGAAAGGGGTAATGAATAAAGTTTCGTGCGAATGTGATGAATACCTAACGGCTTTTGTATAAATGGCAGCAAGTCATTAATAGAGACATCATGCAAAGTAGGTGATGTATAATGATGATGACCATGACTGCGTCTACGCCGAAGAGTAGAGTTGAAAATACTCATCACATTCACCGAGCTACAGGAAGGACTAGATAGAATACCTATACCATCAATTTTGTCATTGCAACCATATGGTGTCGCAGTTCCCAATTGTCGAAACCAGTAGTCCTCTTTTTGTCTACGGAGAGGCGTTGAAAGTTGAGGATTGTTAGTCTTGTGGTATATTTTTTCGATAATGCGAACTGTTATAGAAACGATGGAATGATCAGGCTGATTAAAATGCTGGTACAGAATGTCGTTTGCATTGAGGTTGATATCTGATCTATGGCCGCACATACGTTTGTTTAGCCTTCCTTTCGTTTCACCGACGTATACCAATCCGCAAAGGTTACACTCTAATCCGTAGACGACATTTATAGATTTACAATTCAGATCATCGTAATTTCTAGTAAAATAAGACTTTTTAGTTAAATTGCTAGTGAATTAAGCATCTGTTATTAAAATTTCACAAGTTTTGTAGCCATTTGCTTCACATTTAGAAATAAGACAGTGTTGTTCAGAGTCATCAAAATCCAAAATGTCTTTGAGGAGAACTGAACATGGCTGTGTATGTGTACTATTACTATTGTCACTAGTATGATGATCTGAATGAGTCATGTTTGGGATATTTGTCATGTCTGGTGATGAGGGGACACCTGCCGTATCAGACGACACCGTGTCCATGGTGACGTCTGTTTCGGATCTTTTTATACTGGGCGACGTCCGAGCCAGTATCCTGTTAGATCTTCGTAAATTCATGCAATTTTGCTACTGGGCGGATGATGTCCTCGGGAACAAAATGTCCACCAGCAGAGACATCGACCCAGTGGTTATAAAAGAGGGGCGATACCAGAGGGACAGTCAAACTCATAGATTGAAAATAAACTGACAACGCCATGGCTAAAAAATAAAGACAAACTTACAAATAATAGTACACAAGACACAACTTAGAAAACTAAAGACTAAGCAACACGAACCCCACCAAAAACCGGGGGTGATCTCAGGTGCTCCGGAAGGTAAGCAGATCCTGCTCCACATGTGGCACCCGTCGTGTTACTTATGTTATTACAAATCCGGTAAATAGTCTAATTCGGTAGGTCACATTCGTGAAAAGGGAAGGGTATTGTAGTTACGACATAAGGAACATATCCGATATCATCTGTGAAACGGTTATTCCATAACGGTCAACCAACTTGTGATGGCGTCCGTAAAATTTACGAAGGGATGATTTCAACTTCATCATTTGGAACTCTTGGTTTAATAGCTTCCTTGTAAATTTACTGTTAATAAACGATAAAATCATTCAAAACACTATATGTATATATATTTTTTTAATATCCCCAGGCATAGATGTCCTTAGCCAGCTTTGGCACAACCTTTTGGAGTTTTTTGTTTTCAATGCTCTTCAACGTTGTAATTGTTTTGGCTTTCCAACTGTTTCGATATAACCGCAACTGACGATTCTTATGTAGATGAAACGCGCGCCTGGTGTATTAGATTTTAAAGCTTTATATCTTTGAAGGTTTTTACAACCATTAGGAAGATGCCACTGCTGGTTATCGTTATATCGTCTTCAAGGGTATCACAAACCAAGTAGTCCGTGTTCCTGAGCTAACATGAAATTTCATTGATACCGTCATTTTCTGTAAAATTGCTGTTTGTAAAACGTTTAAACAATTCAAAATACTACGCACATGATGGGTCTTATGTAGATGAAACGCGCATCTGGCGTATTAACTTACCATTTCAAACCTGGTATCTTTGGTGATTTTTTTTCCAAAGAATTATCTACACGAAACGGCATTGAGCTCCTCCTAGTATATTTTTGATTTCAAGTACAGAAAAGGACTTTGTCTTATGCTGAAGGGGGTGATTAAATTTACACGACTTTCGAAATTAATTTAAACTTTTGTGCATGCCAATTTTCTATGATTTGAATTTTTTAATTTTATTTGTGGGAAGAGCTCGTAATACATCTAACAATAATTAAGTTTTGTTGTCTATGGACAGATACTTATAAGTGTCAAAAGTTCAATTGACTTATCAATAAAATTTTCAAAGATTTGTAATTGATCTATCAATCGTATCGAGTGACATTCAATTTCTTATTACAAAGGGTTCTTGTACGTATTAATAGGTATTGATGCTTTAATAGGAAACGGTCATATCGTTTATATCCTTTAGAAGATATATTTACTTTAGAGGTGGCGTCAAATATACCATAGTTTAACTTTTATTAAAACATTCTCTTGTGCTAGTGAAAAAATTCTAACAGAATAAATGTGAAGAAGTATATAAGAGGAATACATAGGTGTAACTATTTGGTGGACAATGTGCGTTTATCTGGATAATTTTAAAGTACATGTATTAAAAAATAAGGAGATGTGGTATGATTGCCAATTAGATGTATCCACCAGAGACCAAAGAACGACGATGTAAACAAATATATTTGTTCTCTTTTTGTCAGTTTGATAATTTGCTCCTATCTTCAAAAAGCCACAAAAAAAAAAGCCAAAAAGGATAAGAGAAACCTAGATGATTTTTAGAATTGTTATAATTTTCAAAGGACTATTTGCATTTAAAGTTTAGGTAGTTCGTAAATTAGGTACATCTTGCTATAAATCGTCAATTAACATTTAGTTCAAGTTCCCCTTGTTTTAGTCAGTTGAAAGGATAATAATGTTCGTATTAGAAATTGCTCTAGTTTGCCCTTTCTATACTATTTTTTGTCTATACACTTCATTCGGACCTGAGATACAGAGCAACTTGTCAAAAAGTTCTTGAAACAACTTTTTAACAATGTTACATAAAAGTTGTCATATATCATTTCGTCGTAAGTTTCACATGCTCTTTGCTCGTATAAGATGATTTTAAAATATGATATATATTGAGATAAACTCAAGTTGATTTCAAATACTCTATTATATAATTCTTTGATCATAACAACGAGTGTATATTATGAGTAATTGAAGTAAAGTATGTAGATCACACACTTAGATTCATTTTTATATCATATGTCTTTACAAATTTCTATATGAGATGATTACGAACGTTTATTTGAAAATGGTTGTGTGGGGTATAAATACATAGTTATATCCAATCTGAATTTGCTTTGCACGCTGAAGAACCTTTGCACTAATTCCTTGAGTGGTTCGTATGTGATATGTAGCAGGGCAAAATTTTTCCCTAACCAACAAACCGCCTAATTCGGTAGCAGTACAATTTCCAACTTGCAGAAACTTTTGATTTCTAAATAATGTCTGCATTTTTACATTAAAGTTTCTATAGAATGTAACACAGATATAGTTAAGATTTTTTTGAAACTTTCTATTATATCAAACTTCTCTAATTTCCCTCTAAAACATACAATTACAGATAATTGTAATTGTATCAGTTTTTTAAATTGATAATTGTTTGCTTACTTTAAAACTCAAGATTCTTTCAAATATATGTGTATCCTTAAAATTCACATATTCACATTGAATTATGTTTGGGCTTTTTAACTTAATGCAGTAAAAAACATAAGAATGCGTTCATGGTCACCAGATTGACCCACCTACTTATTATCCAATCTTGTTTTTTCTGGTTTTGTTTTTAACAAAATCTATATTTCTCACCAAACCACCTTGATGTCTTGATGACACATTTAAGTTATGTAACCATTAAAACCCATATCTTTTCTTATTTTACAAAGCAAATATTTGCTTTAATGTGCAAGAGGAACATAGATAACAAATGAGGCGTATGAATATCCATTAAAATCTCACTTTTCGGAAATTTCCTTTTTATTTGCCTCTTTAGCTTCACGCCGATCTAACTGTAAAATATCTTTTAAACTTTAAATTTTAATCGTACGAAATAGCTATTAAACCTCCCAATAAATTGATTCACACTAATCCGCAAAAATTCTCTAGCAAATAAAAACCGGCTTTTTGTGTCAGAATTTACCATAAATCTGTCCTGTATAAAAATTGTGGTCTCTCTAACATTATTGATCTTGGAAATATTAAAACTCTGACTAAATGAGCTTCAGCTCTTTATTGGCTCTTTCGTCACAGAATGATAAAGAACTTCCCGTTATTGTCCAATAACGGAGATAAATTTTATTACTTTTAGTCATTTTGATTTTGTACATTACAATCACCTCTGGATTCATCGAAGGCCGTTCTTATTTATGTAGTCTTCAATGCCACGCCGTTTGAAAGGTAAGACTTTAATATTAATTTTTATCGTATCGATTGTCAGATTTTCAAAACTAAACTGTCTCGTGTAAGAAAAGTATCCCTTCATATCAAGAAAATTACTATAAGGAAATATATCAATATATCAGTATTACATATATGTAGGTACTTTCTTCCTAATCTCTGTTTACTTTTCAATATTAGACGAGCCTAAGTTTTGACATCACAGACATAACTGAAGAGGTTTTATTCAAGAAACATGTGCTGACCGCACTAATGTCTATTAGGCTAAGACTTTATAATACGCTTTCATTTCACTAAAGTCTTATGAAATATGGCTTTCGATATAAATCCTCATTTCATAACCTATATGTGTAATTCTACTGAAGGCAAGGTCCCGATAGCCCTGTTTATTATAATATAAAAATAAGGAAATGTGGTGTGATTGCCAATAAGACAACTATTCGGCAGAGACTAAATGACGTGGACGTAAACAACTAAAAAAGGGCTACTAGACTAAGAGACATACAAATGTTTGCACCTGTCCTAAGTCAGGAATCTGATGTACAGTAGTTGTCGTTTGTTTATGTAATTTATACGTGTTTCTCGTTTCTCGTTTTTATATAGACTAGACCGTTGGTTTTACCGTTTGAATGGTTTTACACTAGTACTTTTGGGGCCCTTTATAGCTTGTTGTTCGGTGTGAGCCAAGGCTCCGTGTTGAAGGCCGTACATTGACCTATAATGGTTTACTTTTATAAATTATTATTTGATGGAGAGTTGTCTCATTGGCACTCACACACATCTTCCTATATCTATAGCATATAGAAAATTACAAGAAACTCAGGCGCGACAAAATGTGAAACAATTCAAAAGAGAAAACCAACTGCCTAATTTTCTATAAACACAATATACGGAACAATAATTTGGCATACAGCAGCCAACGATAACGACTTAATTACAGGCGCCTTACTAGATTAGTTTTTTTTTCAAGCCGTTGCAGTTACATTCACTTTTCAGAACTATTTTCGGTCGATATTATCGTTACTGAACCTTACGTCTCTGAAAGTACAAATAAATAAGAGGCATCAGTAGTTTATAGATGTTCAAACCTCATAAATCCGTTAAGATAACAATCAAAGCAAAAACAAAAACAAAAACTGAGGGGATAACATGAACTTCACAAAACAGCGAGACAGGATAAGCGTCTCTTGCTTTGCATGCATTACTCGCCATGAGAATGCACATTCAATCAAAATCTCACAATCGGGAATAGGACACTATCGGTAAATTTACAGATCAAACGACTGTTCTGGCTTCTAAAGACTGCGAATACAACTATAACGGTAACAACAAAAGAGAGTATGCTTTATACCGCAGGAATGTTTATAATTTACTTGAAGTGTACACTTGTTATTCATAGACTGGTCAAAATTATTTAAACCAAAGTTAGTTTTCTTTTTTAGTTTTTAGCTTTGATAACAAGATTAATGTAACAAACAAACAAAACCTTTCCACTGAAACTTTAACGTCAAGTGTAAACTTGCTGTATACAGGATAATTGAAAGCTGTAAACCAAATTACCATTACTTGTAAATGTAACAGATAATTAATATCACCGTAAAAGTTTTTGGCTTAATTTAATCTTAAAAATTATGAAAATTGGATATGTCGATTGTTCTGTTTAAGCCTGTTATCAAATTATCAAATAATTGTCGTTATAGCAGGATATTGGAAATCTTCAAACCAAATGAAATTATTACTATCACTGCAAGAGGTCTAAGATAATTACTCTACAACACTTGATATGGAATTTACACATAGAAATTTGTTAAAATTTTCAATTCTAAGAAAAATAACACCCGTGTTAAACTTGTATAAAAAAAGAAAGCAACAAACAATAAAAAGTAAAATCTCCGAAAAGAAATAACACGACCGTTCGAGGTGACAAAATGTTGATAAATGATGTAACACAATTTTAATACCAATTAATCACGCTGCAATTCTTGGAAATATTGATAGGTGTACTTGTACGTATCAGTTTATTCTTAAACATAGAAAATAATGTTTACTATTATATTTTTACACTAAAACAATGAATTTTTACACTCTTTATCTGTAAACATAATTAAAAAAGTAAAAATAATACTTTATAAATTTTATGTGTTTGAAGCGCTCTTCTGAATTTATTTTAATCAGAAACGCTCAAAGCCAAAAAATTGAGAGCAAAAGATGTACATAAGTACCTAGGCACACTAGGAGCTATATGATCAAAAGGGCCTACAATAACAGCTCAACCCATCTAAAGTAAATATGTCTGTTGATAGTTTGAACCTTTTTGTTTTCGTAATACTTCTAGGAAGTGTCATGTAATGTTGTCATTTTAGCGGTATTTTTAACATTGCCATATAAGCGGGAGGTTTGGCTAGCCATAAAACGAGGTTCAACCCACCATTTTTTCTTAAAATGTCCTGTACCAAGTCAGGAATATGGCAGTTGTTATCAAATAGTCCGTTCCTATGTATGTTGGCGTTTGTTTTTGTAGCAGTTCAGTGTTTCTGTTGTTCTGTTGTTTTCCTCTTATAGTTGATGTGTTTCCCTCGGTTTTGGTTTGTGACCTAGATTTATTTCAGTTAAATCGATTTATGACTATTGAACAGCGGTATACTACTATTGCCTTTATTTAAGACCTTGACTACTCATGAGGGTCTCGCACGGTCGGTTTTCTTACTAACTTTTGAATCCATAAACAGACAATTTAAGAATGTTTGTTATAAATCATGTCAGTACCGAAGCACTGACTCCTGACCTGATGATTCCACCTGGGACTAACAGTCCACCAGCAGCGATATCGACCCAGTGCTATAAAAAAAATGAAAATAACATTTTATGAATTTTATGCGTCCGATATACTTTGGTGTTACCTTCACCAGAACAGCTCAAAACCATAAAAGTATAAATACCTTAGCACATGAAGGGTTATATGACTAAACGGGACCTAAAAAAAAAATGTCAAATCAATCTAAAGTCAACTATGCCTGGGGGTGTTGGAGTCATAGAATCCATACACAAATATGAATCAAAGCTTTCAATTTATATACTAGTTTCTAAATCAAAAGAAAGTGATTAATTCACACACAAAAAACAAGGTTTGTTTAAAACGTTTTTTTTGGAAGTTGACATTGATTGTTTTGTTTTTTCCTCCTTAAAATGAGCCATCGCCTCCGTATACTTACCGATGAACTATGAGCAGCGAATTGTGTTCAATTATCAGTGTAATAAAGTTATTACTTGGAGAACAGAAACTTCTGATATACACAAAAAACAAAACATTAGAAACTTAGGTCAATGCCATTAAATGTACCACAAGTATAGGCATTGCTTTGGAATATATTATATTGGATAAATATTGAAAAATAAAAAAATTACGAATTCTTTATACTTTTCTAGAGCATATGTTTATCTACCGACATTGTAAATATATTTTACGCTTGCTGTCTGTTTTGAATGGACAACATCGATCCTGTACAATGTTGCTGTGAGAGCAGTTGGCTCCAACAAACGATAAAATATCATTGGAGAAACAATTATGATAGGCACAAATATACCGTTACGTACAAACTTTAGGAAATAACATAACTGATTACAGTCCGAGCAGGATATTGAAATCTAAAACAAATACAACATTCTACGTTAGTTCTAGGCCTAAAGAACTTTCACATGGAAAAAGTCGCTTATACAACAAGAAAAGCGAGCCTAACGGGACTGGGGTAATTAACTACCATTTCCATTATTTTCATCATCGTATGTTTAGATTTTTTTTTCTATATGAGCTAACTCTTATTTGTATAAAATTGTAAAAAATGTAGTAAACGACAAATCAATTGCAATTGTTTCGTGTCCATAATTTTTTTTTGGAATAGGAGTAAAATTATGTCCCAGATATGCCATGAAAGTATTCTGTACATTGATTTATTGCTTATGTATGTATACTTTATTGTCATCATTAAAACAAATGCCATTAACGTTTGAGGAAATCAATTTGCATAAAACTTTCTTAATAAGTTATAAAATTATTTGTTAAGGTGTTTGGACAATTTTGGTTGAATAATGGATGTCAATCATTTGTGTGTTTGCTCAGTCTCTATGTCGTCATTACACAAAAGAGTTTACACAATAAGGCAAGTGACTTGAATGCAGTAATCTGTTGATGTCCAAACGAAACCAGAACGAGGTTATGCTCGGTATTTGGTTGTTATGCTGGTTTTAAGAAAGTTAACTAGACCGAAGTTAATTTAACTCGGTATCCGGCTTTTCTGGTGATGTCAAAACATAACAAATGGGACGAAGCGCAATATCTTGATATTGCCAATCTTGTATGAGATAATGTACATTTGTACCCCTAAATGACGAGTATTATTCTATTGCTTGCGACTTTGTTACTTATCTTGAAAACCATGCATTATACCGTAAGTAAAGAGACATTAAAAAGAAAAAAAAATCATTAGGATAAGATCTATAGGAATTATTGCTCTTAAAAGACGATTTCTAACATTTGTTTGCATTTTTGACCAGAACTATACCAAAAAATAATCAGCAAGACAATTTGAACAAAAAGAGGATCTTAGCCTTGAACTATATTTTATTCTTCAATGTTGAAAAGGCACATAAATCAAGGTGAACGTCCTAGGCTCTTTAGAGCCTCTAGTTCTATTATATTTTTCATTAAACGAGTACAGCTGCAATTTTCAATTATATGTTCGTTTTCCTTTTTTTTTTTCATATTAAAGCTGTTCATTTTACACAGCTGTTTTAGTCGTCTTTTATTAATTTTCATTTCAAAGATATCTATCTGACTAACTGATGCAAGTATCTTAATCTTAAATATTAAATTGACTCCAAACTGTGAGATTAATTTATAATAATCGAACAGAGCGATAAAGACGTTTCAATATGAATTCTAGAAGCAAAAACGCAATAAAATAGAAAATAATACACATTTTATCAATGGGAATTTGGAAACCTAGTAACCAAATGCAATACCATTTTTGCTTCAGTTAAGACCCATGTATATTTAACCTTACTCTTACATATGAATGGAGAGTTCTAATAGTTTGTAGTATTATGTAATCTGATTATCCGTTCAACACCTGAGAAAAACCGTCACTACAGCATGGGAACGGATATGTGTAGGGAATTATTCATTCCGATTTTTACGCGCGAAATTGTGTGAAAATATATCATGTTCGGAAGTAGTGTTTGTTAAAATATTTTGGTTTTCTGTTCAAAAATCGATAATTATAACAACACTAAAAGACTTGTACGGACCTCCGAGAAAACCCAACCCTGATCGACATCTGTAGACCAGCAGGTGCACCAATCATCAACCCAGATGAATTAAAAGGACCTATATTATATAGTGTATCTGTTAACTATATCCACAAATAGATTCATTGCGTACTATGTAAATGTTACTGCATAAAGAACTGTCATCAGTCCTCATAAAATCTAATTGATCAAACCAATTTGCATTCATGTTTCAATAATAATTTCTAACATTATTTATACAGTTTTTAAACACACAACGTGGGACGAATCGAACCGAGTAATGATTTCAAAATTAATTAAGTGACTGTCACAGTGCTGTTGACCATTTTTTGTATTCTTCGCGTGCTTCACTAGCATACTAAAATACCATTGAGGATATTCTAATCAACTAATGAAGGTTCAAGTTCATGTGAAACCGAGAATATTACCTAACTGTTGTGAAAAATTACTGTAATGGTCTTTGTATGTTTTTAATTAGATTGACAGAACCTAAAAAACCGGAAAGGTTTGAGTAATTAGGCAATGACATTTTCTTCGATTTTCACTGAAATAACAATTATTTTTCGATAATTTAACCAACTATGACAGTTATTGCACATGACGTCTGATTATTTTTAATGATCCAAACGATTTTATAGGTATCAGTGATTTAAATAAGGTGCAACTTTAGACGCAAAACATTGATAGATAGAGACAAACGGGATAGAATAATCCTGAGCTGCATTTATTAACAGGTTTATAAGATGGTTATTTGTTGAAACAAAGCCCTGTATGGAAGCTCACATAATCTTGGTAATCTATGTGTTTTAAAATGTCTTGGTGTTAATATAGAAAATGTTGAAAATGAAACTATAAAAATGTTTTAATTAGCGGATATATGCTGTACAGGTTAAGGTTGTAGTATCTATTAAAAGACTAGCATATTTGCAAAATTTTGGTTTCAGGATTTTTTTTTACCTTTTTAACCACGTATCCAACTTTTATCAAACTTGCTTTGATAATGCCATATGGAATAGAAATGATCCGTTTTGATTTAAGGGTTAATATGTAAAATGTCAACAACACAGCTGTCAATTTTAATGCATATATGACCTTTATATATTCATAAACTGAATATATCCTGCAAACAGTATTTCTATAAAAGAGGGACGAAAGATACCAGAGGGACAGTCAAACTCATAGATTGAAAATAAACTGACAACGCCATGGCTAAAAATAAAAAGACAAACAGACAAATAAAAGTACAGAAGACACAACATAGAAAACTAAAGACTAAGCAACACGAACCCCACCAATAATCGGGGGTGATCTCAGGTGCTCCGGAAGGGTAAGCAGATCCTGCTCCACATGTGGCACCCGTCGTGTTACTTATGTTATTACAAATCCGGTAAATAGTCTAATTTTGTAGGTCACATTCGTGAAAAGGGAAGGGTATTGTAGTTACGACATAAGGAACATATCCGATATCATCTGTGAAACGGTTATTCCATAACGGTCAACCAACTCGTGATGGCGTCCGTAAAATTTACGAAGGGATGATTTTAACTTCACCATTTGGAACTCTTGGTTTAATAGCTTCCTTGTGAGCAGCAATCCTCTGTCAAGGAAATCATGATAGGAAATACAATCCCGGGAATATCGTATCAATTGGGAGATACATACTCCGTATGCAGGCGCTGCTGGAATGTTGCTACATAGAAATGGAAAGTTCACAATTGGGAAGCTGAAATCATCTCTTTTGTCGTAAAGTTTTGTTTTCAACCGACCCTCATTGTCAATTTCTAGATGTAAGTCAAGATATGAGGCAGACTTATCTGTATCTGTAATATTCTTTATCTCTAATTCGATGGGATAGATTCGTTCAACATAGTCACCAAATTTTGTATTATTTAGTGAGAGAACATCATCTATATAGCGGAACGTAAAATTAAAGGATATTGCTAACTTCTTATCTTTCTTCCTAAGAAGTTCCTGTATGAAGTCAGCCTCATAATAATAAAGAAACAAGTCGGCAAGAAGAGGGGCATAATTGGTTCCCATTGAAATTCCGACAGTCTGTTGAAAAACACGTCCTCCAAACGTAATAAATATAATATTCACGTATTTGAATGGTACTTCCATTTTTGATGTATTGTGTTGTAAGTCATATAACGTCAGGAAGGGAGGAATTTTAAGCAATCTGTTTTAAAACGATCAGATACCAGGTTTCTGGATTTAAGTTTGCCGGAAGAAATAAATTGAGCTTTTTTTTTCTCAGCAGCATCGCACTTAGTAATATCAAGGATGTCCAAACCTTCCAGATATAGTCATTATTCTAAGGCTTCATATATTGTACAAGTAACGTCTATACATCGTAAATGTCCAAGACTATAATTAAGAGCCGATATCGCGGAATCTATATCGATGATGAATTTAGATACCCATATTTTTCGATATCGCAGCAACATCGCGTCTTCGACACATACCTCATCTTCGTCCCATTACAATGAGGAAAATTTGTAGAACTCAGAACATACTTAGAGCGCGGAGTTTGGGAGACAATGGTTATCTACCTAAATTGTGTGTAGAGAAATCTATTTTATATAAATATAAAACAAAGCATAAGCATTTGCTATTCTTACTTTCAGCCATATATTGATAAACATTAAAGTTTCAAAAAAAAAAAAAAACTGTATAGACTAATTATCCAAATAGTTTTTATTACATGCTCGTTATTTTCTTCCATGATTTTTATAGAACATTAAGAAATCTTTCCATCACAGTCGTCATTCCGTTCACTAAAAAAAGTAAAAAAGTTAACACGTGTAGTCTAAAACGTTGTAGAAAGATCTAATCTTCTAGAAAAGAGGATTTGGGTATTAATTTATCATTACTATTGGTTCAGATGTGAGACTAAGCTTGTCAAGCTAAGTTTTATAGCCCAAGAATTTACTTGGGAAAGCTCATTATACCATGAATGTTAAAATGATAACTTGTTGTCGTAAAAGTTAATATTTTTTTTTATAAACTATACCAATTTCACTGATTATGACACGTATGTGCTCACCTCGAGTTCAACATACTATGGGCTCAGTCTCCGGCAAGGTCAAACCAAAGTAGCATTCGCCACTCCTTCGCTTAGCACGCGACACTGCGGAGGACGAAAAAGACGTGTTGGTTAATTGAAAATAATGGGTTCGTTTCGGGTGACATGTCTTCTTGTTGACTGTTTAACATTCGACTTGGCGTTTTGATCTAGTACAGGATAGCATAATTCATATTCTTATCCCTTTAATATGTTTCTTGTTTTGAATATGCATGTAATATTTGTTACTGAACGTACAAACATTCATTCATCATTCCGTTCAGGACACGTTCTTCTGTAATAACGTGTATATCAGTAATGATCAAGACTAAAAGGCTTACAAAGCCAAGTATATACAATGTATATAGGAGCATCAAACCAAATAGACCAATCCAAAGCAGTTAAACTGAACAATCTATGGTCTAATTAAAGAACACTTTATAAATTCCGTTCGCTCGAAGTGCTTTTTGGGTTTATCTTCATCAAGAGCTCTGAAACTTATTACTTTGAAAACCAGGGATATATAAATTGAAAGAAACGTTAGGTGTTATACGACCGAAAGGGGCATAAAATAGCATATAGCCAAATTCATCTAAGGTCATAAAAATAGATTTTTTCCTTTCATTTTCAAAGTTAACTTAACATATCATACCTCCTTTCATTTATTTTATTCTGGAAAGTACGTCGATATTATTTGTACCAAATTGCGTGGGTAGATATCATTTTTTGTGGTTTCCTTGTTGTCATTGTGAATCAAATTACATCGTCAAACAAGATTGTACCCATATAAATCAATGAAGAGTTAAGCCATAAAATGACCCATTCAATCAAGTAGTGTAAATTCGTTCAGTGGTCCGAATAAATTCAGATTATAAGGCATTTAAATAAAAAAGTATTTAGGAAAATGACTCAATTAGCTCCTTGTATCTTAAAATAGTGTCAAATTTGAAAATTATAGTTTATATTAAAGATACACGATTTTGGACTAAAGAATATTCATAGAAGCAATACATCAAAGATTTTCCCAATGACCTATATTTGTCCTAAGTCAATACATACTTTACGATTCTAATTACTGTGCTTTGTATGTTAAGCAGGGTAATAAAGGATTATTTGTGTTTATATTTCACGCCCGCTCAAAAGACAAATATTTTGTCTCCAAAACACAAAGAAATATACATGATAGTTTTCATTAGAGTGACAATATTTGAACGAACGTGATACTTTTAGAGTCACTAACAATAAAAAGTCAAGGTACTTTCGGTGCTTTTTATAAATTTCCTGACTTTCTGCAGAGCATTCCCGTCAGATAATGGTATGTACAGTAATTCATCTCACATTTGGTATTGACTTTTAGTTGAACAAAATTATTTAAGAATCAAACTGGTTCATCAGATCGACCTAAATAGTGTTTCAGAAAATTAGATTATGTAATCTATGCCATTTGTTTCTTTAACTTTGTCTATGGAAATATTATATAATACTTCTATGCTTTGACTATGTCAACGAAAATATGCATTCTAGTACTTGGTTTGTTTGAAAACGATAATCAATAAGTTTGCTAAAACTCTGTTTTAATTTCTTTACAATTTGAAATGATTTCTAATTGTATGGGATAAATTGTACAAAATAAAAAAAAAAACTGGTTTTATATGGTATATGGACTTGTATGAGGGCTTTTTATCCGTGATAATGGGGTTAAATTAAAATAAGATACAGAATGCTCTTGTATTTATTCAACTGTAAAGTCAATTCTGAATTTATGAAAAACTACATGTAACTGTTACGAGAATGTTAAATATCCCAATTATTGTTACAACGTGAACGAATATTATAGATTTGATCGAAAAAACTTTTATTCGATTTTCCTCTGTTTTGACATCTTTTCTTTACATCTGATAATGTATTACAAACAATTTAGTTTTACACTCCCAACTCATGGTAATATATGACAGAAGTTTCACTATAGCAATGAGCGTGTTTAGTATTGAACAGAATAGTCATGAGGCATTACTTAACTTTATCGGCCTGGTAAATGTACTTGTGCATGCAGAGGATAAATATAGATCAAAAATCTTTACAACTTAGTCTTTATTTGCAAAAAGAATATAACATTGTCACCATTTTCGGTGTCTTCAATTTAATTATGAAACAGAGTTCATAGATTGTTATGACTTTATTTGGCTTATTTTGGTATAACGGGAAGTCCTTCTAAGTAAATTTTGATAAAACTGTCTTTAATTGCCATTAAAGAGATTTGAAAGTATTGTTAGACACTATGAAACTATATGCTACATACGTGTACGTAAACATTTGATAAAGGAAAATTAACCAGAGAATTTGAATAGTTGAATATAGAAACAAAATAAAAAAACGCTCTCTCTCTCTCTCTTTCCATTGTTTGGAAAAGTTGAATTTATTTAATATTCAAATGTAAAACTGCAATTGTAATTAACTATTGTTAACTTTGGTCAACCACTAAATCAACCGCATATTATACATATTTCGCTGCAAGACCAATCTCTAATCTCTAAAAGTCTGACCATGTATGACACTAAATGTGTTTAACAAAGTGTATTATAACTGTAAACATAGTAATTTGTATCATAAAAAGTGTCAAAATTTGACAAATAAAAATTATTCCAATCCACATAAGTGTGGAAATACAGGCTAATCTCTTAATCCTGATAGTAGTTTATTTAGCATGTACGTAGCTTAGTTATATTTTATTAATCCGTTTTAACGGTGATTTTAAACAAGTTTTATCACGAGTTTCTATTTAAATCAGTTAAAGATGTTTGCTTAAAGTTTAACCTTTCAATCAGTGATTACTAAAGGGCGGTGACTAATTTTAGATGGAATACAGATTGCACTTGTATTTGATCATATTTAAAGTTGTTTAGAGACCATGCCTTCCGTAAACAAATCGTAGACGATATGATATGAACACGTTGTGTAATAAAATCTCGAGCATTTAACGTCATTCAGATATTGGATATTTTATAGATACTTAAATCAATTACCCAGTATGATAAACATTCACCAGGTGATATATTTGAGATTTACGAGGTATGTACCGTTTTCTTATAATTTTAAAACTTTGATTTTTGTTTTTTTTTGTCGTTCTAAATTTCGTTTCGATAGGATATTCATGATTATATAAAATTGATTTTAATCGCCCAGAAACGAATAAGCTATAGTTGAAAATGTTATACGGTGAAAAATAAATATTTACTGTCTTTTTAATATTTCATTTATACGACATGTTCTTGATGGTAATTCATTATTTAGGAAGATGTAAGATATATGATTGTAACTAGTGTTTATGCCTTATGAATAATTTAGTAGCAGTTTCTTTTGAATTTGAAATAAAATCCGTTCTGATTCTCTGGTTGCTAGAAACGAATAGTTTAAAGTTACAATTATTTGACATTAATTTTGATCAATATTAGTATAGATATTATGCAACGGAAGCATGTATATGAATGAAAATTAAACTATCAAAGTGTTAATTGCACGTTGCTAAACTGTTAATTTTTTTTTATCTCTGCATATAATGCGTTGTGCAAGCAGGTTATTTAGGTTATTGCTAAAACCAATTTAAAAAATACATTATTCTCATGTATCTTATTGAACTTGAAATTAAGGATATTAGATACTACTGATACGTGCAATTAAGTTTATTATTCAATAACATGTACAAAATATCTACACCATCCCCTCAAAATTGACACTGATGAACAACTTAAACGCAATGTTTTTTGACAAATAGGGGTCGTTTTTTTTAAATGGGAGCGTTCTCTTAATTCAAAAACTTCTCAAAAAATTATAACAAGGAAACATGTCTTCCACCATAACTTTAAAAGTTCTGTAACCATAAAAACTAATTTGTTGGTCGTTACATTGTTTCACCTTACTGTAAACACATGTTTATATGATCCAACATGTAAATGTGGTTTGGATATTGAGGACATGCACCATTTTTCTTTGATTGTCCTTTCTATCTAAATGAAAGGGCTATTCTTTTAATGGTCTCAGCTGGCTTCCCGAAGGCTGCGAGTTGGACTTAAAACTATTGGTTTTGGAAAAAACTCTTTCCTATGATCAAAATGTTCAAATTGTTAAACAAGTATTCAGTTTTATAAAGAGATCAAAACGATTCCTCGTAGTATAGTATCAGCATAGGTAAAACACATCATCATCATTATCATCACCATCCTAATCTCTGTCCGTTCTTTCCACATTCTCTCCTTTTTCAGTATAGTTTAGTAATATTTATGTTGTTTATATTATATGATGCATGCTCATGCTCAATTTGTATTATTATATATATTGTATTGTGGAGAAGACTTTATAAGTATGTTTTACTTGTGTCTGATCCTTTTTGCTTTGAGCAAATAAAATATGTTTAAACTAAACTGTAAACACATGTTTATATTATTATAATTGTCGTTAATGCTACATGTATTTCTTAATATGACCGTTGGTTGTGATATTTGCCACTGGACATGACTGTTGAATCTTAGGTTGTGATGGCGGCACGCATAACATTAGATGTTTATCCTGTAATGCGCGCATTATAAAAGATGATTACCCTGTGTAATGAACTCATAACATTATATGTTTACCCTGTGTAATTCACGAATGACACGTGATGTTCATTCTGTGTAATGCACACATAACATGAGATATTTACCCTGTGTAATGCACGCATAACATGAAATCTTTATCCTGTGTAATGCACGCATAACATGAGATGTTTACTCTGTGTAATGCATGCATAACATTAGATGTTTACCTTGTGTAATGCATGCATAACATGAGATGTTTACCTTGTGTAATGCACACATATAACATGAGACGTTTACCCTGTGTAATGCACGCATAACTTGAGATGTTTCCTACATAATTCCGATTGTTTCCACATTCATTTTGGCTATTTGTATCTTGACGTTTGATATTTCATCTGACATCTAAACACTTCCTTGATGTGTACTAACACAAAATTGACAAAAGGAAAACGATATACCTTTAAAACATTAGCAAAATTTAGTTGATATGATACAATTACTATGCTGGATTTCCAGCTGAAATTTCACTTCATGCTTTTCAATTATTAAAATTAACACAGTTTACAATAAATTGTGCATCATTCAATTATCATGATTATTCCCTTGTATTCCTCTTTTTACTATAACAAAAATATTGAGTTTCTCTTTCAAAATAGTCAACATACTCTGGTTTCGTCACAAGTTTGTTTAAGATATGCAAATTTTCAAATCTTGTATACAAATCAAACATTATGTTATCCCTTTGTAAAGGATTGCAATCTTTAAATATTTTCATGATGATGCAAGGCTACTTTTGCTGAAGATTAACATGAATCATTGCAATCCCATTTATAAGGATATCTGGTCTGATATTTATAATTCAACAGCCATTAACACCTTCGTAGTATGTTCAAAACTTCTGTCAAGCAAGAGGTAACTGTCAAATTTCATTAAAAGATGTAGCGCAACCATTTAAATATATTAATGGGTTTCATATGAATTTGTTAACCTGATATTAACCCCATGTATTGTACACAATTTACAATAGTTCGATCAAAATGTTTGATTTCTGTCAATAAGTGTAGATTTCAATCAGTTCGGAATCGATTACTTGAGTTGATAAACCTATAATAAGATGACCTTCAAATTTTAGGCATTATTGGTGGTAATTGCATTTGAAAATTACTTTGGGGATTTTTTTTTTTCTTTGCGAAATGACGTTAATGCTTGTTTGTAACAAAATGAAGTATTGTTGCTCTCCTTTAATTTCATGTTCAAAATATTCTGT
Source organism: Mytilus coruscus (assembly GCA_017311375.1). Classification (NCBI taxonomy): domain Eukaryota; kingdom Metazoa; phylum Mollusca; class Bivalvia; order Mytilida; family Mytilidae; genus Mytilus; species Mytilus coruscus. The sequence continues at coordinate 59,872,243 of CM029604.1, read as the reverse complement.
CAGTGATTCTTAAGATTGTTATTGATATTAAATCGTTTGTAAATCTTAATGTTTTGCAAAGGAATATCAGTAAAGGAAAATGTACAATGTAATTCTTGTATTTTAATGACGTACGTTATGAAGGTTAATACTTTAAGATTCAAACTTTATTTTCAAAATGCAAACGATTTACATAGATACAGAATAGAGAATATTTTGTAGTGACAATTCTAATAGGTTTGAAATGTTCATCATTGTTAACCATTATAAAGGTTGACTATAATATAGAAATATGGACACCTTGACTTATCCTGTCCAGCAGTAAAACCCATGCTAAGAGGTTCCCCGTTTGGTTATGCAGGATATATAATAAATGCACAGATACGTACGATTGGAATGGGACGTTGAATCCGATGCCTACTGTGAGGAGAATACAATTGTATAATATAAAACCCCTGTACGTAGCCTACATGTTGCAAGGTAACATTTCTGCTCCTGTCCAACATAATTACCATCTTTGTCAAGTGGGGCCTAAATATCCAGCTCCTCATCCAGGTATACCAACTTTGTCAAGTGGGGGCCTAAATATCCAGCTCCTCATCCAGGTATACCAACTTTGTCAAGTGGGGGCCTAAATATCCAGCTCCTCATCCAGGTATACCAACTTTGTCAAGCGGGGCCTACATATCCAGCTCCTCATCCAGCTATACCAACTTTGTCAAGTGGGGCCTACATATCCAGCTCCTCATACAGGTATTCCAACTTTGTCAAGTGGGGACCTACGTATCCAGCTCCTCATCCAGCTATACCAACTTTGTCAAGTGGGGCCTACATATCCAGCTCCTCATCCAGGTATACCAACTTTGTCAAGTGGGGGCCTAAATATCCAGCTCCTCATCCAGGTATACCAACTTTGTCAAGTGGGGGCCTAAATATCCAGCTCCTCATCCAGGTATACCATCTTTGTCAAGTGGGGGCCTAAATATCCAGCTCCTCATCCAGGTATACCAACTTTGTCAAGTGGGGGGCCTAAATATCCAGCTCCTCATCCAGGTATACCATCTTTGTCAAGTGGGGGCCTAAATATCCAGCTCCTCATCCAGGTATACCAACTTTGTCAAGTGGGGCCTATAATGCACGCATAACATAAAATCTTTATCCTGTGTAATGCACGCATAACATGAGATGTTTACTCTGTGTAATGCATGCATAACATTAGATGTTTACCTTGTGTAATGCATGCATAACATGAGATGTTTACCTTGTGTAATGCACACATATAACATGAGACGTTTACCCTGTGTAATGCACGCATAACTTGAGATGTTTCCTACATAATTCCGATTGTTTCCACATTCATTTTGGCTATTTGTATCTTGACGTTTGATATTTCATCTGACATCTAAACACTTCCTTGATGTGTACTAACACAAAATTGACAAAAGGAAAACGATATACCTTTAAAACATTAGCAAAATTTAGTTGATATGGTACAATTACTATGCTGGATTTCCAGCTGAAATTTCACTTCATGCTTTTCAATTATTAAAATTAACACAGTTTACAATAAATTGTGCATCATTCAATTATCATGATTATTCCCTTGTATTCCTCTTTTTACTATAACAAAAATATTGAGTTTCTCTTTCAAAATAGTCAACATACTCTGGTTTCGTCACAAGTTTGTTTAAGATATGCAAATTTTCAAATCTTGTATACAAATCAAACATTATGTTATCCCTTTGTAAAGGATTGCAATCTTTAAATATTTTCATGATGATGCAAGGCTACTTTTGCTGAAGATTAACATGAATCATTGCAATCCCATTTATAAGGATATCTGGTCTGATATTTATAATTCAACAGCCATTAACACCTTCGTAGTATGTTCAAAACTTCTGTCAAGCAAGAGGTAACTGTCAAATTTCATTAAATGATGTAGCGCAACCATTTAAATATATTAATGGGTTTCATATGAATTTGTTAACCCTATATTAACCCCATGTATTGTACACAATTTACAATAGTTCGATCAAAATGTTTGATTTCTGTCAATAAGTGTAGATTTCAATCAGTTCGGAATCGATTACTTGAGTTGATAAACCTATAATAAGATGACCTTCAAATTTTAGGCATTATTGGTGGTAATTGCATTTGAAAATTACTTTGGGGATTTTTTTTTTCTTTGCGAAATGACGTTAATGCTTGTTTGTAACAAAATGAAGTATTGTTGCTCTCCTTTAATTTCATATTCAAAAATATTCTGTCAGTGATTCTTAAGATTGTTATTGATATTAAATCGTTTGTCAAATCTTAATGTTTTGCAAAGTAAAATCAGTAAAGGAAAATGTACAATGTAATTCTTGTATTTTAATGACGTACGTTATGAAGGTTAATACTTTAAGATTCAAGCTTTATTTTCAAAATGCAAACGATTTACATAGATACAGAATAGAGAATATTTTGTAGTGACAATTCTAATAGTTTTGAAATGTTCATCATTGTTAACCATTATAAAGGTTGACTATAATATAGAAATATGGACACCTTGACTTATCCTGTCCAGCAGTAAAACCCATGCTAAGAGGTTCCCCGTTTGGTTATGCGGGATATATAATAAATGCACAGATACGTACGATTGGAATGGGACGTTGAATCCGATGCCTACTGTGAGGAGAATACAATTGTATAATATAAAACCCCCCTACATTATACTTTCAGGGGTCTGTACGTAGCCTACATGTTGCAAGGTAACATTTCTGCTCCTGTCCAACATAATTACCATCTTTGTCAAGTGGGGGCCTAAATATCCAGCTCCTCATCCAGGTATACCAACTTTGTCAAGTGGGGGGGGCCTAAATATCCAGCTCCTCATCCAGGTATACCAACTTTGTCAAGTGGGGGCCTAAATATCCAGCTCCTCATCCAGGTATACCAACTTTGTCAAGCGGGGCCTACATATCCAGCTCCTCATCCAGCTATACCAACTTTGTCAAGTGGGGCCTACATATCCAGCTCCTCATCCAGGTATACCAACTTTGTCAAGTGGGGACCTACATATCCAGCTCCTCATCCAGATATACCAACTTTGTCAAGTGGGGGCCTAAATATCCAGCTCCTCATCCAGGTATACCAACTTTGTCAAGTGGGGGCCTAAATATCCAGCTCCTCATCCAGGTATACCAACTTTGTCAAGTGGGGGCCTAAATATCCAGCTCCTCATCCAGGTATACCATCTTTGTCAAGTGGGGCCTAAATATCCAGCTCCTCATCCAGGTATACCAACTTTGTCAAGTGGGGCCTAAATATCCAGCTCCTCATCCAGGTATACCATCTTTGTCAAGTGGGGGCCTAAATATCCAGCTCCTCATCCAGGTATACCAACTTTGTCAAGTGGGGGCCTAAATATCCAGCTCCTCATCCAGGTATACCAACTTTGTCAAGTGGGGCCTAAATATCCAGCTCCTCATCCAGGTATACCAACTTTATTAAGTGGGGCCTAAATATCCAGCTCCTCATCCAGGTTTACCAACTTTGTCAAGTGGGGTCTAAATATCCTGCTCATCCAGGTATACCATCTTTGTCAATAGGGGCTAAATATCCAGCTCCTCATCCAGGTATACCAACTTTAAAGATTCTTTGTTCTTGTCCTGATTATGCGTGAAATGGTTGCAAATGAACGTTAATTAATAAAGCAAACAATTATCATAATTACAATCATTCATCGTTTTAAAATTAGAATCAAATGAATAGAATAGACATTAAGAGCTATCTGATTGAAAAAGGGATTGATTTTTTTTTCTACTTGACCTTTAATACATTTAACTGTCGTAACAAGAAAAATGAATGAAATATTTTTCAATCATTATGTCAAAAATACGTTTAAGATAGGGTCCTAATTAGAGAGAGAATAAGGTAATGTTTACGCAAACAGTATACGACTTAAAAGCTCAAATGCATTGACTGGAAAATTACCTATATATTACATACAGATTATGAAAAATTTGTAACAGTGGATGGCGCTCCTTCTGAAAATTTAAATTCCTGAAGGAAATGGATCAAACGATTACTTCAAACATTATCTAATAATGCGAAAATTATCATATTATTAGAAAATTGTTAGAAATATTGTTAGTCACAATTTCATAATGAAGAAATTGTCATTTTCATAATTTGAAAAATATCAATGGCACTATACATGGTGAAGAAAATATTTCAATTGTTCTCTAAAGTAAATATCCAATAATCCTTAAAAAGGATAACGGGAATAACCAAAAATATCAAAGTTCAACAGACCACCCTCCCCCTCCTCCCCCGCCTCCTAAACCGACCACACTACACTCAAAGGAAATAGACATTCAAACAAAGACAAAAACAAAAACAACTTACAACACATGGTAACACATGGTCCAGACAGCCTGACCTGGTAACAGGCAAACAAAGTGGAGGGATTAAACCAGTTTATGTGCGGTCACGTTTCCTCTCCATTTGCCTGTCTAGACCATATTTTGGTTAAGTAAAGCACACAACTAAAAACCTGTACAGTATAGCTATACTAACAGGATGACTTGAACAAGGAAATATAATTTGGAATAGATTGCAGAGTCAAAATGGACTCGCTACTACACGAGTCCAGCTAAGGTAGCCCTAACTGTTATTTTAAGTAACGTATAGAATTCATCGTTGTTGTTTTATATTTGAGGAACAATTTTTGAAAGTGTTAAGCATATACGAATTACATTTTGGTTGGCGTATATTCACTGTCTATATATGACTCAAAGAAGCAATTGATACTGTTTCTTGTAATCTACTTAGATCATGTAGATGTCGTTCAGGTTTCATCAAAATTTGCGTAGTCTATAAGAAAAGTTTGTTTTAAAACTTAAACCTGAATGATATACATCCTATAATCTGTATTTGCATTTGTATGATTGTGTTGTTCTTTCAAACTTAATTTTGGCGATTATCTGCATCATGTGTCTGTGGTTGTTAGAAAATCGATTGCTTAAAAAGTGTTTTAGACATATGTATATGTTAACATTTAACTTGGAAATGAATTGAAAGAAGAGATATAATCTTATTTGAAAACAAAAGATTCCATTGTAACAACTCTTTAGGGGTTCTTTAGGTGAACAACTGCAAAATTTCTGCCCCCATCATATTAACTGTTTCTGAGCGGCAATCCATACAAATTTCCCGCCCTAAACCCGTCAATACACATTGGATTGAGTTTTTGTTCATGCATATAGTTTTTCGTCTTGCATTTGCAAAAACATTTCCCACTTGATGTTTAGCAAACAAGCAATCAATCAATAGAAAACAGGAAAAGTAAAACAATTCACTCGTCCTAAAGATTCCAACATTCCCTCTATTTTACTGGGGAAGAGCTTTCACATAATGGAAAATAAGAATCTTAATGTACACATATATATACTTGAATGTGCATTTTAAAAGTGTGAATCTGTATATAAACTTAATACCGTCGCTTAAATTTAACATATCATCAAATCCGTACCCTTTAAACATTGAAATTTAAATGTAATTTATCTCCTTTTTTACTGTAAAGTGACAGGTGTGAATTTATAATCATTTGTATTTTATATCAAGGCGTTACGTTAAAACATTTAAAATAAGCACTATATTGCAGCATGGCCCATAAAACTCTAATGAATATCCTGTAAGCATATTTTCTTTACCATGCATTTAATACGACTTTAATACTACTTCGATTTATGAAAGAAGTAATACCCGAGCATGGTACAGTTTAGTTATACATCTGATTAGAAATATTGTGGACGTAGTTGGCAGAATTTGTTTTATACCGATAGAGTCTACAAGTATTAGTAAATGTGTTCGTTCTTTTACTGAACGTAAAGTAAGGATCAAATCAAACTAACAAAACTTAGTGTTCTATATGTGCCTATCCCAGGTCAGGAGGTTGTCGTTGTTTCATGTCTGTCATATTTGTTTTCGTAAATTGTTTTGTTATAGGCCGTTAATTATCTCAATTGAATTGTTTCATATTTTTCATGTCGGGGCCTTTTATAGCCGACTATACGGTACGGTTGTCACATTGGCAATCATACTTCATCTCCTTATCTTCAGAAATATGATGCATGATACACAGCAAATCAAAGAAAGTATCGAAAATAACAAATACAATTTGAATTTGATTTTTTTAAATATTTTGCAAATAAGAGATTATAGCATATTTCTTTGAAAGAAATCCGTTAATGCATACTAGACTGAAAGCGCAACTTGTTTTCCGGGTAAAGTTTGATAATGCTTGAAATCGTTCACTTGTTAAGGTAGTAAAACATCATTGGCTTTCATTGTATTTTGTATGAGCTTTCGAGATGAAGGTTAATTCAGAAAGGCGCTTCGGATGCATCTAATTTATAAAGTTCTATATTCATTTCACTATTTAACCTAGTCTTAATCATTCCAGAATGTTGATGTCCGTAATGTATAACTGACCTAATCGTACCCGATTATCTCGTGCAGGCATACAACCAATTTTTTGCGTTTTTATCAATGTTATACCAAAAAGCGCCAGTATAGGCGACATAATAAACAATTGCCATTAAAATTAATATACATAAGCTTAAAAGCGTTTGTAAACCTAAAGTCGTTTTTATTACGAAAACAATTGGCAGTTACATGTTTTGAAGAAAGAATTCAGCCATTACACTTTCAAAAATATTTTCTTCTTCTGGTATTTAGCAACAAAAAGGTTCATTGATGTGACCAAAAAAGATAAGTAATGGGAATCTGTAAGATGATTATTTTATTCTTAATACCGCATACTACTCATTGTTTGTATGAAGTGTCCCACGCTCTCTGCAAAAAAAAAGAAGATAAATTACAATGATTTCAGTGGGAAAAAGGGAGGGGGGGTATGAATATTGAGCGCAAGGATTTAAACATAAAGTTTTACCAATAGGGGCTAGATATCTGCCCTTAATCCCTTTTGACTCGTTGCATAACCTTAATATCAAATTGAATTTTTATTTAATTTGTTGGCATGAAACATTTGCCACTGGACGCTATCCAAACGACAATCAATTAATTGATTAATTAATAATTTATCCTGACATCGGACATACATTCTATTTTCTGTCAGGTTCTTTTTCTTCCAGTTTTTTTACCTCTCAAAATACAAAATTTGAATTTTCATGTTAACACAAAGATGTATCAATGTTCGAGAGGTTCATGATATATATTAATACGTCATTGACTTTTACACGTATAGTAAGGATACTAGTTGAATGACTGTTTTAATCAACTTTTATTGATGAATGTACATTGTATGTACTCCTCAATTTATTCTTTGAAGATAAACAAAGGTTTTTATGTCAATGTATTCAATGCATGTTTATCCTAAGTACAAAAACGGCTCTAACTTTATGCTACTTGGGTTTAAAGTTGTTGATCGGCCCAGTATTTGTTTTATAATTCAAACAAGTTAAAATATACCTGTGATCCGATTGGATAACCAAACATTCATCTTCGATATCAAGCAATTCTTAGTAGAACATACTATGCATAACTATAGATGGTTATGGTTTGAATTATGTAAAATTTGTGTGTCGATAAAATAAATAAGTATACTTATTTACATGTTAAGTATACTTATTAACAAGTTTATGTCGTTTCTATACTAATAGGATTTCTGTTTAGGGCCAAGGTAAGTCAATTATTATTGAATTAATTAATGCATATTAAGTAGGAATGTATATTTCAAATCACCGGAACACAACCATCGATAGTAAATGTGTCATTAAAGAAGAAAATATTGTGCGCATCAAGAATTTATTAAAATTATAGGGAAGTAAATGGATTTTGCGTTATAAAAGTTTCATTTATAAAGGAAGATTTAAAATTTATATTCACATTGAAAGGTAAGCTTTCGTTTTAATTTCCCAATAGGAAGAGTTAATTTGTCAGTATCTGAGTTACTAAAACGACTTTTAAAAGATACTTTCTAATTACATAAAGACACGTTCTTTGAATTCAAATATTTCTTACATGCCAGAGGCGAGGGGTAGGGAGCTCAGGTCGCCCATTATGCAGCTACATATATGGTAAATGCATAGACTTTTAAGATGTCAAACTCCTAACGTTGCCAATTTTGGAGTCCCCCCCTTTCAAAATCCTGGATCATAGCTAATTGCAAAATCAATGGTACTTTTCGCGATTTAGCGAATTCAGAAGATTGCATATTCTATATATATTCCTTTCTAATTGGACATGCCTGTATACCGAATACCAAACCCGATAAATGACGCGAAACATGCGAGAAATCTTTGATTTGTTTGTCAAACTACAGTACTTGTTTACAAAACTTTGTGCATTTTGGGAAAACTTGTCACTTTCATAATAAGACATTAATGACAATGACTAGACTGATTGTGTCAATAAGAAATTATCAGCCGATTTGGTCCAGATTTACTGTATACGTACGGACTATGTATATCTCAAATTCATACAACTTTCCAATTCTCAAGTCTTCATGGCTATTTAACCAAGATTTTAAAAGGTCTTAATTGTGTATTACGTTCAAATATATTATTCTTTATCTATAAAGTTTACTTTAATTTGCCTCAGTTTACTTATGTGAAGTAGGATAATCTATTTATTAATAAGGAAATTGGAAAGCATATTTGAACAAGAAATCACTAAGCTAACATTACATTTTAGATTTTAGAACCTAAGTACTAATCGATCGGAGTTTGAACTATCAAATATATGTCTTGTACGATTCCAATTGAGGTCTGCGGTAGCCAAATTAAAATATTATTGGGCGAAAGAACAGTAAATATTGGCCACGGAGACATTGATTTTTGAATTTGGTAAATTATACAAGATTTATTTGCAGTTCATGGTTTTCAATAGATTAACATTGATAACATTAAACAGTTACGGTCACTTAGGATACAATTAAATCTGAAATGTTAAAAATGCGAATCATTTCCGCGACGAAGCACGGAATTCAGAGTCATAATTTAACAAGGGCATCTAAATTAATTTTGATTTACCTTAAATGACAGGAAGAAGAAGAAAAGCACGAAGAATAATTTATATACATAAACAAAATCAAATAAAAGTTTAGTGACATGCATTTATGTTTATATCAATTAACATCTAAATATGACTACATCTATATATATACTGACTAATGAAGTTGACATTTTTTTATTTGACAGTTAAGTTACAAACAAGTGCACGTTTTTTTTAAAAACAACTGCTCATGGGCTAAAATATTGTAAACCGAAGTTAGCAAAACTTCAAAACATGTCCAAAGACACCCGTGTACTCTTTAAAGCTTCATGCATGTGTTGTATGTTTGAATATTGTATGAACTTTGTGATTTACATTGCATGATTTATATGTTCTAAAATTCAATATTCAAACTAAAACAAGACCATGTTATATACAATATGAAATATTAGTTCATGCCAGACAGTTTACATTACATCAATGACTACACGACCTGTTGTTGCAGGTCGGGGACTTTTTAAATAACATAGCAGTATCAGAATGCATATTAGATAGGGCGTTCTTAATCAAATCTGTCCTTAAAGTCACATAGGGCGACACTATATGTACTTCTGCATGTTTTTATTAGTGTAACCATCTTGTCATAAAGACTTTCAATGCCACTTTTTAAAATGTATTTTATTTATCATGATATGTTATGTCAATGTATTGTAATTGTGACTTGTTTTAACAATTATAATCGTTTAAATGTAGCAGTGTCCATCGTGGGTTCTTGGAGGGGGAACAAAAAATATCTATCTATATTTATCTGTCAGTATCCCATACCTAAGAGTAAAGCGTCACTTGCTCATCTCAACCCATGCAGCTCTACGTTTGCTTTTTTTTATGAAGGGTTTCATTAATTTTTCTTTGGAAAAGGGGGGGGGGGGGGAAGGGAGGGGGCAGATCTCAAATATACCGCTTATATTAAATGTATATTATGCAGTTCATAATTTTTTAGCCATCTTTAATTTTTAATGAAACTGCGATGACAGATGATATAAATCTGTAAATGATATCGTGTCAATGGACGACTACTTTATATTTTGTTAGTTCACAAGTTCATTATTATAACATTAGACATTTGTAAACGTATAACAACATATACATCAAGATATCACTGATCTTTTATATTTCAGGTCACAATAATACTGTGAGCTGGGCGACAATAATGCTTTGAGCTTTGGGATAATAATGCTGTGAGCTGTGCAACTTAGTAATTGTGGACAATTAGAAAAACAAACAATACTCGGCTTCAGGTGAGATGCTTTTATGTTTATTTATTTTTTTTTATTTTCTGTTATTCAGATTATTGATGATCATGGATCTATGCAAGATTAAGCAATATACCAGGTTGACTATTGTTCCGTAAAGTGCTTCCTATAATGCCAACATAATTTGTTCAAGTTGTATCACCTGCATCTAACAATACATCAATTATTTAGTTTTATAATTACAATCTGTAATTATGCACCATAATGCATTTCCTATTGAAGGTGACACAATTAAGATGCAAATTTTACTAGAACTGCTGAACAGTTTGTGATTCAATTCGTCACGTGACTTTGATAAATGAGATAAACCTGTCTGAATACCACGACTATATGGATAAATGCAAACTTGATGCATAGCAGAAAGTGGAATTGTTTAATGAAACAGGACCGGATATAGTTTTCTATTTAGGAAACAGGGGTGGAAAGTTAAATATTTAAAAGCCAATTTATTGTTAGACATATTAACGTGTTCTAGAGATACTAGACAGCATCTTTAAAATGTAAAAATAAGAAGATATGGTAGGATTGCCAATGAGACAACTCTCCACCAGAGACCAAATGACATAGATGTTAGAAATTATAGATCACCGTACGGCCTTTATTGAGTTTATTATTGGTACGTAGGCTAGATATATCCATTATTTATGTGTCAATGGATGTTGGACACGAAATATGTCAAATTATTTTCTAAGATATCCAATTTGAAAATTTTAGAAATATGATATATCGGTTACCTACTAAACAATAATCTATTTTAATAAATTAGCACAATAATTCGGGTAGAGACAACATAATTCATTGCCTAATTCGAAACGTCAAACATTTCTCGAACCGTTTCCATTTTTAAGACTTTAACAGTTTCAAGTAAAAAAAAACAAAGAAGTAGTATTTTATCCTGACCGAGTACACGCATCTTTATCCTCTGGATATACACTTATAAAATGCACTGCAAAACTGTTGTGTAACATAAGATGTTTAAAGGACAGATTTTGAAAATGATAAACAACACTGATTATTATCTGAACAGATAATTTGCACCTAAACATCCTAATTTGGTTAGAGGTTAAATGCAGAACAATCGAAAATGCTAACAAAGGTGTTACGAGACCTGATAAGACTGATTCTTTGCGTTGTAGGTCACGCAAAAATTTCTTTGATAAATAGTAAAATGTTGTTGTAGTTGTCTGGAATGTACTGCAGTAAGAACAATCACAACGTGGTGTAATAATCAATGCAACTCAACAAATAGCGCAACTGCTTGACTGGAGTAAATACTGAGAAGTAAGGCATAACCTGCATGTGTTTTATCAGTCGATTCATTTAAATACTAAAACCTCAAAGAACATTCACTGTATCATCAATTCGTGTATACATATTTTGTCCCATTTCTCATACACATGAAACCAAGTTACAAATGTTCACGTAGGCTGGTTACATGATGATTTTTTTTTAAAGTATTTGTAAGTCATAAAAATCGATAGAAAGAAAATTTTCAACAAAATATCAATAGGGATATAAATAAAGCATTTATTTTGGTTTCAGATTCCATTCTCGCCAGTTTTATTTGAAACAAACTAACCCCCATCCCAAGATAAAATAAAAAGATAAAAAAAAAGTTAAATGCAGTTTACGCTTCATATTTTCATCCCTGCAAGGCTTTAGCAAAAAAATTGAAGATCTCTCACTTTATAGCAAGTTCAGTCGATTTTAGTGAAACCGTAGATAAATATTTGTCGATTTGTCTGTCTTTGAGAGGTAAGGGCGTTATCAATAAATTGCATGTTAAACTTCTAGAAACTCTCATTCGTCACTCGACAGGAATGCATAACCCCAACAATAACAACCAAACTGACAATTACACGGTATCACAGAGCCTTCATAGGAAATTTGATAGAAGACCAGTAAGGTTGAGATGTACAATTGAAATGATGTGCTTCTTGATAGAATTGTAAAATTGTATGGTACGAAAAAATGGAAGCTTTTTTTTGGAAACCATTATATATACATGTATATATGTTAAAAATTATCATGAAATTTAGTATGAACAGTATCTATACCAAAAGAGGTGTATTTGTGAATAAGTTATATTTATAATGTACAAAACGAAGGAAGATTTCGACTGATCCCAAACTACTCGGAGTACTGGGTTTGACCAACTATTAAACAGCTAGGTTAAAACAAGTAATTCTAGTCATATTATCACCAATTAATATCAATAACATGACAAAAATAAAACCAACAATGATAAATTTCCACTCCTTACAACAAATAAACAAGACACCCAGCCTGCGGACACCGACACAAAAACTGATTATCCGATCCGTTTTATTCATTGAGAGAAATCATAGCATGTCTGTTAAAATGTCATCATTAATAATTTAAGATGATTAAATGAAAGCTGTCACTTTGTGTCGTTATAGATTAATTTCTGCATTGACAAATCAAACATCAAAGAATGTAAAATAGATTTTCTGTAAAAAAAACTTCGAGAGACCGATTATTGTTATTTTATTGTATTATAAATAAACTAAAGGGATTAATTGCGACTATTTTAATTTTGATATGGATAGGAATAAATAAAATCTATAATAACTGAAAATGACATGTACATGCAAAAAATAAATTCTTTGAAGAAATAGCGTCAAACTTAATTGAATAGAAGCAATGAATTTCAACGGCAATACATTTGTAATCAATTTTCTCGTACAAACTTCTATTTTGTCACGACTTTGATCACTAATTATGATGATAAATGAGTTTAATTTCAAAAGTTGGACAAGATGGGCAGTTTTACAATTTTTTTTAATAATGAAACATTTTAGTTCAGTCAGCTAATTTATTTATAAGTAAGGTATTTTTGTAACTGCATACAGCATACAACTCGTGTTTGTCCAAGGCAACGGAAACGGACTGTGCAGTAATATAATGGTCATATCAAGTAAGAAAAATTAAAGCATTGGCGCCATGGTTACGTAAAGAACATTTGGATCCCATTTCTTCATAGTCCTCAGTTCAAATAGTTTGTTCGATAATAATAGACAAGAAACTCTCCAATATATGTCTAAGGACTGTTAAGTACATACTTAGTTGTGTATTTATGACTTTCAAAGTTTACAATCTGACACGAATTTTTCATTCATAGTTACAACTTTTCTTATACAATGAAATTTTATGTGGATTTCGAATTTTAAGTTTAAAGGTTGGGCGACACTTGGACTATAAATGTTTACTTGGACCATCGATCACCATCTTAAGCAGTTTTCTTGACATGTTTATGTCTTTTCCAATCAATTTGATGGTAAAGTAACTTGTATAACAGGGAACTTTAATGTATACCAGCCATGTAATAGCTTGTTTTTTTATGTCTTTGGCAACCAACATCTGTTTTAGGAAGTTATCATTTTGTCAATCTTAGTTAAATTACGTACATATTTTTAAAAACGTTGAAGAAATAAGAAAAAAACATGTCGGGACCTTTTATAGCCGACTATATGGTATGGGCTTTTCTCTTTGTTGAAGATCGTGCGGTGGCCTATAGTTGCTTACTATCACTTCATTTTGACTATCTTGGATAGTTGTCTCATTGGCAATCATACTACATCTCCTCATTATTATAAAGAAACTGCTTTCTGTATATACATCGGTATATATTTTTGCCTGCTAGATCATTAATGTTTTACGTTTTCCCGACGTTTAATCAACCTAGGGCAGTCTGAATTATATCTTATTTTACTACAGTTGAGTAAAAACTGATAGTATGAAAAAAACCATCTTAATGCAATCCTTTTGTAAATAACGGAGTGTTGCGAAGAACCATTTGAAAAAAAACCCCTAGATTAAACAAAAAGTCTATAAATATAATATTCCCCGTCTTCTCATTTAAACGAACATAAATTATAACTGAACGTTCACATATAAAGATTTATCACGAGCCATGTGTATAAGATGGTGTCACTTCTAAGTACAAGTGTCAGGATTTTATATATAAAATAAGTTGACAACTTTAACTTTACAATATTCATTAATGTATTGTCAATCTCTTATTGTCTCTCTTAGGGAGCCTAGCTGTACAACTCAGCTATATCGTCAGCAGTACAAAATTGGTATCTACTAAGAAACCAAACAACATCAAATAGTCTGTAATGTTTTTTAAAAAGCAAGTAAACACTTGAGTTGCAATGACTTCGATTGTCCTACTCCAAGTTTGAATACACAAACATTGCAAAATCCATAATTTAACAGAGGTTCAGAACTGCATGTTTAACTAAATGTACTATATAAAGTTGGCTTTCCTAATATCAACTTGTAAATGACTACTTTTAACTTGTTAGAATAACTGTATAAAATTCCTTCAGACATTTATCTTATATATTGAATTATGGACAAAATTTTTAAGATTTCACTTAAAATTTATGGCTATATAAAATAGTTTTGGTCTTTACAAATTGTATATGCAACATTGATTTATAACCTATTTTTCATAACTAGGTGCCATAAAAAGACCGTGAAAACATCATTTTATACCCGTATAATTATAGAGAATTTTATGAAATATTAAATACGTTTTGTCATTACATAATAATATTGCACTTTGTTGCTTCAGTGACGTATGTTGTCTGTGTAGTATTACCCCATTATACAAATTAAAACAATATAAAGAAGTTATGGTGCAAAAAAGTTGGGATCTTTCAGAGTATCTTTACTCGATAGAATCAATAGACATTGAGTTTTTTTTTACGTTTCCTAGCTGCTTTAGGTATAATAATACGTATGTTATTACAAAAAATTTATAGTTAATGTTTTAAACTGGGTGCATGAATTTTTACTTTGCTTTAAATACGTAAAATTACTGAACCTTTGTTCGTTGCTCAAAAGCATTATGGTCGAATAATTAGAATCTAAGACTGCTAAACATAATAATACTAGAACTATTTTTATTACCTACGAATAATTAAAACTTTTGTCTGGAATAAGTATGTGCAATAAAAGCAATAATATTTACTCGTGTACAGTTGTTTACAGACTATAAATGAAGATTAAGAAACAATGAATGGAAAGGGAAACGTATACGCCCTCAAGATTAATTTAAACATTAAAACTACAAATACTTGGTCAATCATAGCGGTTCTTTTAACAAATAAGATCAAGATAGGATCGCTCAGATCGTTGTTATCGATTGATCCGATCATTTGATTGATACGGTAGTTCAATTACCTTCAGGCATTCACAAGGATTGCAAGTCTAACTTCGGGAAGTGCATTTTTAAAAAGTTGTTCGAAGGAGATAGATTTAATTGGAATTCTGCGTAATTCTTCCCAATTCAATTTGGAATTACAAATTAGGTAAGAAAATTTTTTCTTCATAGAACAATGCATATTTATTTAATTTTCATTTGAGCTGCATCCTTGATCATGTTTATCTTTTATATGAGTTAAGGTTCCTGTTTACATTGTTATCTTTCGCTTCGTCATATCATACGTTGATATAAAAGAATTTTTGAAAACCCAACACAAAAACTTAATTGATTAGCCCTGTACCATCAAATATGAAGGAGATATTGCCTATAATTGATAGGTTATAACAATATAAAGTAAATAAGTAAATATTGTCATAGTCATCTTTGTAGCTCTCATTGTTCTTTGGAACAAAATAATGTTTGTTTAATACCGCCTTCTATTGCGTCTGAAATCTTTTTTGTGTCTGTGCATTGAATCGAGTGCACCAGAATAATTACTTATACATGGACAAAAACAATTAAATATATATTTAAATTTCAGAATATAAGATAGAAAAATAATATAACTACGTATTTTCGTCAAAGATCTGTTTGAAGTTGTTTATCAGATTTAACTATTTTTGATATCAAATGTTGAATTTTGTATTGTAATTGAAAACGAGACATGTACTGTTTCATCGTTAACTGGACTACGGTTCATATATACAACTCGATTATTTTCTTCTTTTGTGTTGCTGAAATAAAACCTTTTTTCCTTTAACATGATATATGTTTGCAAGTCAGTGCAGTGTGAAGTTTTCTTTTGACTATGCCTTCTATTTAAGATATAAACTTTTAACATTTAATTCATCATACTTCTATTGCATGAACAAAAATTAATATTTAGTATGCAAACTTATTTTTGCAGATCACGGAAATCTGTGCGATAAAAAAGTTTTATATATATATATTTTATAAATCTATGCCATTGAGCAGAACTGAGACTATACTTTATAGTAGGCTAAACTGATTTAGAGTAGTCTCAGAACACACTACGGATTCTTTTTAATTCGCATTTTTTTGCCTAATAGAACGCAGTTATTGTTCATAAATATTTATAAAAAAAAACCCCAAAAACAGACAATTCCAGGGAGCAGAAGTTAAAATCCGCCAGCAATAGTCTTCGAACACCTACGACAATAAGCGCTTAAACACAATACGCATCTTCTAATATACATCATCTGCGTGTCAATTTAGAAGCAAAAATATTATTGTCTAAACTTGTAAACCTAAATTACTATTGACACCCGAATACAATGGGGAGGAAGTGTAGTATATCTCGGTGTTTATCTATTGTTTTGTTAAGTTAATAACTTAATCTGTTATTTTTGATACCTCGATTAAAGATAAATTACATGTCGGGTCATCTTTCGGGTAATTACAATAAAAGGTTATGGAAAAATCCTTCGTCATTATTTAGATTAGGTATACTATCGGTGTGAAATGGTCTTATTGTTGAACCATAGGTAGGTGAGATAAAATTTCTTATTATCTGAAAAGTCAAGTCTTTGTACAAAGGTGAAAGAATTGTCACAATACCTAAGAATCGATCTCGGACCTACGGCGAACTTGGATATGGGGCCAATTAACCTTTATTTACCAAGGTAAATATTACAATGTATGTTTAGACAGGTTAAGAAATAAGTAATGAGATTTTTTGCCATCAAGTATTTACCAGCATCTGCGGACAAACTGTCGAATATTCGTGTGGTAGATAAAACACATAGTAGTATTTAAAGTTCTAAGTTTCAGACATATAATCTCGTACACACATAATATATTCCAAATACTGGGAGTTTAAGAAAGCAAAAGCAGGTAAATATTTTTTCTAATGAACATTTTGACAATTTACAAGTAAATAGAATGCACCATGTAAACTCTTGGTTACATCTTCATTAATACTGCGGTAGATATATTCAGTGACACTGTAGGAGAAAATAAACCAATCATAAAAATACTGTAATAACGATAGCTTGATAACTAAAAGCTGAATACGTATATAAGTAAAAAATAACTGCGCCCTTATATATATTAAGTACATTTTGTGCACTCGAGTACACATCGGGAGCGACTGAATTTACCATGCCCATTTTAACGCTACCTGCATGTCTATTGTAATATTTAATAGCACAGAGGTTTCACGCAAGGTGTTTAATCTGTGTATGCAAAACAAGATTAAATTCTTTTCTTATTGCATTTTGGTAAACCACATAAGCACGATTTTTCGGATTATTTAAGTAACTTTATAAGCAAATGAGGTTTTTAGATTTTAACGATTCGTCGACCTTAATCTAAATATTATGAATTATTTTTTTAAATAAATACTTACCGAAGTCAAAATCGGATCAAAATTTGGTTTTAGATTGAGAGGATTTGAAGATATAGTGATTAGGAGCGGTTAAATTAATGGCAATTGATCCCTTAAATGCATAACGTATTGTGGATAAATCATTTATTGTTAGAAATGAGTGATGGATTTTTATACCCCACCACTCATGACAGGGGTATATGTTATTACAGATGTCCGTCCTTCTGTCATTTCTTACTCCAGAAAACCGTCAGTTGTTCAAAATTTTTTAGTTATGTCTGTAAATATTGATCCGTTCTTTTTAATTTGCTTGTGTATAACTATAATGTCAGCTACAGATTGAGTTTGCGTTTGGATTCGGATGACCTTCTTTTCACAAAGTAACGGCCCTTGGAATTTGACGGGAAACGAAAGCGTTCGTGTCTTCCCAATACTTTAAGTTCCTTTCTTAGTCAAAGTGGTAAATGATTCATCCATATTTTTCTAGACGGTTGTTTCTATGTTTGTTTTGTTCTAAAAGGTTTCTGAATCCTTTCCTTCTTTTCTACAAGTAACAAATATTGGCATGATCCTGTAGTAATTAATTCAATACAGTAAAGCTAGCTGACGATATTAGTTATAGAATGTCGGGAAAATGACCGACGTGAAGGATGTCATATAAGCAGCCACTTATAATACAACCTTACACATCGGTGTTTCATTACTCAGTAATGCATATCTTTGGATGTTGCACATGCTCTCATGAAAACGCGTAAGACTGTCGAATGCTTAGAAACGGATTTTTGAACGAATTTCATATATTTATTTTTACGACATTTATATGTTACACATACATATATACGGTTAACTCTTTTACAACCAAATAAAACCACATAAAATGAATTGAGTTCGCAAATAAACTTTACTTATATATATATATATATATATATATATACCTTCACTGGTGATCCAATGGATGGATCTGTCCTAGAGTTGTCACTTGTTTAAACATACTTATCAAAATAATTAGGGCCCCGCCGAATGGCGGACGCCCTATAGTGATCAGTCCGTCCGTCCGTCCGTCCGCAACAAATTGTGTCCGCTCTATATCTTGAGAACCATTATGATTTCAAACTTTATACTTGACATGTATATTAACCAACACCAGAGGGTGTGTCATAATTTATGTACAACTTCCTAGGTCAAAGGTCAAGGTCATAAACTTCGGTTTCAGTTGACAACCCCATGTCCAATGATAAAGATACAATTTTTTTACCACACATTATTCACAGCGGGGCCCACAGAGATGGCTCCCATCTCAATGATATCTAGTTTTTTCTGTGACTGCATCATACGATCCTTTAGTACAGATGACTTAGCTAATCTGCAATCAATTCTATCTTCATGCCTAATATATCATGTACTGTTTTGCAACTCTAAATTCTGCTGACGAGGAAAGGTAACACTAGGCCACCGAAGCTGAATTTTTAGTTCAGTCTAGGTGGCCGAATGGTCTAGAGCGCTGGACACAGTGCAGGCGGTGTTGTCTAATTGAAAACAACGTCCAAACCTATGATTGCGTTGGATAAAAACCGCAATTTTTATACGTGTGCATGCAAAACAAATATCTTGGTAGAGGGGTCTAAATACAGCACAAACAACATTTTTCAAAAGACCAAAAAATGTTTCAGAACTTAAAACATGTGAAACGTATCTCGGATTGTTGTTCATTATCGGGCACATTGGCTACATTGCGGAATGTGGACACACATTTTTGTAAGCAAATTATCGTCAATGTAAAATTATATCATAATTTACTTCATGCCTATGTAATATTTTTTCTTGAATTTCAATTGTAAATAGTGATTTATAGCATTATTCAATAGACCTATTGAATCCATGTCTGATAGTATATTTAAAAATTTCATTATAACCAATAAAAATCAAATTTGCTTTCGATTTTATCAAGAAATAAATTTACAATTTGAATAAAATTGCAATTTTGTTACTAAGTTATGAACTTTATTATTGGAAAATTAAAATCTGATAACAAATTTGTTTCAATATATTTTTTTTCCTTGATGGAAATCTAATTTTTCTATTAAATCAAATAGCTACATACAGCATTTAAAGAAACAGATTATTAATGCAATAAATATATGTCATGCTTCATGCGAAATTTGACATAAATCCCACAGGCAAATTGTGTTTCCCATTCAAAATCACCAATCATCTATGTCTGTAGTTGGAAGAGTCTCACTCGAGTAAACTGTCTGTGATGTAAGATCTAAGTTGCCGTGTGCAGTCTTGCATCGTACAAGAAAAAAATGTGTATATTGTATGAAAAGAGAACATTCACCTTGGACTAAAAATTGTTAAAGTTTTGGCATCTCCCATTAGTACGTTTTATATCTACTAGTTTTTCAGGTAAGATTATCTAAATCTTAAACTGTCATAACTTCCAGTTATAGTTTGCACCAATTCTGTTTTTTTTTTGAAATCAAACACTTAACTATTTTGGCCTTGGCATCTGCAGGATTTCTAGTCGCTAAATAACGCTGCATTATTTACAAATTCCTTTGAAACCTCCGCGTAAACGATATTATTGGAGTATAATTGACTTGAATTATTAATTGTTAAGTTTCAGTTTTCGTCTATATCATCCTGTTATTTGAACATGAAAATGACACCGGTAATATGGTAATATTCCACGTATAGCCGACTACGGTGTATTTTGACAAGTCTTTTCTATTCTCATGCATAATAATGATTTTATGCAGAGTTTGTAATTAAATTTGATACATTAATGACTATAGAAATTAAACACCGTTATATAATTTCAAGTGGCATATTGCTTCTAGACTTGTCAATATTTGGCATATAAGTAGGTAAGGAGAGCAAATATTTGTCAAAAGGAGGTTCCCGTAACTAAAAATAATCTTTTTGTATTTCTGTTGAAAATTAAGACGTACATATCTTTATTCTAATTTGTTGAGTTAATACAGAATTAATATTTCAATGGATATCTTGAATTTAGCTTAAGTAATGGAAACAATAACTTTCCATCTTCTTTTCGTCTATGTTATCTGTTAGTTAAACTTCAAAGTAACACCGGTAATATGGTAATATTCCACATATAGCTTTCAATAATTATTGTTCAGGAAGTAAGATTAAAATTATTGTCTTTTTTTCAATTAGGTCTTGTTCGAACATACATTCTTCAGTTCTGGATATGTCTTTAATATTGACAAATGAACGTAAAAAACTACCAAAATATAATTAACAAGGTTACACTTTACGACGTGTCGGCAATATATACATAAACTCTCTATTCTCAGATCGAGGGTACTCTAAAAATTTGAGGTTTTGTAAGAATTTAAAACTTCCAGTATTGCTCAATTAAAGTCCTGTTCAATTGACCTTTTAAATATTTACTAATCTAAATTTAATCATGCTTATAGTCCACCGAAATGTATTACCGAGTTCTCAAACAGAAAAGTTATTTCACTTTAATTTGAATAAACTCAAGAGTCTTTTGTATACAGAAAAATCATCGTAAGATGATTATTTAAAGTTCAACTTTTCATAAATTGAAATCTAGAAAGATAAACAATTTGTTACGTATATGAACAGATTAAGAAACCTCAAAATAAGAGGAGAATTATTTTCCTTGAATAAAAGTTTTTAAATATACATAACAGTATATTGTATGTGACATTTGAGATTGTCCATTGTGTCACAGTATTTTCTCAGGTGTGGACATTTTTAACTTTATAAGCAACATAAAAGTTTGCTTTAATGAAGCCCTCCTCCGTTGATAATTATAGACGCACGCATTTATAGAAATCAACCATTTAGTCGTGAACTGATGTATGGTAACATACGAATTCTGAAATTATTTTTACTGGATTTTACCAAAGTAAGACGTGAGCAGTTTTACAAATATGTAGATTTATTTTGTCTATATAGGAACCAAAAATAAGATGAAAAAAAAAAAAAATAATAATAATAATTACGTGAAACAAAATTTTGAAGAAAACATGTATCGTATGCTTTGGAACGATTGATTTTTTTTATTAAAAATGTTTAATGAACATTTAATAGAAAAAAATAATATAAATTGTTTTTCGAAATGGGTTTTCGTAAACATTTCTTGTTTACTTAATTTATTAGTGAAACAGCTGTGTAACATGTATCCGTATTTATACAGGTCTGAATCTTATACAATCCGAACAACACGGCATACAAATACATGTATTGAAAGCACTCTATACAAATGAACAGTATTGAATTTGGCATAAAAGAATTAGCTGTGCTTTTGACAGGCAAAAAGTGAACATCATGGTGTAATCTTTACTTAATGTTGTATAGTTAACGCTTAACGGTATGCATGCACAATCATAATATTACCTTATTATTTGCTAATGTTTATTTTTACAGCTTTATGAAGAGTTGTTTGTGTAACTTAACTTCTACAATTCAAGTGCATCGTTTATTTCAAAATGTTCACACGTAATTTTCTCACACAACATGACTTTTAAATAAAATGCGCCAGGTAATCAAGTTTCTAAGTTTATAATGTTCGTCTCCGACTCAGTCTTATAATATGATATAATCGTTAATGATCATATCTATCTAGTAAGAGTAACTACTATAGAATAAACTACTGAAGTCCGATATTATTTTTAACATATAACCATGATTCGTATTTTTTACAGATGGACGGAACTGAGGCGGTTACCGAAATACCAGTGTGGTTTACTGGAACTCAGCGCTGGGTGACTGGTTTGACTAAACGAACAACGTGCGATGATGTCATTTATGCGTTACTCTACAACGACGGAAAGCACGAAGACGAAAGAACAGACAAATATACAATTTACGAGAGATGGCGAGATGTGGAAAGACCGTTACAAGGACGAACAAAAATTCTAAAAATATGGAAGGCTTGGGGTGATGAACAGAGAAATGTTCAACTTTCAATGAGACATGTTGACGAATTTGATGAATACGGCGAATTCCTGCACGCTAGAAGGCACCGGCGACGATCGCGTCACAAAACACGTGATGGACATAGCAATCACCCCAAAGAAAACACCCATAAACACAAGTCATCCGAAAGATTGAAATCAATTGACGATTTAGCAAAAACAGTGATAAAACAAGAAAGAAAACTACACGATATGGGATATAGATTGGAAGGAATAGATAAGGAAATAGAATTGTACGAAACAAATATGCATCAAACTCGTATGCAAGCAAATGGTACGGATTATGTTCAAGATGCCTATTTAAAGGGGGGTTTGGAAGATAGCATGGACGAATTTCTTCGAAAGATTGGCCCAGAGAGTTTAGAAATGTATATTGAGTTTTGTGAACGAGTTCTTCAATTAGAATCCAGAATCAAAAAGGAGAATTCTATAGTTGAGGAATTATCATACCAAATCAGTGAAGAAACTTCTTTTAATCAAGCATTTTGTGGTGACAATAATGTTTTTGAGAAAGAGTTCTGCAACAGTGAACTTGAAACGGAGCTATCAAGTTTACAGGCCGAACTTAATAGAATCGTATCTGCTAATATGATGCAGAAATATGAGGCAGCTGAAATTGCTCGTGAAATTGACACGTGTGATAAAGTATTATCGGATAAACAAAAGACAATCCAAACCCTTCAAAGGGAACTGGAAATATTAGACCGATTTGAAAATGAAAGCAAAGCTTCGAGTGAAGTACAAGAATATAGGGCAGCCGATTTACCTTCGAACTCTTCTGCAGACTATGTAAACATAGAAACTGTAACAATGTTGCCTAGTCAAGATTATACTTCAGCAACCGGTGCATCAGGTCAAACAATTGATCCTTTTAAAAAGAGTTTACTTGACAACGACGATACATTTTCGATCGACACAGACAATACATCTAACGATTCCCAATTTGGGTATAGTAAAGAAAGTACTCCTAAAAATGGACACCGGCGGAATTGTTTGTTTATTCCGCATGGTAAAATGTTTGACGATAGTTTAATTAGTGAACGAATTAAATCTGAGATTTATTCTTATAAGTCTAGATCAGAATGTCACTTAAAAAATGATGGTTTTGTTAGTGCTACAGTGAATAATAATTCCCGATCAGATTGTTGTGCTAAAGTTGTTGACGACGATTCAAATTCCGACACAGGACTTAGTTCTATGCATAGTGACGATGCCACAACGCCATACAATTTTCTAGAAACATTAGTATAGCTAACATTGACCGAGGTCAATACTAAAAATTTGCTAAACTATTTTATCTGTTTCTTGGAGTACTGCTAAAACCTTAACCTCGTATACTCGTGAAAATCTTTTGGGTATGGGGTGTGGTGAAATAATTTAATTTTGTGATACAAATATGTGGGGATATTAAGACAATTTGTTCGAGTAGATTGAAACACTTTAGTTTCTACTTGGGATATTTTGGCAACAAGTGATGTATTTCCTCTTCTGTTGTATAAATTAATATACATATAGGCTGATATTTAATTTTGCAATTTTTGCTTCACATCTAAAAGGGATATGAACGAAATTTTCTATGACAAGCATAGTACTTGCATGAGTCGATTTACTGTCTTCGCTGACATTTAAATTATTACTGAAATACATTTCAACAATAGTAATATGACCATGGAAATGCCACAGTTTGATTCGAATGTGACAAATTCTTGATGTTTGAAAAATATATACATATAGATGCATATTAGATATAGACGGAAAATGTTCAAGTTAAGCATTAATACTCACACTAGCAACGATTATAGCATTCAGTACCTCGTCATTGTGTTAGCACCATTTGTGTTCAGTTTTTCGAACTTCCTAACTGAATGTTATTCATACTTGTAATTTCAAATGTGATTCTTCTTTGAATCTATCTGTTGTCTCGTTTTCTCTCTCTTTCTCCTGTTATCTTATCAGATATTTAAACTTGTTGATATTTGTGAATATACAAGAATTAAATCGTTTATAAAAATTATATTTATTTTTAAGCATTATTTCAAAACAGAAACATATAGTCGTTTGATTTGATAGTATAATGTATACACGATACGTGGTGAGCTTTAGAGAGACGGATTATTTCAGTACCACAAACGCTTTTAGTGGCCGGCGTATTCCCTAATAAATATAAAAATATAAGCAGATGTGGTGTAAACGCCAATGAGACAACTCTCCACCAATGTTGGATTATCAATCTTCCACGCAGACATTTACTAAGATTACAATAAAAGCAAGAATGGACAACAATAAAAAAAAAAATAATTCGAAGAAATACAGATAGAAAAACATCATGAAAAAAAAAAAAACGACAAAAAGACGATCAACTGTATGTCTCCAAAACACTACAGAAAACTAAAGAGGTAATACGAACTCTATATAATACCGGTACTTATTTTAGGCGATCTGGAAAGGTTAACAGTTCCTGCTCATCTTGTTTTGGCCGTCGTGTTGTTCAATTCATGTGAAATTCCGGTGGCAAATGGCATCCATACCGGGCATGGAACCAGATCATGAAAGCGTCCGTAAAACGTTCGAAGAGATAACTTCAACTTTTCCATCCAGAATCGTTAATTCAGTAAGCTTCCTTGCATTCTGTGGTTAACTTTGCACCCTTATTACAATCACATAATTCATAATCTGAAAATTAATGATTTGTGTGACTACTTTTACGGATGGTTATAGATTTGAGGAGTCACAAAACATAACATCAGTGATAGCACATAATTACTATTATTTGTTGATTTCAATGTTCACGACACTATACAGTACGCCCAGAATAACAGTTTGTAAGTCAATCATAACAAATGTATGAGGGCATCAAAACCATACAGTACCTTAATAGAACAGCCAAAGCCTTCTTAGGAGAGGGAATTTATATGAACGGGGAATCTATTACATTTGCCAAATATATCATATAAACCCAATCAGTGATGAGAAACCACCAGCTGTTACCAAATCTTCAGTTTCACTTCATAAAATTATTATTTTCCATTCAGTAGGGCTGGGATTTCTTCTCGAGAATACTCCTGATGAAAATGTATAGGGGTACGGCAACATATTTTGCGTTATTAGGCGATTTAATGGACAGACATTGAACTTTTAAATTTAATGGAATCAAGAAAATGCATGAAGCACATTACTATGTCAACAAATAATATTATAGTTATTCACTATAGGTATTCACTAAGTCTTATTCAACGTTTTTGTGCCGAAAAGTTGTCACTCAATACAAAAATAAGGAGATCTGGTATAAATGCCAATGAGACAACTACAGTAGTCTTGATCAACAACATATGGCTTTTGATACGTACTTTAGTAACTATATTGCTTTGGATTTCATATAAAGCAGTAGGAAAAACTAAAATAGGGTAACTACAAGATGCATTTTAGATATTTCTTGCGTCCGAAGCGCTGTTTTGGATTAACCTTCATCTAGAAAGCTCAAAGGCAAAACATTTGAAAACCATAGATGTTGAAACCATATGAGCCATATGATCAAAAGGGATCTAAAAAGAATATTCAAATTCACCTAAGGTCAACTTTGCCTGAGGGAGTTGGAACTTTTAGTTTCTTAATAATTTCTAAATTCATTAACGGGAAATTTTAGAATAAATATGTCATAAATCACGTCAGTACCGAAGTATTGCATTCTGAGCTGTTGATACCCTTGGTGACTAACATTCCTACGCCAGTGGTACCGAACCAGTGCTAGTAAAAGAAAACAACACTAAAGAAATTTCGTGCGTCCGAAGCGCTTTTCTGGATTTACCTTCATCAGGAACACTTAAAGCTAGAAATTATAAAGCCAGGAATGTATAAATACATATAAACGTTAGGAGCTATATAGCAAAAATTGATCCAAAAGAAGCCAATACATCTTAAGTCATTTTTGCCTAAGGGAGTTGTAAACTTAGTTTCTTAGTAATTTCTTAATTTATCAATGGGGATTTTTAGAAAAGTATGTTAAAAATGATGTCAGTACCGAAATTGATGATACCCTGGGGGTACTAACAGTCCACCAGCAGTGGTATCGACCCACTGCTAGTAGATAAAATAAACACTTTAGAAATTTCCTGTTAAGAAATTTCCTGCATTTAAAGCACTTTTCTTAATTTACCTTAATTCATCAGGTACACTCAAAGCTTAACATTTGAAAGCCAGTGATGTATAAATACGTATAAACTTTAGGAGCTATATGACCAAAAGGGACATAAAAGAAATTACAGAGAAAGATATACTTTGAAATATGTGAAAAGCATGGTAAAATAATCCTACAACCTAGAGTCAACACTCCTGTTACTGGTGTCTTTTCTCCAATACACGTAAGCTAGATACTAATTTAGAAAAGATATAAAACAAGTTAGAGCTCGATCCAGACTAGACAGTTAATTATATTGTTAAAACAAGATAGCTGACACGAACACCCACACACTTTACAAGACAACGTTTTTGCTTTACACTAAATTATGACCTCGCTTAAATATCTTTTAATAAAAATTGATATATTGTGATTTTATTTGTTTTAGATTTAAATCCATCATAAGGACAACAGTTCAATAAAAAGAGCGACAATTCAATTACATCGTTGACTTGGGACTGATAAAATTATGAAAACAGAAAATCATTTTGAAAATTTGATAATCGCCTTTTAAGGGCTTACGATACAGTTTTGATCCCACGGTGAATTTTTGACGAAAGATTGCATACAAGCTATTTTTCACCTTTTTGTTTTAGATAAATGGGGTCGAAATTTTAGCCATTTACTGGACATTTCGGTTTCTTGGACATTTCTATTCAATGGAAAGACACACTTAACTTTTTTTTTTCAAAAGATAAACGCAAGCGGAATTTTGTAATAACATCTGGAATATCTTCTCTACATAAATGTGTTTTGAGTTTGTGTAACAATTCTTTGGAAATAATTCATTTTTATCATAGTTTCATGATTTTAGTAAAAAAAAAACGACATTTTTGGCTGTATATTTATCTAATTCAAAAAAATTTCATCGGTGATTTGCCAGTTCATAAAAATTGGCACAAATAATCTTCTAACATAATCAAGCCTAATGCCATTTTAAAAAAAGGGGTCTATGAACTTGTTTTCAAGTTAAATCAGTCTGAATGATAAAAATCAGTCAGTGGCGGATCCAGAACTTTTCATAAAGGGGGCGCTGACTGACCTAAAGGGGCCGCTCCAGTCATGCTTCAGTAATTCCCTGTATAATAAACCAAATTTTTCTCACAAAAGGCGGGCCCGGGCCCCAGCCCCCGGATCCGCCTATGTCAGTCAAAAAAATGCATCTTTTCTCGATAAGTCACAGTTTGATGTCGCGAAAAAAACATTTTACGTTAGCGACCTCATTATCTCCCCTGTACCTGTATCGTATACCCTTAAAGTTGACGATTTAGGCAATTAAGTAATACTATAAAAACTGCTACTAGGAACCAAAATTGGTATTGTACTGTAAATAGATATAAGAAGATGTGGTATGAGTACCAATGAGACAACTCTCCATCCAAGTCAAAATTTATAAAAGTAAACCATTATAGGTCAAAGTACGGTCTTCAACACGGAGCCTTGGCTCACACCGAACAGTAAGCTATAAAGGGCCCCAAAAATTACTAGTGTAAAACCATTCAAACGGGAAAACCAACGGTCTAATCTATATAAAAAACGAGAAACGAGAAACACTTATGAACCACATCAACAAACGACAACTACTGAACATCAGATTCCTGACTTAGGACAGGTGCAAACAAATGCAGCGGGTTTAAACGTTTTAATGGTACCAAACCTTCACCCTTTTTCTGAAACAATAGTGTAACATCACAACATAGAAAGACTGTAATATTGCTTTACATGTAACTTTACAAAACTTCCTCTATTTCACATTGATTTATATCTAAGTACCTAAATTTGGTTAAAAATGGTTTTGCATTCACTGTCACACATGATCTATCGCCGTAGTATCAAACGGAGATAAAGAAATAAGGTATGTGAGAAATGCTTTCGTTGAACTTTGTTACATAGTTTTATGATTGAGTTGTCCAGCAAGTCAATGTTTCAATGACATTATGACACCACCCAAGGAAAAGAGCGACATTTCAGATAAATTTTACACCACGATACTAAACTTTGGCTCCATGTACCTCATGCAATAATAAAGTTGACTTATTTTGTTTTAAATTTTGTTTGCCATGGACGTATACCTCACATTTCATTGTATTCACAAAAGTACTGTTTTGGCTTTTCTTTCCGATATGTAAAGCTCTCTACGTCTATACATTGCATTTATACATCCTAGATTCAATCTCCAAAGTCCAATATTTGCTTCCCAACGTTCCTATAGCTATTGCAGATAAATCTAGAGTATCGTCTAGAACACAACATATTTGCTTTTTTTTCATATGAGGGTCTAAATTGGATATAATATGTTCTGGTTTGATGGTATTTGCTTAAGATATAGCTATGTTCTATTATGTTTCAGGTAAATGGATTTTTTTAAAATCTGGAATTCAAAATTTGCAGAGATAAAACGTGATCGAGGTAAAGGCCTGGGTAATGTTTGATTTCTACAGTTTTTAATGAACTCAACAAAGGGTAAAATTTGATAATATTAAAACATTGTCTGTATTTGACGAGATGTGACTGTCTAACCCAAGATAATTCATCTCAAAGCGTAGGTTCTTCAACACTATGATTGTGACTGTGCACATTTTGAAGACTGTATTTGACGGAGAATATTTTGAATAAAAAATAAGGAGCAGTAGTATGATTGCAAATAAGACATTTGTCCATTAAAAACCTAAAGACAAAGATGTTAAAAACTACATGCCAGTGTATGGCCTCCACATCGAGCTAAACCCATTCCGTTTAGTCAGCTATTAAAGGCATTGGGAGAACAAAATAGAAAACTACAATTCAAATGACAAAACCACATCCTGATTTATTCTGCAGCAATAAATAAAAAACAACTATGACAGACATAAACCAAGCACAACAACTAGATATTAAATGTGGTGTGAGTGCTAATGAGACAACTCTCCATCCAAGTCACAATTTGTAAAAGTAAACCATTATAGGTCAAAGTACGGCCTTCAACACGGAGCCTTGGCTCACGCCGAACAGCAAGCTATAAAGGGCCCAAAAAATGACTAGTGTAAAACCATTCAAATATATAGGAAAAACAACTGTTTAACTCATCGCTTTGCACTTTGAATTTGGTGGGGTGAAACATCTGTTTGTGATCACTCTTGCAACACAACATAAGAACAACTATAAAGGTCAGTTGGGAAGGGCTATTCGATCCAAATGACACATCGATCGGTACTAAGCACAACAACAAATCACATAAAGACAAACGACAAAGGACACAATGTTCCGATCTAGAAGTACTCGCGGTTACTAAAAGCTTATTCAAACCCTAATTACAATTGATAAATAAATAATGTTTTACCAGACTAAAATATCAATCAGTATACCTCAAACGGATTTACAAATACCGCACGTGGCAGGTGCGCTCGACTGCAATCTTAATTGACTAGGACTGTCAGATTTCCAACCGAAGGTCGGTGGTTCTCTCCGGGCACTCCGGCTTCCTCCACCAATAAAAACTGACCGCCATGGAATAGCTCAATAGTGTTGAAAGTGGCATTAGACACCAATCAATCAATCGATCAATCAATCAATCAAACGGATTTTGTTAAAAAACATCGTAGGCAGTGACTATCTGAGAAAAGCATGAACTTGTGTAATGCCAAAATAAAGTGTCAACAGGATACAGAACCATAACTTCTATACAAAATTGTCTTCGTATATATATTGTATAAGTTTGACACTTACGTGTCAATATTATTTTTAACTGAAATTTTCACCCTTCGACTTTTTGGTTTTCGTACTAGATGTCCGTTCAGGTGTGTATGTTTGTATTATGTAAAACACTGTCCGGTCCGCGATCGGGCAGCGGTAGACTAAACTGTATATGTGGTATTCTTTATTTCAAGTTTTCTATGATAGATGCGTTCAACATAGTCTTCAAACTTTGCATTATTTAGCGAGAAAACATCATCTTTATTGCGGAACGTGAAGTTAAAGGATAATTCTAGCTTCTTTTCATTCTTCCTAAAAAGCTTCTGTATACAAACTGCCTAATATGAAGAAATGAACAAGTCCGCAAGAAGAGGAGCATTGTTAGTTCCCGTAGGAATGCCGATTATTTGTTGAAAACACGTCCTCAATATGTAACAAATAGGTTGACAATGAAAAAGCAGGCATCTTGATGACGTCAGTTTTAGAGTACTATTTTTTATTTTAAAATCAGAGTGACTTTTTACAAGGTACGATTTATTCCTCAGAAAATAAGATATTCGTATCTACGTTAGCCATTTTTTTTAAAGAAACAAAGTTGAACTAATTCTTTCAATCTTTCTTTAAATTTAGAATGGAAAATACTAGTGTAAAGGGTAGAGTAGTCAAATATTTTCATATTGTTGCTGCATGAGGAAAGCAACTTAGTTGGTATGTACTCTAACATATTTGTGGATTGTTTAAGTATCCTCATTAACACTGCCAATAGAGGATGCAGTTTAACAGTTACTCTGAAGCCTGGCTTTGTTTGTTCGTTTATTGCTATGAGAAGTATTCAACCCTTTTTGTTTGTAAAATTTACAAAGGATTTATATTTGGCGTAATCCCCGAGTGAATCCAATAGTATTTTAAAATTGTGTTTCGGATTTATGGATTCAGGATCACGGTATTTCGGTGTTAGTTGTCACATTTCGCAGAGAAGTGTTGTTGACAATGTTTATGTCACCAGTAATATTGTGACCAACTGGATTAATTATGAATGGGAAACTAGCTCAAGTACAATCAGGAGGTTTAGACTTGAAGTTGTCAGAACTGAGATCCTGCAACACTATTTTTATTCGCAATAGGTAAGATATAATAGGAACAGACTGATCTTTAAAGTAGAATGGTATTTTCGATTGAATTGATTTATGATGAAGGACATGGCCTAAATTGATGACATGGAGACCTTCGTTGCACTGAAAAGTTTTACAATTAGATTGATTGATTGATTGGTGTTTAAAACACAAATCAATCAATCAATCTAATTAACGCCACTTTCAATTTAGATTTAGAAAATATCGTTTCTGCGTTACATCTTTTCCTATGAAACCGTCTGAAAAGTCTGTGACGAACAATAACAGAGTAGATAGCTGTAAATTTGAATTGGTTTAGGGGAATTGAGTATTGGTAATGCAGAGTTTTCGAAATCCTTAAAATGTAGAAATATTAAAAATGAAATACCTACTCGATATTCATGATTTGTCTGATCTTAGTATTCTTTTTTCAGAGAAATGTTATGATAACATATAGATTTACAGTTTGGTGTAGTTTACCATGATTCAATCATTATTATGTTTGTGTGTATATATTGATTATACAAATGTTTTATGTGTATATAGCACGTCCTCGGCTCTTCCGTATAATTTATCTAAATGTGTCTGAGGTGTGATAGTCATGTAAAGTATAATTGTCTATTGGTACATTAGCAGTGTTCACATACCTGAGATTAGTTGAGTCTTTTTATAGAGGGAGTTGTTCGCTGGATCCTTTACTATCTGCTGTACAAACCTTACCATTCCAATAGAAAGGACTGAGGTGACCGTTCATTGTGGATGCACGATTTTATGCAAATATTTGAAGTTATGAAAGTACAAATTTACTTGTCAAACAATTTTCTTTCCCTTTTCATTTTGTTGAAGTTTGCCTAATATTGCAGAAGAAGGGATTTCCCGCAGTATAGAATTTTGTGAAAAAAGAAGACCCCCCCCCCCTTTTCAATGAAATACATTTTTCCGGAAACAATTTTTTTAATTCTTGTATTAGATGCTTAGTAATGATAGAAATAAGACTGTGTGTTGTGTTTGAACTGACTAATGCACGAATTTATTTATCGGTACAGGGTTTAACCAGTTATTTCTTGTGATGATGGTGAATTGGCAAGAATCTACAGCATTCTTGGCCGTTCTTGTGTTTACTATGTAAACTTTGAACAAAATGCTGGTCGAATCGAAAACGGTAAAACTATTAACCAACTATAGATAGTACAATAAAACGGATTTTTTTTCACAAAAGGAAAAAATATATATACCTGGACGTCCTAATTAATCGAAAACATTATTCTTTAGATAAAATAATTTTTCTTAAATATTTAAGTTTTTTTAAGTTGATATTGTAGTTTTAGATAAAGTTATCGATGATTACTCGTACGTCGTTGTTGATAAAAATGAAATTATTTGGTTTTCAATTTAATATCATCCTTGTTAGATAGACGTTTATAAAAATCGCCTTTTATAACTAGATCTTTAGGAACTTTTCAACATTGAGCAAGGTTGAAGTTCACTTTTTCATCGCAAACAAACTGTTGAGGCTGCAGATTTGTACCATCTTAAACAATGGCTAGTTTCACAGAGGTATGTAAACAACCATTGTAAAGCATTTATATGGGCGAAAATACAAAATTTATAGCAGTTTTAGTTGGAAAATAGAACAGTTTTTGTTATCCTCCAAACTCTTTTTGTATGTCGTATGAGCTTTCAGAGAGATAACACTGATGTCAAAATGTAGAACTTCAGTTTCTTCCACAGTTCAGAAGTGAATTTTACCATTAAATGCAAAGAAAAAGTTAATATAGATTTTTAAAAACAATACAATCTCTGTGGAGATTACACTCAACATTCAGTCAGGGGTAATAAATATACAAGGTTTTTTTTATTTACTTGTACAGGTTATTTGGAGGTAGAGTTTTATCCCTCAGACATTAAGTATGTTTTACTTATATAAGTAAAAAATCTTATTTTCTGCTTTTCTTCTGCTTCTTCCAGGTAAGGAACCAGATTCAAAACTGAGTGTGATTGGTTCCCAGCGAAAACTTTGCGCAGTGTCAGGCAACTCAGAAAGTTCTCTCTTGGCTATTTATATTTAAAAACATTCACAATATATTATACAATTAAAATTATGTACAACTGGTGTTGCCTAGTTCCTTTCAGAGCACATACCTGCCAACCCTCCCGTTTTGAGCGGGAGACTCCCGCTCAAATGGGAAATTCCGGAAATCTCCCGCTTGCTGGTCCGCTCCCGTGCGGGAGTATAAAATCTCCCACTTTCCGATATTTTGACCCCAATTGGCCAGTCTTTTAACCATATTTGTGACACAGCCAGGTGTTCAGTCTGTGTAGTTTTTGTTCACAAATCATGCTGCTCTTTTCTGTACCTGTTCTATTGCCTTGATCTTATTTTTGGTTGTTGGATCCCATACTGTGCATGCACATTCCACTGCAGGTCTTACCATGGATACATATGAAGTTGCCTTTACAGGTTTTGTGCAGCCTTTGAGATTTCTGCGTTTAAATCCTAAAGTTCTATTACCTTTGCCAAGTGTATTATCTATGTGTTTATCCCAGGTTAGGTTGTTGCTAATTATTACTCCTACATGTAGGTATTTGCTAGCTTCAACTGTGTCTAGAGTATGACCGTGTAGTTTGTATGTTGTTTGTAACACTGGTCGATTTTTCTGTGATATTCTAAGGCATTTTTTGGCATTGAAACTCATCTGCCATTTGTTTTCCCAGTCTTCCAATGCTGATAAGTCTTTCTGGAGAAGGGTACTGTCTGCTTGGTTGGTGATGGTACGAAAGAGTAGGCTTTCATCTGCGAATAATTTGGTCTCTGATGTAGATGCTGTTTCTGGCATGTCGTTAATGTAGGCCAGGAACAGTAATGGTTGAAGAACTGTGCCTTGGGGTACACCAGAGAGTACTGGTACTTGCGTGGAGACAGCCCCCCTCAGTATTAAGCTCTGTTTTCTGTTATGTAGGAGGGGGCAAATCCATTTGTTGGTTTTGGGGTTGACACCGTAGTATGCCAGCTTGTGTAGTAGGCAGTGATCTGGTACCTTGTCAGATGCTTTTGCAAAGTCTAGCAGGATGATGTCTACTTGGCAGATTCTTTTTAATTTTGATTGAATGTCGTTGATGGTTGTGATGAGTTGGGATTCACAAGATTGTCTTTTGTGGAATCGGTGTTGTGCATCAGTAAGTTTTTGTTTCTGTCAAAGTGGTCCATGATGTGGCTATGTACAATATGTTCTAAGACCTTGCATGTGATGGAAATAAAAGATACTGATCTGTAATTAGATGCTAAGTGCCTTTTGTCTTTTTTGAAAAGGGGAACTACATGGGCATCTCTCCAATCTTGCGGGACTTCGCCAGTGTTCAGTGATGTTTGGTATAGGTCTGTAAGTATGGGAGCAAGTTGTTCTGCTGCTGCTTTCAGTATAAAAGATGGTATTGCGTCGGGACCAGTAGCTTTATGAGGTTTCAAATTTTTAACAGTTTGTGGACTTTGTTGGTGCTAATTTTTATGTCCTTCATGATGTGGACTTCTCCCTTTATTTAGGAAGTTATTAAGAATGTTAAGCATGTTAAGGTTTTCTTTGGTAAATACTGACTGAAATTTAGTGTTGAAATCATCATCATTTGACATTTGACTTCAAGGAACTTTATAACTATTCGACAGGAACTAAAGATATTTGGTTTATGGGTGTATCATTACAGGACAATGTTTTGCATACCATCTTGGCAGATAGTTTACCTTTAGTCCTCAATATAAAGTCATATTATATATGTAACACTCCCAAACATGTCCATCCCCCCAAACGTGTCCGATACCCCCAAACGTGTCTATTCCGCCCAAACGTGTCCTTCAAATCATAAATCGCCCAAACTTGTCCGATTTCACATCCCCAAACGTGTCCGATAATTGTTATTCTCCAAAACGTGTCCAGATAAAAACGCCACAACGTCTAAAAACTCTTAGCGCCAATATAACTCCGTGAAGTCAAAAACGTTTACGGCAATTCAATGGCGTGGGATACGATAAAATACTTCGGGTTCGGTTAGATTCTTAAAAAATCAAAGTATTTGTTCTGTAAATTCTGGGGGAAAGTTTATTAATCCGTATTCACAAATGTCCAAGACAAGCTACACTGTACACAATCATTTCTGCTTTCATATAAATAGAAGACATCAGGTTAAAAAAGAATCCCACAATAAAAAGTTATTTTTACTTGCACCGGTTTTAATAATTTTTTATATAAAATTCAGATAATTTTAATTTCACAATTAAAACTTTAATACATTTTATCTTTTAAATTTGGTGATGGGAGTTTTGAACGACCTTGACTGGCTATAAAGCCATCGCACGGTCCGTAAATTTTCACGGTGCTTCACTGTAAATAAAGTGGTAATTTATTAGCATTAATTTGTTCCAACGCCAGTTATTTTTTATTAAGCATAATTGCAAGCTAAATTTGCAACACATAATTAACTATTGAATGTTATTTTCTTAATGTCCAGTGGCAAATATGTAATGCATAATTAGAAAAAACATAAGCATTGCAATTTATTAGTTTTGTACAGTTTAAATCACTGTCTACTAAGTGGATTATATTGTACTAATATTCTCCGATTATACCTAAATGTCTATATAATGTATGAGGGTATTGCACGACCTGCTTCATGCAGAAGTGGTTTCTGTGCTTTTAAAAAGGAGACTTTACGGTTTCATATGAACCGGACACGTTTGGCATTTTAAAATTAAATGGACACAATTGGGCGCTTATAAACAGAACACGTTTTGGTGCTCTTTAGCAACAAGACATGTTTTGCAGTGCAGCGACGTCATATGGACACGTTTGGGGGAATCGGACACGTTTGGGGGGATGGACACGTTTCTGAGTGTTACATATATATACAGTCAGAGCTCTGACATAAACAAGTCAGAATTTTCTGACTTATGGAAGTCAGAATATTTGGTGTCATGAGTTACCTCCCATCATTTTTAAACAAAAACTAACTTCTACAAGTCAGATGCGATATCATGCCATATTTTTGTCTTAACAAAAATATTTAAGATTTGACTTCTACAACATCAATGAACATGAACAAGACAGAATATAACATAAAATGCCTATCTTTTTGGACCAAACACCCATATTTAAAAGTAAAGCATCTACATGTACATGACAATGTTAAAAATGCCTTCCTCGAATACTTTTTTATCAACAATAAATATGAATGAGACCCAAAAAAAACGGATTCATATGTAGTTAAACATTTTATATTTATATATAAGTATGTTTTTGTGATGAATTGGGAATGTATAATTAGTAGATTTACTTTTAAAACGAGAATGTAAAGATAGATTTTGATATATACATGTATTGTAAAGCATCATACAAATATTCATGGTTATTTATTCAAATAGAAAAACAAAGGATATGGGGTATCCATCCATGACACAAAATCAGTATATGCACAGCAAAAATACACTCAATAAGAAAGGAACAGCGGTCAAAATACCGCTATGGTAAAATGACCCCCATGGTAAATTGAAACCCCCTGTTTTTTTCATTCTAGATAATTATTAGAACATTATACATTAACATACCAGGACAGGGTGGTCAAAATACCATGGCTAAGTGAAATTTTCAAAATATCTTTTCCAGCATGTTAAATGCATACAAACTACTTATTGAAGTATTATTACTTTACAAAGGAGTTAGAATAGCTAGAATTTTGAAAATTTTACTTTGCCATGGTATATTGAACCCCCTACTATAGACCTTTAATTTCAAAAATTCTAGCAATTCTAACTCTTGTATATAGTAATAATACTCCAATTAGTAGTTTGTATGTATTTTACTTGCTTGAAAAGATGTTTTGAAAATTTTATTTAGCCATGGTATTTTGACCACCCTGCCATGGTATATTGAACCCCCTACTATAGACCTTTAATTTTAAAATTTTCTAGCAATTCTAACTCTTGTAGATAGTAATACTACTCCAATAAGTAGTTTGTATGTATTTTACTTGTTTGAAAAGATGTTTTGAAAATTTTATTTAGCCATGGTATTTTGACCCCCCTGCCATGGTATATTGACCCCCTCCTTCACACCTCCAATTTTAAAATTCTAGCTATAATAACTCCTTTACATAGTAATTATACTCCAATTAGTAGTTTGTGTGTATTTTACATGCTGGAAAAGATATTTTGAAAATTTTACTTGGCCATGGTATTTTGACCCCCCTGCAATGGTATATTGAACCCCCTACTATAGACCTTTAATTTCAAAATCTCTAGCAATTCTAACTCTTGTAGATGGTAATAATACTCCAATAAGTAGTTTGCATGTATTTAACTTGCTTGAAAAGATGTTTTGAAAATTTTATTTAGCCATGGTATTTTGACCCCCTGCCATGGTATATTGACCCTCCCCCCTTTATACCTCCAATTTCAAAATTCTATCTATAATAACTCCTTTACATAGTAATTATACTGCAATAAGTAGTTTGTGTGTATTTTACATGCTGGAAAAGATATTTTGAAAATTTTACTTTGCCATGGTATTTTGACTCTCTTGCCATGGTATATTGAACCCCCTACTATAGACCTTTAATTTCAAAAAAATCTAGCAATTCTAACTCTGGTTTATAGTTATAATACTCCAATAAGTAGTTTGTATGTATTTTACTTGCTTGAAAAGATGTTTTGAAAATTTTATTTAGCCATGGTATTTTGACCCCCTGCCATGGTATATTAAACCCCCTACTATAGAGCTTTAATTTCAAAAAATCTAGCTGTTATAACTCCTTTACATAGTAATTATACTCCAATAAGTAGTTTTTATGTATTTTATTTGCTTGAAAAGATGTTTTGAAAATTTTATTTATCCATGGTATTTTGACCCCCTGCCATGGTATATTGAACCCCCTACTATAAACCTTTAATTTCAAAATCTCTAGCAATTCTAACTCTTGTTTATAGTCATAATACTCCAATAAGTAGTTTGTATGTATTTTACTTGCTTGAAAAGATGTTTTGAAAATTTTATTTAGCCATGGTATTTTGACCCCCCTGCCATGGTATATTGAACCCCCCCCTTTACATCTCCAATGTCAAAATTCTAATGATTATAACTCATTTACATAGTAATAATACTCCAATAAGTAGTTTGTATGTATTTTGCTTGCTTGAAAAGACATTTTGAAAATTTTACTTTGCCATGGTATTTTGACCCCCTGCCATGGTATATTGAACCCCCTACTATAGACCTTGAATTTCAAAAATTCTAGCTGTTAAAACTTCTTTACATAGGAATTATACTCCAATAAGTAGTTTGTATGTATTTACTTGCTTGTAAAGATGTTTTGAAAATTTTATTTAGCCATGGTATTTTAACCCCCCTGCCATGGTATATTTAACCCCCTACTATAGAGCTTTAATTTCAAAAAATCTAGCTGTTTTAACTCCTTTGCATAGTCATTACATGTATACTCCAAAAAGTAGTTTGCATGTATTTTACTTCCTTGAAAAGATGTTTTGAAAATTTTATTTAACCATGGTATTTTGACCCCCCTGCCATGGTATATTGACCCCCCTCCCTTTTACACCTCCAATTTCAAAATTCTAATGATTATAACTCCTTAACATAGTATACTCCAAAAAGTACTTTGTATGTATTTTACATGCTGGAAAAGATATTTTGAAATTTTTTATTGTAATGGTATTTTGACCCCCCTGCCATGGTATATTGAACCCCCTACTATAGACCTTTTAATTTCAAAAATTCTAGCAATTCTAACTCTTTATTATAGTTATAATACTCCAATAAGTAGTTTGTATGTATTTTACTTGCTTGCAAAGATGTTTTGAAAATTTTATTTAGCCATGGTATTTTGACCCCCTGCCAAGGTATATTGACCCCTCTTTACACCTCCAATTTCAAAATTCTAGCTATAATAACTCCTTTACATAGTAATTATACTCCAATAAGTAGTTTGTGTGTATTTTACATGCTGGAAAAGATATTTTGAAAATTTTACTTTGCCATGGTATTTTGACCCCCCTGCCATAGTATATTGAACCCCCTACTATAGACCTTTTAATTCAAAAATTCTAGCAATTCTAACTCTTGTAGATAGTCATAATACTCCAATAAGTAGTTTGTATGTATTTTACTTGCTTGAAAAGATGTTTTGAAAATTTTATTTAGCCATGGTATTTTGACCCCCCTGCCATGGTATATTGAACCCCCTACTATAAGACCTTTAATTTCAAAAATTCTAGCAATTTTAACTCTTGTAGATAGTAATAATACTCCAATAAGTAGTTTGTATGTATTTTACTTGTTTGAAAAGATGTTTTGAAAATTTTATTTAGCCATGGTATTTTGACCCCCTGCCATGGTATATTGACCCTCCCCCCTTTACACCTCCAATTTCAAAATTCTAGCTATAATAACTCCTTTACATAGTAATTATACTCCAATAAGTAGTTTGTGTGTATTTTGCATGCTGGAAAAGATATTTTGAAAAATATACTTAGCCATGGTATTTTGACCCCCCTGCCATGGTATATTGAACCCCCTACTATAGACCTTTAAATTCAAAAATTAGAGCAATTCTAACTCTTGTATATAGTAATAATACTCCAATAAGTAGTTTGTATGTATTTTACTTGCTTGAAAAGATGTTTTGAAAATTTTTATTTAGCCATGGTATTTTGACCCCCCTGCCATGGTATATTGAACCCCCTACTATAGACCTTTAATTTCAAAATCTCTAGCAATTCTAACTCTTGTAGATAGTTATAATACTCCAATAAGTAGTTTGTATGTATTTAACTTGCTTGAAAAGACGTTTTGAAAATTTTATTTAGCCATGGTATTTTGACCCCCCTGCCATGGTATATTGAACCCCCTTTACACCTCCAATTTCAAAATCTCTAGCAATTCTAACTCTAGTAGATAGTAATTATACTCCAATAAGCAGTTTGTATGTATTTTACATGCTGGAAAAGATATTTTGAAAATTTTTTTGCCATGGTATTTTGACCCCCCTGCCATGGTATATTGAACCTCAATTTAAAAAAAGTCATAGCCAACAAATTGTAAATTAGATAATCTGCAATACTATTTATAAAAAACAGGGGGTTCAATTTCCCATAGTGGGGTTCAAAATACCATATGGGAAAAATGACCCCGGGGTCAAAATACGATGCGGTATAATGACACCGGGCCCGGTCAAAAAAGAACATACTGGAAAGTAGTACATATTTAAAACAAAATAGTTCTTATGCATAGGTGTTAATTTAAAACTATGTAGCGTATATTTTAGTAATTAAGGTATCAGATGAAAGGTGAAGGACTGGTGATCCTTGTAGTACTGATAATTTTGAATAATACAAAAATGTATGAATGAATTCTAAAATTGAGGGCATATATTGCCTGTTTCTCAAATATGAAGTGCCTGGTTTGGTGTATCCAAAATTCCGATAACCAGTGCAGTGCAGTCTGATGTATAAATACAGGTATATTGATCCCACTTCCATAAAATGATTTGAAGTGAAAAATTTAACCTGGCTAGGAATGAGAACCAAGAATAGGAGGTGTGCGTCATATTAAAATTTTAGTACACAAACTGGCCTAAATTGAGAGAATGATGTGGCACTCATAAGAGAAGTTATCTTAAGAATAAATACACCACAACGTTAAAATTACAGAAGAGCATACATACATAGGTTTCCTATAGCTACAAATCTAAAAATACTGAAAATTTCACAATCCACAGAACAGAGTCTGACCTAAATAAGTCTGGCACATTCTGACTTAATTAAGTCTAGAAATTCTACTACAACTCCTTTGTAAAAATGCATAATCTGACTTACATGAGTCTAACAAGATTCTGACTTGTTTATATCTGAGTTCTGACTGAAATATACAATGTGTATATATGTGTTTTTTTTATATACAGAGGACATATGCAAGTAAAAAAAACATATATACACAATTTATATATATGATATATAAATCCCTCAGGTGTACTGTCCAGGCCAGAATTCAGATGTGTATTTTTTTTACATAATTAGCCCGAAGATGTTTGATTTCTATCACTAGTATGAGGACACACATGATGTCTATATATATGTATACAAAGATCAGTGTCACAGCAGTAGAAAAGGGCAGTGGGCAACACATTATCTGTGATCACCATCCCCTTGTCATGCATAATCCACTGCAAGGTGATTAATGCTGACCATTGGTCTGGATCACAACCTGCAGCTGTAGTATATGAGTCCAAATTTAAACTTGTGCGTTGCTGGTTGAGCCAGAGGTGGTGGATGGTTCTGTCATGAATCTGAAGAGCAGTGGTTAGGGCAGCTGCAATTGCTGCATCCAGGTCCTAGGATTCCCAATCTATGAACATGATGAATGATTAGTTAATTAAGATGGTGTAGCGTAGTCATGACTGATATCTGACTCTTTACATTTAGAACTATAAAAAGACAACAACTTCCTGAAATACTGCAAGGTAATGCTTTATTTTGGTCTACATGTTTCGCCACTTATGATGGCGTCTTCAGGACAATATAATGATTATTTTAAAAATTGTCCCGAAGACGCCACCGTTAGTGGCAAAACATGTAGACCAGAATAAAGCATTTCATTGCAGTAATCCAAGATTTTGCCTTTTTATAGTTTTATTTTCCCAAGGTTTTAAGACAACCACAGCATACTTCAGTATCCATCCTGATTATTCTACCTGCTTTACCATTAGAAGGTGTTGGTTCACTCGATGTATATCTTTACATTTAGGTCCAATTGTTATTTTTTCCATGCAGGCATATATATCCTGTCAATAGTTTATTATCTTTTGACAAGATTTGTGATGTTTGTCATATGAGCGTATCTCAATAAGACAATACATGTATCTATCTACCTGACATATGATGTTGCTGATACATAAAAGACTATTAAACAAGCTGACATCTTCCTTTGTATTTAAAAGCAATGTTTCAAAATGACAGTACATTGTTCCATACTTCATGTACTTAAATCAATCATATACACATGATACATGATAAATGAGACAAAATTTTGAGAGTTTTCCTGATTTTGTTTTGTAGCTTGTGAATGGAATGAAAACTACCTTCAGGACTGGAAGAACTAAACCATATGAATGGAGAAGACAACAATTAGAGGGAGTTCTCAAACTGATGGACGAAAATAGAGAAGAAATTGCAGCTGCATTAAATAAAGATTTACACAAGGTACATATTTATAGATGTATGCACATGTCATGCATGCATGTCATGTATGTTTTATATATAGTAATATGGTATTATCATTTGCAGTTCAATGTTACAAAACTTCAAAAAAGATAAAATATTGTGACACTATTGGATTTGATATACATGTACATGTACCTTTTAAATATATACCCCAAAATTTGTTCAG
Source organism: Mytilus coruscus (assembly GCA_017311375.1). Taxonomy (NCBI): domain Eukaryota; kingdom Metazoa; phylum Mollusca; class Bivalvia; order Mytilida; family Mytilidae; genus Mytilus; species Mytilus coruscus. Next base: position 59,828,999 of record CM029604.1, on the reverse strand, counting down.
ATTCTGCAAATTTGTATACATATACATGGTATAACTATATATCTTTGATTATTACTTTATGTTAGTCCCTATAAGGAGACAATTAACACATGATTGATGATGATGGTGGATTTATGTTGAATGTCCACTGGTAAATAACAACTGGTACAGTTACAGACTTACATCATGACCAGAACATGTAAATGATATATGATAAGAATATGAAACCTGCTTTGTACAAAGTGTACTTGACCGACATGCTTAAATGGATCTTTAACATGCTAGATCACAAGGTAACAGTCCACAGGAAGACATGTCACTCTACCTGGACACATTATTCTGACTCCATCTTTGCTCTTTCTCCAAAGTGCTACATGCTAAGCGGAGAAGCAGCAAAAACAGATTTTCACCTCGGGACATCCCACACTCAAGGCCAGCAGGCTCCCACAAGAATGACAAAACCACCAAAGCAGTAGCACAATATTAAAGAAAATTACTTATAGATTTTCTTTTTAAATGTCTCTTGTGCACAGAAATTAAAAAAATTACATTGTATCATTTACATTGTATCATTTAGAACCTATGATACATTACATATAGTCAAAACTTTTGATGAACTTACAACATTTATAGATAGTCTTAAATTTTAATTCTCTATGCAAGCATATTTGTTAATATTAGTATGATTAGTATGTAAGAAAACTGATATTAAAGGAAATAAATCTTTTCTTATCTGCTCGTACTAAAAGTTGCTTTAGGTCATCATGAATAGTTCGAAAATCATATATATAATATATTAAATTTGTTTTCCTATTAAACAGTTGTTATAGTGTAAACCAACAAATTTTTTGTAATTTTGGCTAGATCAAATTGAACGGAAATATAAATTAGTGCGAAAAGGTAAAACTTTGATATTTTCTAAATGGAATATATTACCAATGGTATAAAAATCGTCACAATATAAGCTTTTTAAAGCTAAATGTGAATTAAGTATTCAAGACCATAAATTAGTTTACAGTATTGGACTTGCTTATAATATGTAAAAAAAAGAACCTGTATACATAGTTGTTACTGTTTTTTTTTTGTAGCCCAAACTTGAAGCTGTTGTGTTCGAAATTGACTTTTGTAGAAATGATTTGGTTGACACAATGAACAACTTAAAGGAATGGATGAAACCAGAAAAGGTATAAATATAAGGAAACAGATATCAGTACTATTGAAGTTAACTTTTTGGTAATAATATCCCAGTATATTTTTGAGAGATTGAGATGTACTTGTGTTTAATATAGAGAAGCTATTTTTAGAGGTCTGAGATAACAAAACTGATCTGTAGAGATTTTTTGTTCTCAAAACCCCACATAAAAGGGGGAAAGCATCATTCTGTCAGTCTGTCCTTAACTGTTTTTCTTTCAGAATTTGTTGTTTTAAAGGTGTTAAGCTACTTTTTAGCTCATCCAAAAGGCCATGTGAGCTTTTGTCATCACTTGGTGTCTGTCGACTTCCAGTGTATGCACACATTTTTTCAAAGATCTTCTCCTCTGAAACTTCTGAACCAATTTCAACCAAACTTGGGGTGAATGATCAATAGGGCATCCAGTATAAAGTATTTTTTTCTGGTCTAATGATAGAAAAAATCTGACAGTGGCAATGCTCAGAATGTCCATATCTACCTGTACATACCTCCAGTTGTTACCAATACCAAGTCATCTTTGAATCAATTTACTTTTAGCAAAAATGCCAGTGGGAGTAATACAGGCTCCTGGCAGCCTCTTGTTTATTTGTTGTCATTCAATGAGGAGTTTTGGTTAATATAGTGATTGTAAAGAGCATTAATGCCCTTGGGATAAGGAAAAACTTCCTACCAGTTTGAAATCTCAATGTATGACATTATAGAGTCTTAGGGATAAATTGTCATGAAACATTTATAATGACAATTCCTTTATCCTTGATCTGAAATATACATGTACCAGCTCTGTAACAACATGAATAATGAAGTAATGTCTTTTCCATCTGTATCTTCAACCAAAATTGTGCGAGCATATTATGGTGTTCTTTGTATAGTTCAGGGGCTCTTTTCACAAAAAATCTTGCGACTAAAATTGAACGTAAGTTATACTGAAATGCGCATGTATTTTTACTCGTAAGAATTTTTGTGAAATGAGTCGCAGTATGTTGTTTACATAAAAATTAATAAGTGTTATGCCTCAAACAATTTTAGGTAAAGAAGAGTTTAGCAAACATAATGGATTCTTGTTATATACAGAAAGAGCCATTTGGTGTGGCTCTGGTGATTGGTGCATGGAATTACCCTATACAACTAACTATTATGCCAATAGTTGGTGCAATTGCTGCAGGTACTAATTTTAATACCATTTAAGATGCATTTTGTAGGTTAAAAAGTCACTTTTGAATTTGATGGACACAGCTTATATAAAGAAAGAACCTTACGGTGTAGCCCTTGTGATAGGGGCATGGAATTATCCTATACAGCTTACCATTTTGCCATTATTTGGGGCTTTAGCAGCAGGTAAAGTCAAATCTTTCAAGGTTATTGACAATCCAAAATATTTTGTTGTTCCTATTACATAACAAGCTTGTCTTTTAAATAGTACAGTCAATTATACACAATGCTCTTCTTCACCTTTTTTGCAGCTTGCATTTGTATTTTTATATGCCTTGCGTATTACAAACACAATTTATTAGTGCACTATCCATTCTTGTCTCTGTAGTACATGTGTATATGTAATAGGAACAATACAACATTTGGGATTATTTATTAAAAACTGTTTTAATTTATTTTCAAAAATTTAAAACAAAAATAAGTTGAAACAAAACTTTATCAACTAAATAGCTTAATTTCAGAAAACAAATATTAACCCATAATTCAGTTTAGTAATCTGCTGGTAGATGGAGACCATGAGCATATGCAATTTGTTTTCTTAATTAAAAAAAATGCAAAAACTTGCAATTTAAGAAACAAACTGCAGGGGTTGTTCTCCAGAATTCGCCTCCATTTTACCAAGTTGCAACATACTTTTATGGATTTTTACAGCAACATAATTTCAATTTTTTATAACAGACCAAAAACAAAATGAAAAAAATGATGAGTGTTTTGTGAAAGTTACTGAGCAAATGCAGGTGTAGTGCCATTAGTTCATTTAATCATTTTTGTAAAATTTTATATGACCACTACTATTTGATTGGCACTGATTTCAGTGATTCAAATTCAACTTTATTCATTAACTCTCTGGAATACCATTCCAGCTCTGGTGGATGCTGTGATTTCCATCTCAGTCCACCCAAACTTATGATCAGATCATATGTTTTCGTATGTCATATGAATTCGTACTATAAATAAATAAGAAGATGTGGTATGAGTGCCAATGAGACATCTATCCATCCAAGTCATAATGTGTAAAAAGTAAACAATTTTAGGTCAAAGTACGGCCTTCAACATGGAGCCTTGGCTCACACCGAACAGCAAGCTATAAAAGGCCCCAAAAAGACTAGTGTAAAACAATTCAAACCGGAAAACCATCGGTCTAATCTATATAAAAAACGAGAAACGAGAAACACTTATGAACCACACCCACAAACGACAACCACTGAACAACAGGCTCCTGACTTAGGACAGGTGCATAAAAATGCAGCGGGTTTAAATGTTTTAACAGTGGTATAACATTACAACATTAAAAGACACACAATAAAATATCAATTGAAATAGATAACTCGACCAAAAAGACAATACACAAAAACAAGTAAATATACACTAAACGAATAAGTTTGATCTATGACACAATATAATTAAAAAAAGATCTTTCAATGTCAAAAAGACAACTTTAACCTAGGACAAAATGGTGTTAAATAAAGTAACGTACACAGGTAAATTTAAATATAATAATATTGTTGTTAGGAGTACAGAAACATTTTTTACAAAATAAATTTGTTATTCATAGTACGAGTACAGAAGTGTTATTTTTTTCTTCTTACTAAATACTTATCAAAGGTGGTACATATTAAAAATAGTAAGACGAGATATAACACAAAATAAGTAAACATTGAATAACAGAAATGCATTACAAATGGTGTCAACAGGTCAAATTAACACGAAAGTACCATTTGAGAGTACTCACAGTTACTGAAAGCTAGTTCAAAGCCAAAAACAATTAATAATAAAAAAATCATGCATCAGAGACTAAAATCAATTAAAACACATCCCAGTTAGGGATTAAGTGTTTAAACGCCATGGACAGTCAAAGAAGACATGACTTGTGCAATGCCAAAATAAAAGTAATAACAGGCAATAGGATAGTTAGGATTTAACCTTTTAATAAATATGTATGATGTTATGTATAGATAAAACAATTTCTAAATAGAAAGTAAATGTGGATGTGTATATATACATCCCAAAAAACATGCATGTTTTTTCAATGGAAATTGTGATGTCACAATGCATTCTTAATAGCACGAAAACCCATGAAACAAGGATAACACTAGATTATGTAAAAATATTTACTATAGAAGCATAACTAAGTTTTGCAAGGTATTTGATGTTGATCAATTCATATGATGATATAATAAATGTTATGTCCACACATAGATTTGCAAATGTGACCATTCTGATGTTTCACCTATACACCAGTTTCGAGATATGGTAGTTAGTCATATCTGTCATGTGACTTTCATCACCATGTGACAAAAATGTAGGCATCATCACTTCTAACACATGTTGAAAAAGTTTGATGCTATACTGCACGAAATGTTCGGGAAATTAAAATCTAATTAGTTGGTCACCCTCACTTCAATCATACGGGTCATTGAGATTACATACCTACGTAAAATAAACTATTTCTAGACTTCCCTGCGGAATGAAGATCCTGAATGACCTGAAGATGCTTGAAACTTTAATAGGTGCAGGGATACAGGCGTGCCTTCTATCTGGTAATTGAGGTCATAAGAGAGTGTGTAATTGATGATCTTTTCCAGTGGAAGACATGATTAGAGAAATAATCTATTCTATGTCAACTTTTCACAGTGGAATTTGATCAAAATGTCAAAGCTGTTGTAATGTTTCCTTTTCTTTTAGGTAATTGTGTTTTATTGAAGCCCTCAGAAGTATCATGGAACACAGCACAGTTACTTGAGAAATTAGTACCAAAATATTTGGACAATGTAAGTTGTATTCAAATGTATATAATATATGTTACTGATACTAATATGTCATATTGTCCTTATACACTTGTGTGATATAGAAGTTGGTTTTTTTTCTTTGTAAGCTTGAAATATCAGTGGCATTAACACATGGTGAACAAGAATGTGTCCATAGTACACGGATGCCCCACTCGCACTATCATTTTCTATGTTCAGTGGACCGTGAAAATGGGGGAAAATCTCTAATTTGGCATTAAAATTAGAAAGATCATATCATAGGGAACATGTATTCTAAGTTTCAAGTTGATTGGACTTCAACTTCATCAAAAACTACCTCGACCAAAAACTTTAACCTGAAGCGGGACAAACGGACGGACGGACAAAAAGACGAACAAACGAACGGAACGGACGGACGAACAGACGGACAGACGCACAGACCAGAAAACATAATGCCCCTCTACTATCGTAGGTGGGGCATAAAAAGGTAAGCTAACTTTTAGTTTGAAATATTGTTTGTGAAAACATTAAATAAATATGTAACATTAAAAGGGATCATAGTTTGAATGATATGAATTCATCAGTAATAGAAGACACACAAAACATTTCATTGGTTCTGTGGTTCTTGATGAAAGAGATATTGTTGAATTTTATTATAATTTCACTAAATTGAATAGATATATTGTTAATTTTGTCCTTGCTTTACACACTGTATTCATGTATTTTTTATCCTATGTTTTTATACAATAGTTATCTTACTCTCAGCTTTATACAGACACAAAAATATTCCAAAATGAGAGATATAGCTCAAATTATCAAAAACAACTGCTTGTACAAACAATAATTGGTTAAATATTTGAATACAAATCAATTTGATGAATTAATTGACAGTTATTAGGTATGTTAGGGCTCTGCATCATGGATACTTTGTCTGTCAGTCTACAATTTTTGTAAAAGCAAAAATATCCAAAAGTATAGATAGGTCACCAATGAAATTTTGCACAGTTGTTATGAATGATATTTGTTTTTGGGAAAATCAAAATAATGATTTGTGGCAAATTAATTTTGGAAAATCTTAGTTTTTGTTTTAAAATCACTAATTTGGGAATACGTTTTTGTAAATTTTAGGCAAAAGCTCCGAAAATATGAGAAGGAGGCTTATTAAAGTTGCACATTTTGTGTGGATGATATGTATATTTGCATACATTCTTTGGTGGAAAATTAGACAATTTATTTTGACAATAACCAGTCAAGGATATAACCCTAACTCTATAGGGTTATTAGAGAAAAATAACATACATTTGTTATTGTGAACTAAAAAATCAAAGACCTGTGATAACATATGTATGTAACATGTTTCAAAGGGACAATATACATCATTAGTTTTGTTAAAATGTATACAAGTTTTATTGATATTACTGTTGTCTTTATGTATACTTAACTATAGAAAGATATATCATGCATAGTACACCTATGTTTTTACAGAAAAAATATGCCTGTAATAACTAAAGGGTGTTATTACAGCTTCTCTTTATCACTCCAAAGCATTTGCTCAGGCATACATCATGTTTAATTACAAAATATTTTAATTCATTGTAAGAAATAATGATCAGAGCATGTAATGAGGTTCTGTGCAAGCTTCCCAGTAATTCCCAAGTGCCTCATATAATAAGTTACATGCCTTTAATAACTAAGCCTTGTTATTACAGCTAAGATTATCACTTAAAAGCCTTGTCTCATTGATTTACCATGGTTAATGATAAATGTATTAATTTAATTCAAAAATTAGTTATCAAGGCTATGCATTTATGTTCAGCTAAAACCAGAAGTCTGTATCATAATAGTTAACCAATGACAATGTGTAGATTATTGAGTTTTATCGTGTGTAAAGACATGCATCATATTTAGATCCTTTGAGAAATGAAAAGAACCTTTAAACAGATGGAAAAAAAACTGTATTAAATGAGAAAAACATGTGAATTTGCAACTGTAATCATAGTACATGGTGCAAAGAAAGACAACTCTTGTGAAAATTTCGCAAAGCCAAGTTACTTTTGTGGAAAGTACTAAGAGTGAATAAGTTATAAAATGTTTTATACACATTTTACACACAATTATATATATATTTTTAGTCTGCAACTTCCCTCATTCTTTTGAAAAAAATTTATTGATTGCTTAAATGCTTTCAATAGAAAAAAGCATAACTAAACACTAGAATTTTTCAACAGGACTGTGTAAAAGTTGTAAATGGAGGAGTTACAGAAACAACAGCTTTGCTGAAGGAGAGATATGACTACATCTTCTACACTGGAAACACATTTGTAGGAAAAATTGTCATGAAAGCTGCTAGTGAATATCTTACTCCAGTCACATTAGAACTTGGAGGCAAAAGGTAGTTAAAGTTCTTTTACATTTTCATTGATTGATTGATTGTTGGTTGCTTAACGTCCAGTGTTAAATATTTCATGCATATTCAGGACGAGAACAAATTAACAATAAATACAATAGGTAGGTCCTGTAATGTAGGCCGTCCAGGAAGAAGGTCGGGAAAATTTAGACTGCCACTAGAAAATGAGGGTCAATTGGATAGGGACAGCAATTTTGCCTTGCAACAGGTCACCTACGGACCCCTCAGAGAGTTGTTGCAAGGGTTCTTAACGTGCAGAGAGCGTGGCACTCTCTCTACATCAGGCATCAGATTTCACGTCCCCATTCTGACCCGACGTGGCTGCGAACTTGTACATCCCGCACAGCCAAACGGACGCCCCACTTGAGCGAGGGTTTTACCGCCGGTCGGAGGAAGACCTGTAGTGACCATATTTCTATTCCCCAGTCACCCTTGGGGTTTTTTACATTTTCAGGTGATACATGTAAATACATTTGTTTTATACCCAATGTTAACAAATCTTGGAAAGATCTTCTAAAATTCTGATTTTTATAGATGGGTAATGGACAATTTGTTTATAGCATGTTTAGGTTCAGAATGGTTTATATTGTAATGTCTATGTCTTTCTATTAAGATTATTCCCAACTTGTTTGGACTGTGCAAGGTTTTAGAGTTTGACATATTATATAAACACTAGTCTATTTGTCAAGACTGTATGTTGCTGTCTAGATGTCTTTTGGTTAACTGTTTTGTTGTATTGCTGTCTTGTTGATGTGTATACCTCATTTCCTTTTAATCCTATATTTATACTGCAACTATGGTATTATTGAATTTGATATTTGCATAGTAGAAATTCATTGACTGTAATAACTTTGACATGCATGCCAACAAAATACAAATTGTATTTTTGGACTGAAACACTTCAAATGGAAAATATTTTATAAAATAACTGTTGATCATTTTTCATTTTTTCTTCAGTCCAGTATATGTAGATAAAAATTGTGATTACAAAGCTGTAGCTAACAGACTTATATGGGGGAAGACATGTAATGCTGGACAGACATGTATAGCTCCTGATTATGTCATGTGTACAAAGGATGTTCAGGTAAGGACAGATAACTCTTGGGACAATAATTGTTGGATACTGTTATGTGTATGTTTATATTTTTTATCTTTTGACAATGGTTTTGTCTGTCTTTCTTCAACTTATAGTTTTTTTATTGCCATTATGATATCTTACCTTTTTTCATTTAAAGTTGCAAAATAAAGATTTTAAGTCTTCCACAACCAAAATAAAGAGAAAATTAAGAAATAAGGAAAATAGTGGATCCACAAATCAGGACAAATTTATATCAAAATCAATAAAATCATTGCTATTTCTAAAATGACAATAGATCATAATATTTGTTATGTGACATTATTGAACCCCATCTATAAGATGAAGGTTACTTTTATACTGAAGATTAAAATTTTATATTTTCAGATCCATACATTCAGTACCTCTCTCCTATCATATTTAACAAGACAATTATACTCATAAACTTTACATAACAGTCATTTGCTGTTTTTTTTTAATCTGTGAGTAAGATGGTGCAGACTTTTATTTGTTTGTGAGTAAATTGGTCCAGGCTACACATTGATAAACTCTAGAAAAATGTGTTCAAACCTATAGGAAACTTACTTGAAAGAATCAATTTGAATATAATATCTGTTAAATAATAAACTATAACATAATAAGTGTATAAAAGTATACTCTATTTCATTTGTAGGAACAATTACTTCAGAACATGAAAACAACATTGGGTGAATTTTTCCCAGATGATCCATCACAGTCAGAAAGCTACGGCCGAATGGTCAATTCTAGACATTTCCAGTAAGTATGACTTATAACCCATTGTAATCAACTGGAAATATTCTATAGCTTTGTAATGTTCTATCTTATTTAGGGATGCATTTAACTTCATGGGGGGTAATGGTTTTTCTAAAAATATTCTGATCCCCAATTTGAAAAAATATTGTGGTCAAGCAGATGACAAAAAAATATTCTGAATCCAGATTTTCCCATACCTTATAGTGTTAAATTTTGAAAAAAAAAATTTGATTGATCGCGTCGAAAAACTACAAAAAAAATTTTTCTGACTCAGACAAAAAACCATAACCCCTTGAAGTTAAATGGTTGCTCCCTTAACAGATTTTGACAGCTTTATTCACAGTGTAATTCACGTTGATTGCAATGGGTTGTAAACACGGCTAAACTGATGTTTTTTAATTTGAAATAAGAAAAAATACAATTCAGTAAAATAATATTGTTAAATACTTAAAAATTTCTAGATAAAAAATGTTTCCTATGTCAATGTAAGTAGGATACCTCTTTTGATATTAAAATCAATAGGTCAAATTCACAGCAGTAATTGATAGACTGAAATTTGGACACAATTTTGTTGTCCAAATGAAAGTTTTTATACGACCGCAATGGATCTCTCTGATATTGTACCACAAGGTTCCATATCACAAAGGGAAGGCTGGGATTGAGTTTAGGGGTAATTGTCCCAAACGTTCAGGAATTAGGGGCAAAAAAGGGGCCAAAAACAAGCATTTTTCTAGTTTCCAGACAATAACTTGTGTTTAAGTGTATGGATCTCTTGGAAATTGTACTACAAGGTTCCATACCACAAAGGGAAGGCTGGGATTGGGTTTGGGGGTAATTGCCCCAAGCGTTTAGAAATAAGGGGCAAAAAAGGAGCCAAAAACAAGCATTTTTCTAGTTTCCAGACAATAACTTGTGTTAAAGTTTATGAAACTCTCTGAAATTGTACATTTTTATGAAAAGAAAATAATTTTCAAAATTTCAAAAAAAATCGGGTGGGGGGGATTTTTTTTCTTCAAAATTTTTTGAAAAATTGTTTTGGGGAGGATTTTTTTTTTTTCAAATTTTTTTGGTTGGATTTTTTTTTCCCCAAATATTTTCCATTTTTACATTGATTATTTCTGATTTATATATAAAAGCAACAAATACTGATATGACAGGAGATTATTAACTTATACACACCAAACAGGGTGTGTAAATTATTATATATAACAGATTAACTAAGTATTGTGCAACAGCACAGTATTGCGCAATAGCACAGTATTGCACAATAGCAAGAAATCTTCAGTTGAAAATAAATACAAATCTTTTAACCAATTTCAATGGGATTAAATTAAGTCTTTAATTTTTTGGGTTCTAACCTTGTATTACTATTTTGGATATTGGGCCCCATTTTTAAATTGGTCTACATTGAGATCCAAAGGGTCCAAAATTAAACTTTGTTTGATTTCATCAAAAACTGAATTATTGTGGCTCTATGATATGCTGAATCTTATTGTGCATTTAGATTTTTTATTTCGGGCACTGTTTTCAAATTAGTCCATATTAAGGTTTGAAGGGTCCAAAATTAAACTTTGTTTGATTTCAATTAAAATTAATTTTTTTTGTGTTTTTTTTATATGCTGAATCTAACCATGGTAGATTTTGGATATCACACCATACTAGGTAAATTGAATGTCCCATTTCATATTTTTTAAGATCTTGGAACACATAATTTTTTTTGTCAGAAACCTATATTATGTCAAAAATTTGATCACAATCCAAATTCAAACAGTATCAAGCTTGAATATTGTGTCCAAACTTGCCCCAACTGTTCAGGGTTTGACCTCTGCGGTCCTATCAGGCTGCCCTCGGCGAAGCATTTTATTGTATATTATGTCCAACCTTTATGAACTTAGCGTGAAAATTCCTCTTGGAAAGAACCAGATTTTTATGTCAGATGCTCAAAGGTCAAGGTTACACTACCTTTGAATATAATGTAAATCAAAATTTTGGGAACAGGTTCAATTTGTGCTTTAGCCATAAATAAGATCTTTATCGGTTTTGTTGGAGTCTTAAGGTAAAAAACCCTATGTTTTTATGGTATTTGGCCAAAGGTCAAGGTTACAACAGCAGTTAATAGATTGAAATTTTTACAATGATTTTGTTTTTGATATTAATTGTGAACATACTGAACAGTCTTCGCCACTAAAACCAAATAAAAAAATTAGTACTGATACAAGACTTTGTTTCTTCTAATACAAATCCATAATGATCCCAATGAACTAGGCACCATGTTGCTTCTGTAATTTTATCTAAATTTGTAGACGAGTAAAAAAGATGATTGACAGCAACCAAGATAGTATTGCTATTGGTGGGGATACAAATGAAAAGGATAATTATATCTCCCCGACTATATTGAAAGATGTCAAATTCACAGATTCTGCCATGAATGAAGAGGTATTAAAATGTTTTATCTACTATTGAGGCCTTAATGATATTTTGTCATGGTTTTAGTTAAAATATGTTGTTTTCTGTTCTGAAAGCTGACATATGTTGGTTTTTTTTTATGAAGATTAACTCTTCTGTCATATAAAAATAAGATGTGATATGACTGCAAATGAGACAACTATTCACCAGAGACCAAACGAGTTAGATGTACTGTCATAGTTTACTTTCACTTTCATTTGAATAAATAGACATGATGTGAGGTATACCCCATGATCCTTGAGACTGTCTTCTGTGCGACACAAAAGCCCTAAGTACACCTTGAGATTAACATATATACAGTCCTCAACAATAGACAAGTGTCTTTACAAAATGCCAAGCTCTAAATTTCCCAAGTCTAAAAATGTAGTGAATATATTTAAAAGAGACTCAAAGATCTGCCATCGATACAAAATCCCTGAAACTACAAAGTATATTACGATAGAACTCATGACAGCTACTGACAAAGTTCTAAATTTGTGACAGGCTCGGCTTAACTGTTTAATCATTGGAATGATAAAAAGTATATAACAGAACATACAAAAAAAACCTCATCAAAGATACAAGGCTTTTAATTTTGTAAGCCAGGTGCGTGTTTCATCTACAAAAGACTTATATAACTATGATGGTCGAATCAAAATTTAAAAGGCTTAATAAAGTATGAAGTTGGAGAGCATTGATGATTAAAAATTCAGAAAGGTAACAGCAAAATCGAGTTGTATTATTAAGAAATATAGGGGTTGTTTGAAAAAAATTTTAATGCATAGCTTAGGAAAAGCTAGAGAATTACTAAAAAACTAAAGAAAGTTGTTAAGTATGATCAATGAACATCCATCCTGGCTTGCTGGTAATAAAGTTGATATCATATATCATTGTATCGAGTGTGTTATAATACATCTCAACTCAAGACAGTTCAATTTGAAATTTTAGGTTTGGAGGCATGCTGAAGTTTTTAAAATATAAAAATTAGATATTGAGAGTATAGAAATATTATATCACACAAGCTTAAGTGGTAGAATCTGTTTCTGTTAAGATTTTTAAATTACTTGTACAGGAGCTTTTACATTTTTTTCAATGATCTTCAAAAATTCTGTTTTAAGACATCATCAAGCATGTTCACCTTTTCATGTTAATAATAGAAAAAAAGAGAAGGAAAGAAAATTTAATGTCCCCAAAAATATGGTTCTTGGAAAGTATTAATTGTCTAAGACCTAGAGAAAAAAGAATTCTATAATAAATCTTGATCATATCATGTTTCCATGAGATATTGTCATTTATTATTTTTCAGATATTTGGGCCTGTTCTACCTATTGTTACAGTGAATGATGAAGATGAAGCTATAGATCATATTGTCAGTGGGTTAGTATCATACAGTAAAACTTATTGTATTGTATTGTTACGCCAGAAAATCGCCTTTTAATTGTAGCCAACAAAAGACACAAATCAATAATAAAATTTAACAAGATTTATTATACACTAGTTTACAAGAAGTATTACACAAATAGAAATGTCAACTTAACTGTCAAAATATGAGTCAAATCTTTTATCTTTTCTTTATCCGAAATCTTCACGGAATCCACAGAATATTACGTCCAATAGGTCACAATTTAGTATGATGTTGTTAGTAAATAAAAGTGTCAATCCAACTGCTGAGAATGTTGATGTCTATCGATGTCTAAGTCTATGTCTATGTCTATGTCTATATCTATGTCTTTAAGGTCTGCATACTTATATATATACTCAAACGGAAACTTCTAGATAATGCTAGATGTTTAAATTACGCATCTTTTGTTATGATCATTCTGGAAACGTTATGTAAGTGAAATAGAAAGTTCTAATCATTCCATGAGTATCAATGATTGTTCCAGTTATTTCTAAACTGCATAGTTGTAACACAATGTGTATTATTTTGTACACAAAGTAAAAACATATAATAGGCCACACAAAACAAATTAGGCCAACTAAATAAATATGACAGTTACAATATCATAACAGTATGTAAAGGTCAATTTAAACAATTATACAATTGCAAAATGATTTTAACCAGAGACTCATTTCAAAATCTTATGACAAAAAACACTTGCATGTCAAGAACATTTCAGTATAACTTACAATCAATTATTGCTGTAAGATTTTTGGAAGGGCCCAGACCTTCGTTTGCTTCAGTTTACTAATATGTCACAAGAAAATCTGGTGACAAGCTGTCAAGTGTCACATTTAGATACATAAAGTTATCGTACAGAAGGTTAATTACAGAATTATTTAGTTATATGTATATATACATGTATATTGATTATTTCCTAGTATTGTATAGATTTGTAGGTCACCTAGCCCAAGGTCCAAGTGAGGTTTTCTCAAAACTTGGCGTCCGTTGTCAGTCGTCATCTGTTAACTTTTACAAAAATCTTCTCCTCTGAAACTACTTGGCCAAATTTAACCAAACTTGGCCACAATCATCATTGGGGTATCTAGTTTAAAATTGTGTGAGATGATCCCGCCTGTCAACCAAGATGGCTGACATGGCTAAAAATAGAACATAGGGGTAAAATGCAAGTTTTGTCTATTATTTTGAAAACCATTATAAATAGAGAAAATCTGACGGGAGCAGAAATGTTCAGAATATTGAGCTCTACCAATTGTCCATTTACGTCAAAACTGTCAGACGACTTCTTATACTAGTTATTACCCTTAAATGACAAATTTTACCATTATTGTTCATTTTCCCTACTATCCTTAAAACTAATAGATAGAGAGAAACTTTAAATTGCAAAAATGATCAGCAAGACAAGTTCTACAAATAAGTCTAATGGTTGAAATCGTCAGTCAACTCCTTATTAGAGATATTGCCCTTTGATGACAATTTTTACCAATTTTTTGCGTTTTTGCCTTGTATCTTAAAAATTATAATAGATAGATAGATAGAAGCTTAAATCAGCAAAAATAATCAGCAAGACAAGATCTACAATTAAGACAATATGGTGGAAATCGTCCAACAACTCCTTATTGGAGTTATTGCCCTTTAATGACGATATTTACCATTTTTTTTGGCGTTTTGCCTTATATGATAAAAAGTATAATAGATAGATAGAAACTTAAATAAGCAAAAATGATCAGCAAGAGAATACTAAAAAGTCAAATTTTGCCGATATAGTTATTAGACTGTCACTCTTTATAGGAGTGATTGCCCTTAAATTAAGATTTTTTTTTAACCCTCGTTTGTGTTTTGAGCTTAAACTAAAGAAGATAGAGAGAAACTAAACAGACTAAATAATCAGCAATACAAGATCAACAAAACAGAGATTTTTGTCATGAATTCTATTCCAGTCTACATTGCTGGAGAGTGTCCTTTGTTGAATATGCATATAGACCAAAGTGAGCGACACAGGCTCTTTAGAGCCTGTAGTTTATCTTGTGTGCATCCACCCCTTAGACTGACTTTCTTCCCAATTTTCAATTTCTTATTACATTTGTTGTCAATGTGGTATTAGGTTAAGCTAGGTCAATGATATACATCCCTAAATTTTTATCATTTTATGCTTAAGATTTAAATGGTAAGGCAAAACAGAGGAACTGTAGTAACTTATACCGTATAAATATTGGTAATAATCTAAAAAAAAATTAAGAATACTTATTAATGAATTTTATAAGGCAAACTGATAGGAGTGGTATCTTAATATAATTTGCTCTCTTAAGTTTTGTTTCTGAGTTTAGATACCAACTAATTGTGTAGAAGCCCATATCAAGATATTAAAAATGCAAAGAGGCATTAATATGGATTGGTAATTTAATAATGCCTTATTTTGACTCACAAATATTGGTCCATATCTATTAAAGCCTGATAGTATAGGTTTTATTCAAAATTACAACAGTTAAAGGTTAGAAGTATTGGTCTCAAAGCCTGCTATTGACTATTGTGTTAACAGTAATATATAATGAAAGGAAATGTAGTGTGATTGCCAAAGAGACAACTATCCACCAGAGACTATAAATGAGAAGGATGGAAACAATTATAGGTCACCATACAGCTTTTAACATTGAGCAAAACCCATAAATCATATAGTAAAATGACAGGGAAGATACCATACATGTAGGGACAATGAAGAGACCAATAAAACAGTCATCTATAGAAGACCCTAGATTGAAAAATGTGCATATAATAGCAAGTTTCGATATGAAGTGTTTTACACGTAAAATATTATGACAACTTACACATATATTTGTCTACTATGTTTTTGCTATGAATTATTGTGATGCATTTTTCCCTCTTATTTTTACTTAATCTTTTCATCTTTACAGTGAGAAACCTCTGGCTATGTATGTCTTTTCAAATGATAAGACAGTAAAAGACAAGTTTAGAAACTCTACAAGTAGTGGTGGTTTGGTTATTAATGATACCATGATGCATGCAGGAGGTCAGTAATACTGTATTCATAACAAATACAAGATTGTTTGAGGTAAGGAGAGATTGCAGTCACTAGACATCTGTCATCATCCATCTGGGATATTTTGAAAAGAATTATCTTGACTATACTTTGCTATTTAAGATCTAGACTTAAAGACCTTAAAGTCATCCTTTGAATGTTTAGTTCCAAATGACACTCAATGAACCACTTTTGGCCAGTTCCCATAAATAATATGGCGATGTTGGGCTCTGAAAGTATAAATACAAGTGGGCCGATGGTAACATTTGTGAAATTAATTATTCATCAGAAAACTTTGAAGTTTAAAAAATTGGGTTATCATATGGCAGTTAAAATCATAAAACATTATACAAAGATTTTGATGTAGTCATCTTAATTTTTTTAAGTAATGACCTTGCCATTTGGAGGTGTTGGGAACAGTGGTATGGGAGCTTATCATGGCAAGTTGACCTTTGACACTTTCAGTCACAATAGAGCTTGCCTGGAAAGAGAACTTAAAATGGAAAGTTTACAGAGGTAAGTAGTTATGATATAAGTCCAGTTTCAACAACACTTGGACCTTACCATAAAATTTAAAATTTGAAACTTTGACATTTCATAAAAAATATGTTCTTTTTTTATAAATTGTGTTTATTAGTTAGCTTAATTTTCTGGGAAGCCTTTTGTGATTTGTTATCATTTCTGTATGCTCTGCCTTCTCCCAGCAAGGTGATAATTTTTCTGCTTCATAGTAATTACAGTTATTGTCTAAAATGGTGATGGGCTGCCATTTCAAAACCCTATATGGTAGATGTTTTCTAACACATCAGATAAGTTCTCATCACAAAACTGTCAGAGTCAGACAACAGCAAACACAGGGGAATGGATTTTTCTGGTATTATAGAGGATAATATTTAATAGTTTTAAATTCAAAAACAATTAAGCAATAACAGATCTCTGTTATGTTCATAACATGCTTGTTATAAGACAGGTATGGTAAATGGGCATAATATATTGAAACTTTTATTATGTACAAAATCTGGTCACTGGGTGCTATTTGAAATAAAAAAAATTATATAGTACCAAAATCTTTCTGGGAAGTTATATTCAACAATGCAGCATAAGAGAATGGAAATGAACAATCAAAAAATTATTTTTTGAATGTTCCTTATTGAACGGTATTAAAGTATAAACACATCATCTGCAGTGAAAGCATTGCTTGTTTTAAATTTTCCTTAGCTATTGCAAAAGAAATGTAAATATGAAAAATGTCTATGCCATACATTGTAACATTCAGAGAATGGTTTGAAACAAACATCCAAAAAAGTACAAAATTTCTTAAAAGGGATATTCTCCATTAGTTTTTTTAAACAACTTCAGTAACATTAAAATATTCTGACATGCATTGATGGGAAAACAGATTAACAATGGATTACAAGATAGCAGAGAATAACTTAAAGTTGACCTTAAATCAGCTATGACCAATTCAGTTTTCTGTATAAGGGAGCAGTAATAGGGTTATTTTTTACCCATATTAATTGACTAAATTATTAAAAATCAGAATGTGATTTATACATTGTATAGATGTATTAAAGCAATCCTTAGGAGTGAGAACATAAGTACAAATTTATACATTTTTGATAGAATTTCATTGAATAAAAAGTGAAATAATCTAAACAAAATTAAATGTAGAGGACAGATTTGGAATGTTTCACAGTATTTCTAGATCAAATTCTCTCAGCACTTCTGAACTTTGAGCTAGCCTGTATTGATGTTTTGCTTTTCAGTATACGGTACCCGCCTTACACAGAAAAAAACCTTAGTGTCATTGGCTGGCTGTCAAAGAAAAATCCCAAGAAAGGAGGATTCTTTTCTTTTCTGGGGTTCTAGGTAATTATTTCACCATTTAGAGCTGTTGTATTGTCATTTATTTAGTATTCGATACCCTCCATATACACAGAAGAAAATGGAAACATTCAGTGGGCCACCAGGAAGAAGCTGAAGGAAGATCATTTATGTCGTTTGTGCCATTCTTTGTTATTGGAACAATTGCTGCATATGTAATTAAGGTAACAAAGATATTTTATTGCATGACCCTGTTTATATGTGGGCAGGGTTAACAATAGCTTGTACCATGATATGCTTTAATGTATAGCAGAAGCTTGTGGAATCTTGGGAATAATCTGTTGAAGTTTACTATATGAAAATGCTGCTGGAAAATTCCCCCTCTCCTAAATTGTTAGAATTTAAAATATCAAGGATGTCTGCTGCTGAAATTCAAAATAAGTTATATCAGGAAATTTTAACTATATTCACGGCAGATATTTATGGTTAAATCTACCCTACTGGAACAAAGATTTAACTTCCAGTCCAATGCCCAACAAACTGCTGACAAAACCAGACTCCAAAGTAGTCCCTTATATGGTACAACAATTTCATTTATTACATCATTTTCAAAAGATAAACTTGTGCAATATTAAATATCTCAAAATTGCAAAAAGAAAATGTAGGTCTGTATGCTTATTTTTGGAACAATTTGAATTTTTTATGCCAAAAAATTGTCTGGCAAGAATTGAAAATGAAACTTTTCAAAAATATAATGCCTGTTCAATGAATAATTTTGTCAAAAGTATATGTGCTATGTATACTTTTAAAGCGTTCACAAAATATAGGGTCACTGGGTAACACTTTTTAATGCATTCCCTAGGGAAAAACCAGAAGGGCTATGAAAAAGTGAAAGGTTGAAAATTAGTAGCAAACATCCTTAAATACTAGAGCTGTTTTGACATTAGAATTAACCCTAGGTGTAACCACAGCATAAAGTAAGTTAGACATTATGTTGTAGTTTGTTTTTTCGTTCATTATTTTGTACATAAATTAGGCCGTTAGTTTTCTCGTTTGAATTGTTTTTAATACATTTGTTATTTCGGGGCTTTTTATAGCTGACTGTGGTATGTGCTTTGCTCATTGTTGAAGGCCATACAGTGACCTTTAGTTGTTAATTTCTGTGTCATTTGGTCTCTTGTGGAGAGTTGTCTCATTGGCAGTGATACCACGTCTTCTTTTATATTGATGTTATTAAAGCTTTAATCTGGAAGTTATATTCAACAATGCAGCATAAGAGAATGGAAATGAACAATCTAAAATTATTTTTGAATGTTCATTATTGAAAGGTATTAAAGTATAAACACATCATCTGCAGTGAAAGCATTGCTTGTTTTAAATTTTCCTTAGCTATTGCAAAAGAAATGTAAATATGAAAATGTCTATGCCATACATTGTAACATTCAGAGAATGGTTTGAAACAAACATCCAAAAAGTACAAAGTTTCTTAAAGGGATATTCTCCATTAGTTTTTTAAACAACTTCAGTAACATTCTGACATGCATTGAAGGAAAAACAGATTAACAATGGATTACAAGATAGAGAATAACTTCAAGTTGATCTTAAATCAGCTATGACCAATTCAGTTTTCTGTATAAGGGAGCAGTAATAGGGTTATTTTTTTACCCATATTAATTGACTAAATTATTAAAAATCAGAATGTGATTTATACATTGTATAGATGTAAGCAATCCTTAGGAGTGAGAACATAAGTACAAATTTATACATTTTTGATAGAATTTCATTAAATAAAAAAATGAAATTATCTAAACAAAATTAAATGTAGAGGACAGATTTGGAATGTTTCACAATACTTCTGGATCAAATTCTCTCAGCACTTCTGAACTTTGAGCTAGCCTGTATTGATGTTTTGCTTTTCAGTATACGGTACCCGCCTTACACAGAAAAAAACCTTAGTGTCATTGGCTGGCTGTCAAAGAAAAATCCCAAGAAAGGAGGATTCTTTTCTTTTCTGGGGTTCTAGGTAATTATTTCACCATTTAGAGCTGTTGTATTGTCATTTATTTAGTATTCGATACCCTCCATATACACAGAAGAAAATGGGAAACATTCAGTGGGCCACCAGGAAGAAGCTGAAGGGAAGATCATTTATGTCGTTTGTGCCATTCTTTGTTATTGGAACAATTGCTGCATATGTAATTAAGGTAACAAAGATATTTTATTGCATGACCCTGTTTATATGTGGGCAGGGTTAATAATTTTATAGCTTGTACCATGATATGCTTTAATGTATAGCAGAAGCTTGTGGAATCTTGGGAATAATCTGTTGAAGTTTACTATATGAAAATGCTGCTTGCAAATTCCCCCTCTCCTAAATTGTTAGAATTTAAAAATATCAAGGATGTCTGCTGCTGAAATTCAAAATAAGTTATATCAGGAAATTTTAGCTATATTCACGGCAGATATTTATGGTAAAATCTACCCTACTGGAACAAAGATTTAACTTCCAGTCCAATGCCCAACAAACTGCTGACAAAACCAGACTCCAAAGTAGTCCCTTATATGGTACAACAATTTCATTTATTACATCATTTTCAAAAGATAAACTTGTGTAATATTAAATATCTCAAAATTGCAAAAAGAAAATGTAGGTCTGTATGCTTATTTTTGGAACAATTTGAATTTTTTATGCAAAAAAATTGTCTGGCAAGATTTGAAAATGAAACTTTTTAAAATATATAATGCCTGTACAATTAATAATTTTGTCAAAAGTATATGTGCTATGTATACTTTTAAAGCGTTCACAAAATATAGGGTCACTGGGTAACACTTTTTAATGCATTCCCTAGGGAAAAACCAGAAGGGCTATGAAAAGGAAAGGTTGAAAATTAGTAGCAAACATCCTTAAATACTAGAGCTGTTTTGACATTAGAATTAATCCTAGGTGTAACCACAGCATAAAGTAAGTTAGACATTATGTTGTAGTTTGTTTTTTGTTCATTATTTTGTACATAAATTAGGCCGTTAGTTTTCTCGTTTGAATTGTTTTTAATACATTTGTCATTTGGGGGCTTTTAATAGCTGACTGTGGTATGTGCTTAGCTCATTGTTGAAGGCCATACGGTGACCTTTAGCTGTTAATTTCTGTGTCATTTGGTCTCTTGTGGAAAGTTGTCTCATTGGCAGTGATACCACGTCTTCTTTTTATATTGATGTTATTAAAGCTTTAATCTCAGTAGGTTAGACATTATATGATTTTTCGTGATCTTGACAAGGAAATGGGCTTATACTCCTTGTCAGTGTTTTATATCCTCTGAGCCCATATCCCTTGTGAAGCCAGAATAACAATACATTATACTGGAGTACCCTGATTTCAACATTAATTACCATTCTTATTTTAGTTTTTTTTTGCATTTTTATCATAGGGGATATGGGCTTATATCCTCTTTCAAGATAACCAATCAAATTTCAGGATTTAATGGGATATTTAAATCCAGTATCATTAATATTAATAAGTTGTAGCATTGGTGTAAATGCAGCTTTCATCTCCCTACGTAAGACATTAGGTTGGAGACTTGAGTGTTACTATAGCTTTAGTCTCATTAGGTATACATTAGGTTGTAGCTTTGGTGTAACCATAGCTTTAGTCTCACTAGGTTAAGACATTAGATTGTAGCCTTGATGTATCTATAGCTTTAGTCTCAGTAGGTTAGATATTAGGTTGTAGCCTTGTTGTAAACAAAGCTTTATTCTCCACTGGTTACATGCATAAATGTCCATGAGGTGATGTAGAATAAGATTATGATTTTTCTGTTTTCCTGATTGGGTATAAAACTTTAATCATTTACTTATTTGAGGGCATATAAAAGTTATATGCTTGGAATCAAAGTAAATATTTTTCAGAGCATGACACTGTTCTGATTGATCATAACTCATTTTGACAGGTAAATAAAAACAACAGATAACACCAGCAAACATGTTTAACCCCCCACATTCTGTCTGTCCCTAGTCAGGAGTCTGTAATTCAGTGGTTTTTCGTTTGTTGCTGTATATCATATTTGTTTTTGGTTTTGTTTTGTATATAAATCAGGGCTTCAGGTTTTTTTTTTGACACTTATCATTTCTGGGACTTTTATAGCTTTCTATGTGGTATGGGTTTTGCTTAATGTTGAAGGCCGATTTTTTGGACAAAATGATTGGCTATTTAACACTGTATTTCACTGTTTAAGTGTCTTGCTAACGACATTTGGTTGTGGTGAGGAGTTTTTGCATGTCTGGTTTCTGGAGAAATTGTCAACTTTGTTTTTGAAATAACTGCTGAAATAGGCACTGAATATGTTTTCTTATTACATGTGTAAATGGTTAAATAGGTGTATCTAATTAAATATCTTTGATTTGATTTGTTGAATTAGGCATATTGAACATCTATTGAAATGTATATGACAAACATTTAATTTCATATAATCTCAATAAAAATTTGTTTTATTTTCAGGTATTTGGACTTCACAATAAATTGCCATTCCTCAATGAGTAACGAAAAACGATTAACAATCAAATGATATTTACAGGGACATATTTGTTTGATTGAAGTATAACATATATCTAGAAGAAAGTCAGCTTTATAAGTTATTCACAAAATGTAATATGAATATATTGTTAGACTTATAAGTAAGTTAATATCATTTCTCTTAATTCTTACTCGACTTATCCCTTTCCTGACCTGTTGATTATTTTTATTTAATGAACGTGTGGTTCGTTTGATCTCAGTTCTTTATTGGTCAAAATTCGATTATGACATCAAATTTTCTTGCTTTCTTCTGAAATTCCTATTGTGACGTCATGAATAAAGGCAACCATGCCTGATGACATCACGTAGAAAGAACACATTTTTTTACAGTTTGTTCGAAAAGAAGGATAAAGAATGTCTGCATATCGTCTAAAAATCATTAGAGAAACAGATTCCACCACCAAATCTCGTGTAATACTATATTTATCCACTCTCGACAGTTAAATTTTAAATATTTAAAACACTCAGTGAGCCTTGCATTTTAAATTTGAAAATTTAACTGTCTCGAGTGGATAAATATCGTATCACACTCGATGCAGTGGTAGAATCTATATTTTTACAATCATATTTTATTCTATGTACATGTACGGTTGTAAAGAAAACTAATTTTGCCAAACTTAGAATTTTGTTTGTTTCCTGTTTCAAAGATCCACCCTATAACATGTATAGATGTCTTTTTAATGTACCTTGTTGATAGTTATATTGTTAGATATTTTGGTATCCAGTGAGAAAATCCTAACTCTCTAAAATCTGTTTAGTGAAATGAGAAACGTACATTTATTTAATCATGGCCCTGTTAATTGAGGACATCTGGTTCTTACAGTATACAAAATAAAATGTTGTTGGTTGTTTTAAAATAGCTTTAAACTTTAATAGTGCCATCAGTAAAGATTTTTATTTATTTGACAAATAATATTTAACTAAATTTTACGTTATATTAATCATGAAAAATTGTTGATTTATAATGTCTATTTATATTGTTATCAGTGGAAGTGATAAAACATACATGTATAAGTGATATTATAACGGAAATAATGTTGCTGCAAAGAAAAGAATAAAACAAATACTAAGTTTTAAAGTCTTTGTACAGTTTGTTTTTTCTATTCTTTTCAAGTTAATACAGATTTTATTTTGAAGAAAGGTCAAATTATTGTGTTTATAGTGGATCTATTTTGAATTAATGAAATGGTTTTTTTATAGTTCAAAACCGTAAACTCAGATTATAATTTCTTAAGGTTTGAAAACTTGTAGACATATTGTCTTAATTTTATCCAACAATAATTTTATCCAACAATTTTCTTTTACATCTGTTGATTAAATTATACTAGGAAGTTTAGGAATTAATACATTATTACGGGACATGAGAATAGAATATACATGAATGTGTCTATTGTCAGATATCCATGTTTTGAAGATACATGTATATGTATGTTATGGTCTTTACTGATTTATCATTGATACAGCATATGTCTGGAATGAATGTTTTGTACATGATAATGAATTTAAATTTTGATAATAAAAGATTATTGCAAAATGATTTATTTTATATGTATACTAGAGATTTGTTCAGATCCAAATGAGGTATTTTAGGTTTAATTTTGCAGGTTAAAACGTTACAAAAGCTTTTTGAACAAATATATAAAATCAAGAATAAAAATAATCTTGAAATATGCATATTTACTGAAAGGAAACTTATGTATTTGCTTACATTCTTCACAATTGAATTGATGTGTACAGTGTAGTCATGTGACAGGTCGTCGTACAAGATCCCGGGAAACTTGAGAATATAATATTAAAACATAACCAGTAAACGGTATAAGTCTGTTTGGTTTTGGAGTGACCCTTCCAAATCAAACCTGATGAAATAGGGGATACAATGGGGGTGATTGATGAAACCGCTTAACGCAGCCCAAAAGACAGGATCTGACTAAAGACCAAAAATTGGTCTACGCATGCGCCGGAAAGAAGTAGTGAAAATTCTTGGAGAGAAAATATTTATTTAAAATCGCGTTAAATCCGATCATTTAAAAGCCATTGAACATATTTTATATGAAAATCAACAATTTGGAACCCATAAGAAGAGATATGTAGGAGATACGACGGGTCAAGCTGTGTATCTTCCCCAATATACCACTTCAAAATCTGCATAGCCCAAATCACATAACCAATGTGGAAATCACCATTTATCGACATCCTGACCCACAATCAACTTTAGTCTAATCAACACATTGCTTTATACTTACCAACATCGACTCACTGTATACCAACACACTTTAATGTCAAAAACAAAACTTTTGAAGCAATTGGAGCGCCAACTCAAACCACCTACAGGTGAACGAGCTCATACCCCCGCTGTACTTTCCGACAGCAAAGGAAAGTGGTTAGAAAAGAAAATCAGCAACCCCTTAGAATCAAACCTATAATGGTGGACAAAATCAGGTGAAACTACCCAAAAAGGTTACAAGTGGCTGAAAAGTAACATCAGGCACAAAACAAGAAAACACGGTCAGCTCTGGTTATATATGTGGTATGGTACTTGCGACCTAACATCAAAAAACAAAAAGTATGTAGCACTAACATCAGAAACAGACAGCGCTGTTGATAAAGCTGCTGAATACCTTGGGAAAATCAAATAACTGATCAAACAATATTCTGGCTGTAGAGTCACCTTCCTTGAAATACTGGTCTACTCAATCTCAGAATACAACAAAAACAAGGACCATAAAACACCAGAAAACTTCAAGGAACAAGACAAAAAACTAGAAGCACAAATATATAAACTCAATGAAAAGATCAGAAACCTCAACAAGGATGAATTAACATACTCGCCATTATTTACAACTAACATCATCCATAATTCAAAAACAATCAAAAACAAAAGAACTAGGACATCAACAACAAGAAAAACATTCAGCTTTTGGTTATACGCTGACGGGATACACCAAGGATCACTTCTAGCTAAAGTCTGGCTAAGGAAAATAACATTGAAATTTCACAGTGATATCATACTTTAACTTTGTTTAAACCTGCTTATTTACTTTTGACTTTAATTATTTATCCCTTGTAATTTTTTATTAACTGTGTATTTGCATTCAGGTGTCACAGGTCAAATTTATTCGTTCATTGTGTGTTAATTTACGTTTTTTGATTGAGTTAAGCCTTCCAATTGATATTTTATAGTGTGTTTTTCTATGTTGTGATGTTATACTATTGTTTCAGAAAAGGAAGAAGGTTTGGTACCATTAAAACGTTTAATCCCGCTGCAAATGTTTGCACCTGTCCTAAGTCAGGAATCTGATTACAGTAGTTGTCGTCTGTTTATGTAGTTCATACATGTTTTTCGTTTCTCATTTTTATATATATTAGACCGTTGGTTTTTCCGTTTGAATGGTTTTACACAAGTATTTTTTTGGGGCCCTTTATGGCTTGCTAATGCTACGTGTTGAAGGCCGTACCTTGACCTATAATGGTTTACTTTTATAAATTGTAACTTGGATGGAGAGTTGTCTCATTGGCACTCATACCACATCTTCCTATATCTATGTACTAATCAACTGTTGGAAACAAGATCAGTAAGGATATCCCTTGCTTTACTTGCTAAAAACATCAACTACAACCAATCCAATCAGTAAGGATATCCCTTGCTACATTGGACCGCCACCCGAGACAAAATCAGTAAGGATTTCCCTTGCTACATTTTACATACAACTTGAACCAAATCAGTAAGGATCGCCCTTGCTACATTAGACCATCACACAAGAAACAATCAGTAAGGATATCACTTGCTACATTGTACACACAGAAAACAATCAGTAAGGATCTCCCTTGCTATATTATCTACAAAATGAAGTACACACTGTTACTTTCCCTAGCCAGCTCGTTAGTTCTGTATGTCATAAATGCACATACAGGGTCATCAAAACAAAACCCTGTCAACTTGTTAAACCCGATATTACACCATAGCGGCAGATAGCCAATATCATTACCAGTACAAGCAAGGCACAATATAACAACAATGCTACTCATCATCATACTATTAGGTGACATTGAAATAAACCCAGGTCCTAAAACAGGAAATGTCTTCCCATGTGGTCTATGTGAAAGACTTGTAACATGGTCAAGAGAGGGAGTATGTTGCGACTGCTGCAGTATTTGGCACCACCGCTCATGCATCGAATTATGCACAACAGGCTATGAACTTTTAACGGTAAACTGCAGAAGTATAAAAGACAAAACATCTGAATTTTATAAAACAACAATATAATACACAAAGCCGGATATCATTATAGGAACCGAATCTTGGCTAAAAGGGGTAAAACCCGGAAAGAATCCAACTAAAGATGCTATAAAATCAGCAGAAGAATTCCCCGATAACTACACATCATACAGGAATGACAGAGGAACCTAAGGGGGAGGAGTTTTCATCTTAGTCCATAACAGTATGATTGGCACTGAACAATCGCAATTCATAACAAAATGCGAGATTGAATGGGTTAAGCTCAAACTAAAAACAGCTAAAGATCTAATCATCGGCTCATTCTACATGCCACATAGAAACAAATTTCAATTAGAAGAACTAGAAAAATCCCTGGAAAAAAAACCACAGAGGAGAACAAAAACAGTAACATCATACTAGCAGGCGATTTCAACTGATCAGACATAATGTGGGACAACCTCTCCATTAAGAAAGATGCCTAAGATCCAGATGCTCAAAAACAGCTTATAAACATTACAACCCAATTTGGTCTTACACAATTCCACGAAGAACCAACAAGGGAAAACAACCTGCTGGACCTTGTATTTACAACAAATCCGTCGCTAATGAAAACATCAGCGAACATACCAGGTATTTCTGATCACGCCATCATCATAACTGACACAGACATCAAACCGTTTTACTCTAAATCTAACCCTCGGAAAGTCTTCACCTGGGCAAGAGTCAACTGGGATGAAGTGGATAAAGATTCACTGTCGACACAAATAAGGAATAACATCCAAACAACCAAAATGTCAACGAAGCATGGCTGACATTTAAGAAACACCTATTCGCCAGCCTAGACAAAAACATACCATCTAAAATAGTCAAGTCAACCAATAGACTGCCATGGATAACCCACAAGATCAAGAAAATGCTGCCAAAAAACAAAACCTGTACAACCAAGCCAAAAAATCGAAATCATGCACAAATTACCGCCATTACCAAAAAAACTTGCAAGAGAGAAATCAGGAAAGCAGGAAATAACTATATTAACAACGCCATAATTGAAGGAATGAATAAGAACAACAGAAAACCTTTTTGGAAATATGTCAAGTCAAGGAAGCAGGTTAACATTGGAGTTGCACCACTGAAGAGACAAGAACAGCTCATAACCATTGGGCAAGGAGAAGGCCCAAATTCTACTGGATCAATTTGCGTCGTTCTTGACAAAGGAAACAACACAAACATTACCAAAAAAAAAAAAAACAAACATCCGGGTAAAAGACTCCATACATCAAAAAACCATCAGAACAGAAGGAGTAAAAAAGCTGTAACAAAATATCAACCCATCCAAAGCATCTGGCCCAGACAACATACCAAATAGAGTACTAAAACAATGCGCCGAACATCTAGCACCAATACTGACATCAATATTCCAGCTATCCCTAGACAGTGGTGCCCTACCAGAGGACTGGAGAAATGCCAACATCTCAAGCATTTTCAAGAAAGGAGACCGACATGCGGCTGAAAATTATAGGCCAGTCTCACTGACATCAGCACCATATAAGTTACTTGAGCACATCATATGCCGACATATGCTAAACACCTAGAAAAGCATAATGTATTAACATCACTAAACCATGGCTTCCGGATATTCCTGTGAGACCCAACTTGCCATCACAATCCAGGATATGCGCCAGTCATACGACAAAGGAAACCAGGTAGACATTGTGATTCTGGATTTCTCCAAGGCATTCGATACTGTACCTCATGATCGACTCCTGCACAAAATAAACCAATATGGAATTAGAGGAAACATACACAAATGGCTTACTTCATTCCTAACTGAAAGAAAAATACGAGTCCAACTTGACGGAGAACACTCAAGAAATGCATCAGTTGAATCCGGAGTCCCCCAAGGAACGGTACTAGGACCCATCCTCTTCCTGTGTCACATAAATGATCTACCAGATGCAGTAAACTCCTCATTCCGACTATTTGCAGACGACTGTAAAGCGAAATCAAAAACTAAAATGACCTCAACAAACTACAAGAGGACCTAAAATCACTGGAAAAATGGGCAGAAGACTGGGGTATGCGCTTCAACGCCAAAAATGCTATATGCTAAGCCTGAAAAGTAAAAGCCAACGGTTCTACAGCCTTAATAACCACATACTCGAACAAGTGTCATCCAACCCTTACCTCGGGCTACAAATGCAAGAAGATCTTAAATGGAAGGAGAATTAACAAACACATGCAACAAAGCCAGTTCCACGCTAGGCTTCCTTAGGAGAAACCTACAACACTGCCCTAGGGAATGCCGTAAAACAGCATATATACTCGCACTCTATTATGGAAGGATCTATTATGCGGGTACGGATCAATTATTTGGGACCCATATCGCCAAAAAAATTCCGCTAATTTAAAAGACATCGACAAATTGGTAATCCATACAAAAAATAACCCGAGGTATTTGGGACTAGATTTATCACCAAAGACTACAAATCAAGGGATGAAGGATGTATGACAAAAATGCTATCAGAACTTCAGCTTCCGTCACTTCAATCAAGACGTCAACAACAACGACTGATTTTCTTTTTCAAAGTGGTCGAGGGGAAGATACCAGCGCTCCCTCCAGACGATCTTATAAAAGTTCAAAGACCCAAACGACAAATCAGAGCAACAACATATAATAACTTTGTTACTAAGAACATTATAGACCAACAAGTCCGTAACAACAAAGGAGCGGTCATAGTTCCTAATAGTAAGACCGACCAGTTCAAAAACTCTATCTTTGTGCGCATTGCAGTAGATTGGAACCATTTAGAGGACTCGGTAGTGTGCGTCACTACAACCGAGGAGTTTAAATCAGCAAAATTGAGATTATGACCATATCTTGAGGGAAAGAATTTTTTTTTTTGGAAAAAGGGAGGGGACATTTTTTTCTCATTTCAGATTTTATTCACATATCTTTTTTGCAAAAAAAGATGGGGAGGATATTAACCCCCATAAAATCCAAAATAATGAAAAAGTGGTGGCATCAACAAGTTGTTAAAGTCTATGATTAGGTCAGTTAAAGGTGTACCTCTAATGGTAAGTCAGTGATATTTAGTATACAGTTTGTATTACGCAGATCTGAATGCAATGGAGATTGGTTTGCCCCCTTCACCTCTGTAATGGTCTATTGTTTTAGGATCTTTTGCATGAACAAGTTTGTGATAAGGTCAGTTTAAGGAGAACTGCTAATGGTAAGTCAAAGATGTTTGGTTAACTAAGTAGTTGTATTAGCATTACCACAACTCATTTCCATGGAGATTATTTGACCCTTTCCTCCATATTAATGGTTCATTGATTCAAAAGTTTTGCATAGTTTACATGTTAAGTTTGTGATCACTTATGGTAAGTCAATGATTGTATTAGCATAAATTGGCATGTTTCATTTCCAAGGAGATTATTTGACACCAATACCTCAGTCATGGTCTATATGATAGGGTAATTTGAGTGGAGCCTCTCAAGTCTAAAGATATTTCTTTTGCAGTTGTATAATCATCTGCATTTCTCATTTCCCCATAAATTATTTGTCATTTTGACCTCAGTTATGGTCAATTGATTTTAAAAGTCAACTGAGTACTGTAAATTCAGAAATTATTGCGATGTTTTCATGACTGAAAATGCGAAAGTATTAGGTTCACTAACAAAAACTCAAAATTTTCCAAAAGCATTAATTAGATCTCACATTTTAACCAGTTATCAATGATTCACATTAATGAGTGCACACATGAATTTCTGAATTTCCAGTAGTTAACATGTTAAAGTGTTGCCATTGTTATACGACTGAAAAAATTTTGTGGTCGTATAATGCTATGGCGATATAATTGTTGTCGTTCATAGACATTTGGTTTCCAGACAATAATTTGAGTATAAGTGAATGGATCTCTATGAAATTGTACCACAAGGTTCCATACCTCTAAAGGAAGGTTGGTATTGATTTTGGAGGTTATTGTCCTAGAACTGATTAGGAATTAGGGGCCAAAAAACAAGCAATTTTCTTGTTTCAGGACAATAACTTGTGTATAAGTGTATGGATCTCTATGAAATCAGCCCCTCAACTACTTTTTACATAAATATTAACTTCTGGCTTCAACTCCTTGTTCGTCTTGTCTGGAGATCTTGTTGTAGTTCCAGTTAGGCAAGCGTTTTAGAGACGTATCCCGTCCATCCTCTCTTGACTTGTAATTTCTGGTGATAGATTTTGCCGCTTGACGTTGTATCCTTTCAAGCTTGTTTTTTTTGTTACCGTGTAGGGGTCCCATACTGTGGCTCCATATTAAATTGTAAGATCCATTCCTAAAGGTCTAGATCATTGTTCTAATCTGACACAAATTTCAATAACTGGAATGCTACCCAAGTTGAATATATGGTGACCTACTAGAACAGCATTATCATTATTGAAATTGTGTTTAAAACCATGATTGTTCAATGTCATTAACTTAAATGGAGACAGACATTTGACCTGAAAGGTGGTGTGGGAGTGCAAAATCAAAACTAACTGACTATGATATATGGTTAAAGAATGAATATCAATTACATGGGTCAACATGGTCAAGGGCAGAGTTGTTATGAAATAACAATATGGCAGAGAAGTGGTTTCAAGTTTCATATAAAGCGACCTGACTGACATGAAATAAAAATCAAAGGAGTATCCCTATTTGTCTAATCTTCAAGGTGAAATAAAACTAGTAAAACAATATTATACTATTGTCTAAATCTACAGAAATATAATTTGCTTCAAGTAACAGAAATAACTAGGTCACTAGTAACTTATTTAATGAGTATGTGGGGTATAAGAGCTTGATAACAACAGGCTCTTCATAATCATTTGGTTTGAAAAGGATACTAGAAGTCTATATTCTTGATTTAGAAAATGTAATTGCAAGACAAAAATCACATTACTTAGAATACTTTAAATCATTCAGGTAGTCTTTATTTATATGTACAAAAGAACAGCCAGTAGTCATTGGATATTGTAGATCATTCAAATAGTCTTGACCTATTCATTAGTACAAAAGAACAGCCAGTAGTCATTGGATATTGTAGATTATTCTGGTAGTCTTGACCTATTTATTTATAGAAAAAACAGCCAGTCGTCATTGGATACTGTAGATCATTCAGGTAGTCTTGACCTATACATTTGTACTAAAAACAGCCAGTTGTCATCTTCACATAACACCCACATATACGAATATCAATTATGTGCTTACGAGACATGTTGGAATGTTAAACTAATTACGGTATGTGAAAATCAAGACTTGCATAAAAATATCACAATATTAGAGACAGTGGTGGCATTTTCCTCAGAGCTTTCAGCTCTTTGATTATGGTTCAGCGACTGCTTGAAAAAAAATTTGAGTTTTTTTGTCATGTGAATTTCTCACTTATTATGAGTAAAAGGATAACTATATTTGGTATATGGGTTCCTTGCAACGTCTATATGTCCCTCAGACAGAGTTCACCTGACCTCGACCTCATTTAATGGATCAGTGATCAAGGTTAAAGTTACATGATTAGGTCCGTTTTTCAAATACTATTAGCAGTAGGTCAACTATATATGGTGTATGGAATGATTGTAATGGGTACATGTCAATCTGGCAGGTTTCATCCAACCTTTACCTCATTTTCATGGTTCATTGGTCAATGTTAAATTTTTGTGTTTTGGTCTGTTTTACAAGTACTTTAAGCAATAGGTCTACTATATTTGGTGCATGGAAAGATTATAAGGTGTACATGTCTGTCTGGCAGGTATCATCTGACCTTGACCTCATTTTCATAGTTCATTGGTCAATGTTAAGTTTTTGTGTTTTGGTCTGTTTTCAAGTACTATAAGCAATAGGTCTACTATATTTGGTGCATGGAAAGATTATAAGGTGTACATGTCTGTCTGGCAGGTATCATCTGACCTTGACCTCATTTTCATGGTTCATTGGTCAATGTTAGGTTTTTTTGTTTTGGCCTGTTTTTCAAGTACTATAAGCAATAGGTCAACTACATGTATATTTGGTGTATGGAATGATTGTAAGGTGAACATGTCTGTCTGGCAGGTATCATCCGACCTTGACCTCATTTTCATGGTTCATTGGTCAATGTTAGTTTTTTTGTTTTGGCCTGTTTTTCAAGTACTATAAGCAATAGGTCAACTACATGTATATTTGGTGTATGGAATGATTGTAAGGTGAACATGTCTGTCTGGCAGGTATCATCTGACCTTGACCTCATTTTTATGGTTCAATGGTCAATGTTAAGTTTTTGTGTTTTTGTCTGTTTTTCAAATACTAATAGCAATTATAGGTCAGCTATTTTTGGTGATGGAATGATTGTAAGGTGCACATGTCTGTCTGGCAGGTATCATCTGACCTTGACCTCATATTTATGGTTCATTTTAATGTTAAGTTTTTGTGTTTTGGTCTATTTTTCAATTAGCATACGCAATAGGTCAACTATATTTGGTGTATAAAAAAAATTGTAAGGTGTATATGTCTGTCTGACAATTTATCTGACCTTGATCTCATTGTCATAGATTTTTAAAAATGTTAAGTTTTTGTAATGGTTTTAGTAAAACCTTTATCTTTAGGGAGCTACCATTTGGTTTTTATGGGGAGGGTGTGTGCTAGGATGAAAAAATTTGTCCTGCATTTTTTTTTAGTTGTAATCTCTGTCCTGCATTTATATTTTTCACTCTATTCGGCCCTGCCTTTTTTATTAGTTTATCCTGACCTTTTTTACATAAATTGTCATCCTGCCTTTTTTTTGCAAAGTTGCTCATCCTGCCTTTTTTTTTAACTCAAAACTCCTGTACTGCCTTTTTTTTCAAATTTCATCCTAGCCCCCTTCCCCCTCCCCCATAAAAATCAAATGGTAGCTCCCTTAAGACTTTCAACATAACATCAATGATCAGTAAAACAGGCGAGACATTTCAGCGTATGCACTCTTATTTTAATTACATGTATCTCTGTTAAGCTCAGCTGCCCATAAGAGCTCAATATGGTTGTGTACTTGCAGGATAAGGTCTGCTCTTCAGTAACTTGTTACTAGTAACTAACTATACATGACAGATATAAAATGTTTGCGTTTTTACATCCATGACTGATCCACTTCCTGTTTTACTTGTAATGAATACTTATAGCTGTAGTATCATTAGTGAGCAATTATAGCACACATTTCATCTTGTTAGGTCTGTTTTTCATATTCAATAAGCAATAGGTCAGCTATAGTTGGTACGCAGAATGATTGTAAGGTATATATGTTCATCTAAGTGGGTTTATCTGACCTTGACCTCATTTGCAAGGTTATTTGTCCAACATCGAGTTTTTTGTAATAAAGCCTGTTTCTATGATGCTATAAGCAATAGGTCAACTAATTTTGTCAGATAGAATGATTGTAAGGTATGCATTCCGTTCTGCGGGGTCCATCTGACCGTGACCTTATTTAGATTGGAGATAGTGTATGAGGGTGTGGATAGGGAAGCCTTCAGTTCTGTATTTATTTTTTGTCCCATTTTTCTCTATTCTTCATATTTTTGGCACAATATTTTCTTCTCATCTTTTTTTTTTCTATTTTTCTCTATTCTTCACTTTTTTGCCCTTTTTTTTACACGTTTTGCCAATTATTCGCCAATCTGTAACCCCATCCATACCCTTGTGTATGTTGATGCGATAATGTTAGTAAAACTTTGATCTTAAAGACTTTCAACATCAAATTCAATCAAGCTAAGTAAAGCAGTCGAGCTTTTTCAGTTTGTTCACCGTGCTTGTATGTGGGGAAAGAGCTGGTCAGGAGGAAAGATTATATCCAATGAAACAGTTTGGTATCATTTTGGCCGCTCATCTGACCCAAAGGGTCAAGTGAGCTTTCCTTATCACTTGGCTTCTGTCATCTGTCGTCCTTACAAAAATACTCTCCTCTGAAACTATTGGACAGAGTGGGGAGGGGGGGGCAGAAATGTCCAGAATGTCAAGATCTACCTACTGTCTACTTGCACCAAAAGTGTCAGATGACTTTTTATAGGAGTTATTGCCCTTAAATGAAGATCTTTTTATCTTTATTTTCTTAATTTGTCTATCATTTTGAAAATTTTTAAAGACAAAGAAAATCTTTGAAAGCGAAAAGGATCAGCAAAACAAGATCTAAATATAACTCAATATGACTGAAATCAAGGTAGACTCCTTATAGGAGCTATTGCCCCTGGATGAACGATCCCAAAAAACTTCTGTATTTTGCTTATTAACTTGAAACTATAATATACAATTACGGCCCTCTGAGGAGGGGGATATCTAAAATTGCCTTATAATCAGTTTGAAAATTTTGGATATATCCCGGCTCATAGGGCCAAAACTGTTTTTTGATACCGAACACGTATTGGCATTCAATTTGGCCTCATCGGCGTTGTATAATAGGGTTATTTACCGGACGTTACAATTTGTCGAGGTTATTCACCGGCCCTGCTGATTTGGACGGAAATATCCGAATTAGTTCACACAATGTAATCTTTTATTAGCCAATGGATTTATTCAATTATACTGTGAGGTATCATAATAGATAAAGAGAAACTTTAATAAAACAAATGGTTAGAAAGACTAGATTTGTGTGAAATCGTCCACCCACTCCTTATAGGCGTTATTGCCTCTAAATGACGATTTTAACACCGTTTGTGCATTTTGGGTCAAAAATATGGTAGTTAAAGACAAGCTATAAACACTAAGACATTATATCAACATGGCCGAAATAGTCAGTTGACTCCTTATAGGATCTAATGCTCTTTAATGATGACTTTTACCCATTTGTGCTATTTTGACAAAAGACTATTATATATGATGTAGTAGGTAAAGAAAAGTGTAAACAGCAAATAGCATTACAAGATCTGCAAATAAGTCAACATTGCCGAAATTGTTTGTTGACTCATAATATGACACCCTTTTAAGTGTAATGCCATCAAAACATAGTACGTAACACCCGGCTTCATGTTAAAATAGGGACGAACAAAATATTCCCTTGAATTTGACAGTTGCAGAACATTTTATCTATGTCATAAACATATATCTTGGATGTTCAAAGCACCATTCTTTTTTATTTGGTGTTCTTATAAAATATTTTGGAAACTTGAGGTGACCTTGTTCCTTAAGCTTGTAACCGGGGGAAATATGTGAAAAATTGCTTGGTTTACTTCCGTTGATGGTTATTTTCTTATATGATATGAAATAGTGTGTGACATTTTTACTGTATTATTGAACAGCATACAACTTTATTCATGCCAAGTATTTTTTTATTTGAAATAAAGATAGATTCTGTATAATTTTATTTTAAAATGCCAATTAAACAAAGACTATTAAGGGAAAACAATGGTGGTATTACCCCTTTAGTTGCATCGAGAATAGATGCATAAAAGAATACACAACGAAAATGGACCAGGAGAAGCAATTTATTCTATAATTATACTTCTTTTACAGATAACACACCACAAATCAAGCAAAACAATAATAAAAAAAAATACTGTATCAAAGGGTTTGCAGTTATTGAAAACAAGCTTAATAAAACTACTTAATTTGCAGATAAGAAATCATGCCATCCTACAC
Organism: Mytilus coruscus; assembly: GCA_017311375.1. Taxonomy (NCBI): domain Eukaryota; kingdom Metazoa; phylum Mollusca; class Bivalvia; order Mytilida; family Mytilidae; genus Mytilus; species Mytilus coruscus. Next base: position 59,792,517 of record CM029604.1, on the reverse strand, counting down.
TCTTTTATAGATGACTGTACTTCAGAGCAACGCAATAAACAATACAGGAAACACGATCTTGTGCAATGCGCAAAGTAACGGAGGAGGTGGTATAAAGGATACATTTAGCCTTATAATTGAAATACAGAAATGTATCACAAAATTAGGTGATTTTTGGCTAAAGATAAACGATCTGTATGTTTCAAGTTTTAAAACGTAAAGCGCAATATTATGCATATTCACAGAGATTAAATGGTCGAAATATTGTATAAATTTAAATTTTGGTCGAAAAAATGACCATAAGACGCATATTTGGACATTGTGAATCTGAAGTATTGTCATATGTAGTATCACAAAACTATTAACACATGAGTTGTTCAGACAAACAAACATCGTGGTAAATCATTCAGTTAGTACTTGCATGTGCTTTTAATTTGATGGACTAAGAACTATTCAAAATGTTACCACAATCTAAGCATTTGAAATGAAAACACGTAGAAGGGGTTTTTCTATAACATCATAACAACATTTTTGACGTCATGAATTAGAAACTATTTTTTAAATTTTGCACTACCAGCTTAAACCGAAAATGAAAATAAGAGGACATCTGAAATCTATATTTCATATTTTATAGAAATGTGCCAAATGCAACCTCTTCTTTGTACAGAATTTCATTTTCAGGTAAAAACCTATCTCAGTCTTTTTTCTATTGATATTCAATCAAAATACCAAATTCAACGATTGAACAGCAACAGTTCAATCACAACCGTAACCTCTATTAAAACAGAAGAAAAATTAAAAAGACTTCCAAAACTTCTTAGTTTTACAATATTACCGTCAAATATGTTAATTTTTTTTATCAAAAAGTTGACAAAATAATAGGTAAAGTGAACTCCGATCTTTATTCACCCGAAGATTAAAAAAAAAAAAAATTTGAACAAATTCACGTACAAATGTTTATGACGTTTCTGTCATATAACAAAAACACTTCATTTATTATCTCTTCGAAAATGTGCAATGCGCATAATATTATTCAGCACCGATAGAATTATTTTGCCAAGCTTTTCAGAGACCTTTAATTTTTCTAGTTTGTGCCTTCTTCAATAATACCAATTGCTGTTTGGTTGTTTATGTTGTGAAAACAAGTTTTGGAGTTCATGCCTGATATGATTGGATATTGAGAAAAATAATAACAGATGTTTCATAATTCACAAATCATTAAATATAAACCACAGAAATACTTTCATAATAACATGATAAATTATTCATATATTTTATGCAAATAAAAACAGTTGATTTATGTTATATTTACAAAACAAATAATAATGATTTAAATTGAAGTTAAGGAGACATGGGGCATATAGTCAATGAGACGGCACCCAGCATCACAAAAACAAACGACGTATTGAGGAAAGTCCCATTACTTTCTGCTAAATCTGTGGAAGGGGATAACTTTTTATTTCTATGCGTTCTTGTTCTATTTAAGTTTTATTATTCTCTTAGTTATAGTTAAACATATTTCATTTGCAAAATAAAAATCAAAAGGACAAGACTTAAAATAAAACTTACAGCGTCTTCTCATTATATACAATATATTTCAATATATTAGTTAAAGCATGTAAATATTTACTTACAATTTGAAATGTGATAATATCAATGCAAACACAACAATATATACGTATAACCTTTGATGGTCTTTTAGTAATGTCATCAGATGCTTTTCGAACTCTGATTCTGAGTTGTCGTGATTCAAAATATAGCAAGGACTATTTAAACTTTTCCGGTATATGTTACCTGACTTGGGAAAGGCACATCAAGAATGTGGCGGGGTTAAACATGTCTGCTAGCACCACCCCCCCCCTAACCTTGGACAGTGGTGTAACAGTACAACATAGGAACAAACTATCAAAATCAGTTGAAAGGGGATTAACTCATATGATCGATACAAAGCATATACAAATCCGCACAAAAACACAAAAGACACAAAGTACAGGTCTGAGAGTACTCACAGTTACTGAAAGCTAGTTCAAAGCCAAAAACAACAAATACAAAATTATGCGTCTTAGACTAAAATATTAACCAGTAGACATCCAACATCCTGTCTAAGACAACTGTCATAATAAAAAAAAAATCTAAATTAATTACCACCAAGAAATAAAACAGCTAATTAAATTTTGTCATAGGAGGGATATCGTCCAGAAAAACTTTTGTACCATTTATAATTACAAGCCTCCTTTTTCTAATATTGATTACAATCTTATACTATTCTGTATAACTTTTAAAAATCCAACTTTCAAGTTGTAAAAGTGAAGAAAAAAAAACATTTTTTGTCTCTGTCAGAACAATAATATAACCCCGCTTTTCGTATCCTTTTTCGTCTTGGTTTGATGATGTTTAATTGTAAAGCCATTACCTTATTTTCAAACTTACGTCTTTTTTAGATATCCCTAAAAAAACTGACAACATACGTCTAAACCATACATTGAAATTGATGTCAAAACTGAACTGCAACAGAAGTAATTAGGCAAAAAAAAAAAAGCGTTTCGATTCTGAATAGTGGCAAATCGAAAGAAGCATCACACTGTTCTCCAGATGTTTTATCAAAGGCATAAACTTTCAATTCGGTATTTCCAAATACAACAGTAACCTCTACTGCTCTCTTTTGTTCAGATGGATTTTTAAGTGTTACCACGAAATGTCCTATTTTTTCACATTCGTCTTCATCTGTGTACTTTGGATTATCTTTCGTTGACGCAAAAATTGATAGATCAACAGCTTTCTGATATCTGTGAATAGTGTAGTGTGTCTTTTTGATGGTTGTATCCATCTCCAAGACTGATCCAGATGCGGCATAAAGACCAAAAACACCATCACATCTCTCCACTCCTTCTATAACGCTCTTTCGCTTTTCGTCGTGCTTTGAACTATCAAATTCAGGTGCTATACCTACTCCATACGAGAATCGCGAAACACGATGCGAAATTAGATGTGGTGAATGACCAAACATAACCGCTCCTTTGATTACACAAAGATCTGCATCCTGTGGGACAATAACTTTGTTATTTGGAAATCCTTTCCGAATGGCATCTTGTAAATATTTTGAATCTGCTAATCTTCCAACTAAAAGAATTTTTGTTAGCCTTGGATTATTTACATTAAATATTATTTGCGTGATAAGATTGCATATTCTCTCAGCTGTTGGATCAAAGAGTCGCTTTCTTACCAAGTTTGCACTTATGTGCACCCAGTCGTTTTCTATGGTAAGTTTGTCATCATGTGGACCTAGGTGAAGTATTTGTTCGAAGTTTTCTGTTGTCATTTTCTTGCATATGGCATTTAGGAAAATATATGGTAACCGCAGTGACATTTTGTTTTCTTTAAATGGATCAAAATTTTTTTGGCGGCTTCGAACTCCCTATGGATGTCAAAGTATTCTTTCGGATGACTCCGCTCGATCTCTTTTATTAAAGGACCTCCAAAGTTTCGAATCAATTCCTGAACCAAACTGTTATTTATCGAATTCCCCCCACAGTCGTCACCGGTTGCGTGATGGATTTCTTTCAAGTACCCGTTTCCTAATTTTTCATGAACGGCAATATCCACTGTCCCACCTATAAAATTATGTTTAATTTTTAATATGCTAATTATGAATTAAGGTTGCACTTTGTAAATACAGCTGTTTTCAAACCACGCCTCTTTTGGGGAGATATAGAATATTCATAGACAATTAATTTTGTTTACGTACTGGTTCCCGGATATGATCTCTATGTTTCATCTCATAGAGACATAACTTGGGAATGTTACCAGTAAATATACATATTCATAGTGATCAAGTTGAAGTCTGTGGAAATCCTTAAGTCAAGGTTGGGGTAGTATAGAAATTTAATGTAAGTTTAAACTCTTAGAAGTTCGGGGCATATAAACGTTGAAAATATGCCGCACAGCCCTATATTTTGACCTTTGAAAAAATAGTAGTGCATATGAACTTTCCATTCTAGGATATATTTTTTCAAAACTTCATGGTAAAAGTGGTACAGTTTGCCGTGAAAGGAGTTCCTATGGAAATTGCATTGTTGATATTTACAGAAATGCAACCTTAAGCAACAAACACTAACTTTCCTTTGAAAAGAATACCATGAAAGCTAACATATCCCTTTCCTAAACATTTCAAAGTCAAATAATTTATGTGTTTTTACTTTCAAGGACACTTTAGAAAAAGTCTGCTACTGTGGGCATTATCTATTAACCTATGATATCAAATTCCATAGTTAAAGAAGGAGACATTCCACTTACAATATTTTGCATATACCAGAAGTTTCTTTTAATCATGCATTATCGTGAACCTTACTCCATATTGAAATTGATTTATATGCAAAGTTCTTATTACTAGCCATCTTAGTAAATTGTTCAGCAACACACTTACATTGCTGCAGCAGTAATCTATTTTGACATATTTGGTATCAATTTCGCCATAAATGATTTCAGTAGTTTCAGAAAATCTTGGATTGTTCTACACATTTTCTATAAGTTGCTGTAAAGCTAGTTCTTAGCTGGTGTCGATATCGTCTTTCAGTAAACAGAAAAGCGACGGAAAAAGAACGCAAGGAAGGTGTAAACTTGCGCATCCTGCCCTGCTCAAACCACAAAACACACACAGAAACAATAGAATATCTGTCTAACCATTTTTGATTGCAAAAATGTGTCTTGACACGCCAAAACACACGTTGTCTCACATATCGTAATAAATCTTATCGTCATTAATGGTATTTAGGCATTTTGGAGTGTTGGGTAGATATTTTCAATAAAACCTAAAGGTATTAAGATGACGCATCTTTTTCGAATATTTCATACCATGCAGAAAACGTGATACGCCTGAATTCACTCTTAGATCTATTACCACACAAACTTACATCTGCAACTGTCATTCCTTTCTGAACTATGATGTATGACATTGACGATTACTTTAACTCTCTTTAAAATTTCTTTACTACATATGTTCTGTTTAAGGGTTTATATTTCTCAGCCGATTTGCTATTAACTTTGTATTAAATTGTGGATTTTGATAAAAATAAATAAAATGGTGAACACTTGATAGGTTGTTGTATTTTCGAATTATTCAAAAAATTATAATTCGATTTAGTGATTTTGTTTGGCCTGATTTGGATTGTGAATTTTCCAGAGTATCTGTTTTCACTAATCGAAAACAATGTATCATATTCACTTAAAACTGGCTCAACACTGACGTTACGCGCGTTCATGTTCACATTATACAGAATTTAACAGGGTATTGATCATGAAACCAAAACTGCTCAAGCAGGGCTATGAGGAAGAACGACTAAAATCGACATCACACAAGTTTAACGGTCACCATCACGAATTGGTTGACATACACGATATATATATATATATGTGTGTGTGTGTGTGTGTGTGTGTGTGTGTGTGTGTGTGTGTGTGTGTCTAAACTTATAAATTGTTCCGAAAATTACGTAAGCGCATACCTGCCTGCCTCTTGTTGCATTAATAAAGTCTGGTTACAAGATTGAATCACAGAAGAAAATGATAAGGAAATTTGTTTAAGCATATCTAGTATTCAGTATGATGATACGATCTAATATATAAATGTTTCAATTGCATGCTTCTGAGTGTTCATACTTTTTCGAAAGTTGCTATATCTTATGGTTATTTAAACTGTTTGTAAAACCTCTAAATAATTTCCTGTAAATCTTATTCTATCGCGTATCATACTAGGTGCATGGTTATAGCTTAAATATATGTCTCTATTGAAACTTTTAGAATTTACGTTCTGCTCCAAAAAGAATTTTTAAGGCATTTGATCGAATGCCTGCCTGAATAATATATGGTGGTGTAATCTTATAACCTAATACGAATTCAGATGGTTGAAATAGGCTTTGTTAAGGGATTTTCCGTTTTGGAATTTCCTTGGAGTTCGGTATTTTTGTTATTTTACTTTTTACTGAAGTATCCAGGTTTTTGTTATAATTGATCAATAATGCATGGATATCCGTATATGTTTCTTACCACCAAGATCAACGACCATGTACTGCGTTCCGGTACTTGAAACCGTTAGTTTAGGATCACTGAGATCTTTGCTTTTTACATATTGACAATATATTGATGCAGCCTCTGGTTCTACTGCAATTATCAGCTGGTTGTCTGGAATGCCAGCCTAAAAAATGTTTTTCAGGATTATGTGATCGAAATAAAGCATGAATGGATAGTGACATGTTTCCGACATTCAATCATTAGCAAACCGATATAGTATGTACAGAGTAAGCTAAAAAAAAAAAAAACACTGGAATAGCAAACATTAATTATTTGAAAAAAAAAAAAAAATTTCTTCGCACCATGCACTTCTAAATTATGAAATTGCACTCGCATATAAATTATTAAATATTTCTTTCTCGTATTATTTCCATAAATACCAAAAAATGACAATACCTGGAGATAAACATATATTTTATTGATGTTTACATTAGGATCATCAACATGCGTATCATTAATGTAAAGATATATCCAAATAAAAGAGAGACGAAAGATACCAAATTGACATTCAAACTCATAAGTCGAAAATAAACTGGATAATTGTCTCAAATAAAAGACAAGATTGAATCATAGCACATCTCCTTATTTTTATTTTGACAACGCCATTGTGAAAAGAGAAAAAGACCAAAATACAAACAACAGTATTCAAAACACAACACAGAAAACTAGGACACGAACCCCAACGAAAACCGGGGGTGATCTTAGGTGCTCCGGAAGTGTAAGCTCATCTTGCTCCACATGTGGCACACACATCGTCAAAAATTATTTCAGGCTCCAAAAAGCGGAAGCAGGCGGTATTTGACTGATTCGCAGACAGTTATATTCTAAAGATTGCTTTTAACAAAAAATACCTTTGAAGTTAAAATTCTATTTAATTGTGTTGGTACCCTTTCCATACAGACATTGTTCGATTTACAATGAAGCAGGTGTACTCTTACAAGAACATCTCAAAACTATAGAAAACCAAGTTAAACTTTGTGTTTGATAAATATGTCATGACCTATTCATTTTCAAATGACGAACTATTGACGAATTCGCTGCCAGACTTAAAAGCGGTCGGAATGCTAGGGTAAGATTTCTGTGTGACTAAAGGGACGCTTTTCTATTGGCGCTATCAGGCTAAAAGGTAGACCCCTATTTCAAAACGTTTTACTGACGCAGTCAGGAATAATTTCGGTTTGTGACCTATTTATAAAGGACGCTTCACTATGGTAACGGCATGCATGATTGTCCCTAATCTTTACTCTGATTGGACGAAATAACCATGTATGTATTTCCCATAGGGTCTTATGTTAAACTAAGTCCCCTGCTGGCGGCCATCTTGGATGATGATGCGGCTGCAAAGTAACAACACTTGGTCAGCACCTCATAAGGAACATTTATGTCATGTTTGGTTTCATTCCATTCAGTGGTTTTCGAAAAGAAGACATTTGTATGTATTGTCTATAGGGTCCTATGGTAAACGAAGTCCCCCGCTGGCGTCCATCTTGGATGATGGATCGGCTTGAAAGTAACAACACTTGGTCAGCACCCCATAAGAAACATTCATGCCATGTTTGGTTTAATTCCATTCAGTGGTTCTCTAAAAGAAGACATTTGTATGTATTGTCCATATGGTCCTATGTTAAACCAAGTCCCTCTCTGGCGGCCATCTTGGATGATGGATCGGCCACAAAGTAACAACACTTGGTCAGCACCTCATAAGGAACATTCATGCCATGTTTGGTTTCATTCCATTCAGTGGTTCTCTGGAAGAAGTTCAAAATGTAAAAAGTTATCGACGACGACGGGCCATGTGAAAAAAAAATCAGGTAAAGAAGGTTTCATTATCACCACTGTGTCAACTTGTTTGAATTTTGTAGTCTTAGCCTTTAATACATAAATATCACTGACAGGTTCATTAGATCTACCAAGTCAATTAGGCTATTAATAGCTCGAGTGCTATAAATATATCTTATCGACTAAAACTTCCAAGGCGTAATAAAATTTCAAAAGTACAAAATATTATACTTGATATAAAGAATGTCAAAATACATATATCACACATTTAATTACATGTCAAAAGCTGTATTATATAGATCGTCCCCTTTAGTGTCCGTCCGTCCCCGATATACACACCGAAATAGGTTGTATCTCTAATTGTGAAAGTTGTTCTTGACATATAGTTATAATTGACGTTTCTTCATGGATCTAAACTGTTTCAAGTTTGTTATTCATTACAGATTTTAACCTACTAATATGATAGAAAAACACTGATAAAGGTTCATGGTTTGTTTTAAATTCTATGCTCACACCTGAATGCGTCAGATATCTTTTTTAAAGATAGTACTTGTTTTTCAATATTAGACATACAATAATTATACATCTGTTTTTACTTACTACTTCAGCACTTTTCCTCATAAACCTCTTGGCCGCTTCTGACCATATTGCTGGAACTGTGAGAACCCAACGAACTTCGTCAGTACTTAAATGAATACCATGTCTAGTGATAGAGTCTTTGAATTCTTTCATTAACGCTGAAATTGCTCGTGCAAATACAGTTTCCGCCAATAAAGGCCTACCGTTAACATCATTTAACACCATAAGAGATGTGGGAATCTAAAAACGAAAAATCTTAAATTCATCTATTTTCTTAGTTTCCTCTCCTTGTTGATTGTTGATGTGGTGTTGATATGATATAAACATAAATATATACAGCTGCTTAATTAGAGCAATATGCTCGGATTTTTAGCTCTATCTCAAAAGGTAACGCGAAACATTGCCCAGTCCCGGAAACATTAATCTGATTTCTAGCCAACCACTTTTTGCTGGATATTATCTGCTGCAAGCGTAGTAGAAAAGAAGCGACAATTTTGGTTTGCCATTTACAGAGATCGAACCAACGACCTGCATCAAGCATTGCGAGCTTGGTATCACGATACAAATGAGGCCAAAAATGTATAAACTGCAGTTTCTTTTGAACATTTATCACTCATCTGCATCTATAACTAAAGTCAGCACTGTCACTTTGCAACTTCATGAAACATAAACAATCTGTATACGCTCATCAATAAATACTTTTAATCTTAAAGAAATTTAAACAATGAAAACCATTCCGGCTATGACAGAAGAGTTCTGTTCTGAAGCTGATAGAAATGAAAAGCGAATGTTATTTTACGAAAATATAAAATTAATGATTCATACAATACACGAGTCAGGTTTTATTTCTTACCTTTCCGTAGGGATAAACGGGAACGTATCAATTAATACATATGTATACACAAATACAAATCTGAGAATTCGAAGACTTATTTATTCTGACGAAGAGAAAGAAGAATGTACGTTATTAGACGCAGTTGGTCCTTCATTCAAATTAAAGTTCTTCGAAATTTGTACTAAAATGTCACTCGACATTGACCTATAATGGTTTACTTTTAAAATTGTTATTTGGATGGAGAGTTGTCTCATTGAATCTATGTGTTATCGTGTAGGTGAAGGTTGTATCTGAAGTAGATTATCTAAAGCATGCAAATGAAACTCCACAATCTGTGTATATTGAAAACATTACACCTTTTCTTTAGTTAGCTATATGACGGGGATTATATGCTCCTATCTAGAGTTCAAATCGAAAGCCGTTCATCCCGGTCGACACATTTTCTCGAACCTATCTGGTTTTTAATTTTTTTTCAAATAAATTTTTTTTTTACTGAATATGGATACAACATTTACAAATGGACCCAGAACAAGCACAATCGATTATAATAAGATAAGCGAAACCAATACCAGATTTCGTTACAACAACTTACTCTGAAATTTTACTAAAACATTCCATAGATACAAATATTTGGTCTGGAAGTTTGGTTGTACCTTATTTCAAACGGAATAGCACATCCTAATTTTTATGGTGGTGTTGTTTACCGAGCCCGGAAATTTAGATACGATCCGGGTAAACTTATCAGTCCTTTAAATAAACTTATTCTAAAAGGTTATAAATATTGATTTTTGTTATCAGTAAATTAAAACCGTACTAAATAGTATACATATGCAAATTGGCGGTTCTACAATCTGCCGATACCTATATTTTGGCATTGCACATAGTTAAGTTTTTCTCTGACTATTTATGACGTTTTTACACTAAATCACGAAATCCATTAATATTGGATGTTGGATGTGTACTGATTGATATTTAAGTCTTAGATACATGATCTGTTTTATTAGTTGAAACTCACTTTGAACAAGCTGTCAGTAACTGCAAGTACTATCAGATCTGTGCTTAAGTGTCTTTTTTGTTGTGAGGGATGTATAAATCTCCTGCCACGTCCGGTCTGTGTTTTTGTAAGATCTTTTTTTCTGCTTAGTATCGATCTGATGAGTTAAGCCGATTTTACCTACTTTTTATAGTTTGTTCTTATGTTGTGCCGTTACACCACTGTCCCAGCTTAAGGGAGGATTGGCGTCTTCAGACATGTTTAACCCCGACACATTCTTTAAGTGCCTGTCTCATGTCAGGAGCTTGTAGTTCAGTGGTTGTCGTTGGTTCATGTGTGTCATATCTGTTTTCCGTAAATTGTTTTGTTAAACATTAGGCCGTTAGTTTTTCTAAATTGATTGGTTTCATATTTTTCATGTCCGGGCCTTTTATAGCCGACTATACGGTATTAGTTTTTCTCATTGTTGAAGGCCGAACGGTTGCCTATATCCACATCATTTGAACTTTGGTGGATAGTTGTCTCATTGACATTCATACCGAATATCCTATTTTTATATCCGTTGAGCAAACATGATTTAAGAGATAAAGTGCGTTAACACAGCGATTTTTTGCTATATATTTCACAGAAAACCACATTCTTTGCATACGTTTTGGTTATAGATTAAATAAATTATATAAATGCATGACAAAGACACTATTGAGCCAAACAAAACTTTATGGACTTTTTCCTATCTTCATTTGCTCAAGAATAAAAATTCTTATCTTGATTGATTAAAATTAAGTAAAATTGTTTCCATGCAGGATTCCATGAATTATATTGTTATGACGAAACTAGACAAACACAGTTAGTGAGAAACCGTTATTAAGGATTCTGCTGATACTAGAAAGTCGGCTTTTTATTTTGATTTGTTTCCTGATATTGAAACAAATGGACGACTTTAAACTAGGATCTATGTCAACGCAAAGATGTCAGTTTTCCCATTGCCGATTTCTAGTGTTTCGGCGGTAACATACCCTCTGCCACATCATATGGCGTTATCATATCTCAATCAAATTGTAACTCGCGTGCATGATTATCACAAATTGGTTGACCGATAAGAAGGGTATGCTTTTCAACTCATAAGTGACATATTTAGGCGGGTTTTGATTTTTACCAGTATTACTATGAGAAAAAACCGACTGTAATCGACACTACATACTTTTTGCGATCACCATTACGAATTGATCGACCGATATGATGTGACAGCGTTTCAACTGACAAGCAGCATTTTTCGCGGTCTTAAACTTTGATCGATACCAAAATAGTCGTTTAGTCTGTAAAGGAGTAGTCTCGGTAGTCTCCTTTTGGCCCCAAAATATAGCATTTCAAAATTTGTTATCAATAATCAATAATTCATGCAAAATTACTGAAATCTTCACAATTTTAGCATTTGTGCTAATTTTAGACGGTGTTTGTCTAAAAAGGAAGTGGCCGCACTTGTGTTAAGTCTAAACATTTGAATATACGTTGTATTGGATGATACATAACATATATAAAGGTTGACACTAAACACGAATGCGGCCACTTCCACTTTAGACAAAAACTATCTGAAAAGTGATGTTTTTTTGTGTGCATATTTGATAGATCTGTCATATCTAAGCTTGAGTTTAGGCGTCTTTAATGACCAAATCAGTTCGAATCTTTTACATAAACTAATTGAAACGACTGAAGAAGACACCTAAGTGTTAAAAAATGTCAAAAATTTTTAATCCGATGTACTTCAAATTTGAGGCCAAAATAGACCCTTAACGGACCTTATCCCTTACCGATTTTACCCTATTCCTTATCATAAAATTTTGACTGAGTGTGGATACGCATTGCAGATGATGAGCGCATAGAAAGAAACATCTACCCTCTCGTCACATCTGGGCCCTTGGTCATTAAACTTTAGTCAGTACTCGGAGTACAAAATTTGTGCTCGAAACACCAAATCCAGTATTTTGATTGGTTGATTTCTGAGTCCGAGTACAATAATCGTGGTCGAAAATTTTATGACAGCAAGGCTGATCTCGCACCGTTTGCGGTTCCCTCAGGTTTTGTGTTTTACCTAGATTTGTATATTCTAAATGGCTTTACGAGAATTGAACATTCTATTTAATTTAAACTTTAAAAACATTATGGGTATTGACCCAACTACTCTCTGTAATTCTCACATAACTAAAATTATATCTGCCACAGTGCAATTTTGGAAAATCGCTTGTTTCTAATCTTAGAATAATAGAAAACCATTTCGTTTTAAGACAGGTACTAGTATATAATCAAAACAATGGTGTAACGTATCAAAAAGTGCATTTTTCAGATTAATACAATCCCATTCAATTCTACAGAAAACATGAATGACTTGTCACTCATTGTGAAATAGAATAACGTCGTCTAATTTTCTCAAGATTACGTGGTGTAAGTAAGTCTTATTGATTGTTATATATCCAGACCTGTTATTGTTTATTCACTTCATATCCCCATATTATGGTCTAATTTTCTTTTAAATCTATGTCGAAATGAATGACGGTTGTGTGTGTCACCATACATTTTTATTATATACAACATCTTGCATTCAACCAAAAAATATACATTTGCTTACATTTTTGTATAAAGCCATTTTAAATCTTCTGAAGAAATAGAAATCTTTGGCTTTATCTTTTACCAGTTTTCCATATTTATCCTCTGCTTCGTATCCGAACGAAACCAGTTCTCCTGTATCATCAAGTAAGATACTCGTCGGAGTTTTCATTGTTATGCAATTAGACTTTCCAGCACTCCAAGCTTGATTGCAAGATATGTCCATGTGATTTTTTTTCAAAATTAATATCATGTTTATTAGCATAAGCATATGCTGAATAAGTAGTTCCGATATCTAATGCCACGATATATTCATATCTTGGAGAGATCATTGACCTTGTTATGAGGGTATCAAGGGATTCTTTTGTCTGCAAGAGAAATGAACTTCATCAAGTTTAAGACGAGTTACATGTATAAATCCTTTTTTTTTTAGCAAAAGTAATTGAAATGAAAGACAAAATATTTAGATATTAAACATCTCTTCTATGTTTGGTACATTGCATCGGAATTGGAGATAGACGAGTATTTCCTAATATTTCTGATGATCACAGATAGTTGAGAACTATATTGAATGCATCCATCCAACTAACTTGGAATAATTGCATTACATGTATGTTTCAATATAATACGTTATTTTGATTGGCTAACAGCAATCCCGCGTCATTCTGAAATTAACCTTCATTTCAAAATGAAATGTAACATTCATGATGACATGAGCTTCCACAATAAAGTGCACAGGTAAATAAAAGAAAAACTTGATAGAAATCGTGTTTTCATGATCATAGCAAAAAATGTAATTATAAGTATTGAATGCTTCTTTTAGTAATTTTATAGGGTTGTAAAAGCGTTGGCCGTGCGCACATTTTTGGGGAAAGACGGCTTCAAGCCGTCAATCCCTATGTGGTTGACCAGACTGACATCCCTCACGTCATTCATTTTGTTTTTATAGTGTGGAAAACACCCCAAAAATCTTACTGAGATTGATGAGAAGGAGACACACAATTAAATGAATAGATTGACTTTAAACACTTTTAACACATTTCCTTCTGTTTCTCGCGAAATTATCGTATCTTCAGCTCTCCTTACACTATTTACGTTTCTTTTACAATCCGGAAAAATCAGAATGACGAGATATTCTAAATATATCCAACCTACATTATAGTGACGTCATTGTTGGAATGCCACACTACGTAGAAGCAGGGATATCCTTTACTGATTATTTAAATCATTCTCAGAGTTCGTGTACTAATTTAAAATTGGTATTTGTTCAATTTGAACATAATTATGTTTGCTATAGATGATTCAAACGTCAACATGCAATGCTTTAATTTGTAGGTCAACTTGTAACTTTCACGGTAAAAATGGCCGTGGGGATACATGAGATTGGGGAGAGAAACGACAGTTTTCATTTTTCTGTAAAATTCTGTTTTGAGAATCTTCCTCCAATACAGGAGCACCTCAATTGATGAGTAATAATCCAATAAAACAAAAGTTAATGTATCAGAACACTTAAAATGTGACATTTAGTATATGATTAATAGTCTTCCATTAAAACCAAATTTTGTGTACCAACATAATCCTTGTAATGGTAAAAAAAAAAAAATTAAAAATGTTGCATTTTGTAGTTCAAACCTATTTATTCATGAAATTTACAAATATATCAAAATGTAGGATTTGGAAACAAGCTTCACACAGTTTACATCAATCATATTGGTTTTATTAGTACCTGTATCCCTGTGATGAGAGTTGTAACTGGGAACTTTATCAATGGAAATTTAAAACTGAATAGATTTTTCAGTCCTCACTTTCTTGAGGAAAAAATAAAAATTTTAGAGTGCTGTCACAAAAAGGAATCTGATGTTCAGTAGTTGTCGTTTGTTGATGTGGTTCATAAGTGTTTCTCGTTTCTCGTTTTTATATAGATTAGACCGTTGGTTTTCCCGTTTGAATGGTTTTACACTAGTAATTTTGGGGCCCTTTATAGCTTACTGTTCGGTGTGAGCCTAGGCTCCGTGTTGAAGACCGTACTTTGACCTATAATGGTTTACATTTATAAATTTTGACTTGGATGGAGAGTTGTCTCATTGGCACTCATACCACATCTTCTTATATCTAGCCTGCAGTTCAGTGGTACACAATTAAAATTTCAAAAATATTGTAGTAGTTGTTAAATGATAGAATTCTGTTGAATTTTAGATAATTAACTTTCAACTTTAATCGAATGTTTTGATTTAGAAGATGCAGATCTCTTCCATTGGTCCAAACTGAATCCTTAACTAAGGAAACAAAATTACATTACACAACAATTGATTTCAATATTGTCAACCTTTCTACATATTCTAGGTGTTCTTTTTCATTCTTTATATAAAGACTATCAAAAGATACCCCCAAAAAAAAAGAAGAAACAATGGCCGTCTTTCCCTCAGAGCTCTTCAGCTCTTTGATTAGAATGAAGCGCTTCGATCCGCGCTTCATACAAAATGTACTTCGGTCAACGCTTTTACACCCCAATAAATTTACAAAAAGAAGCATTCAATTCTTAAATAAAGGATACAACAGATACATTTGAGTCTGCCTCATATCTTGATTTACATCTGAATATTGACAATGAGGGTTTAGTGAGAAAAAACTTTTCGACAAAAGAGATGATTTCTACGGAAGCGTACTAGGGCATCCTTTTTTAAATTTTTTTTTCAAAATGTCGACTTTAATCTTGGAATTATCAACTTTAATCTAGGAATTTCCAACTTTAATCTTGGAATTATCAACTTTAATCTAGGAATTTCCAACTTTAATCTTGGAATTATCAACATTAATCTTGGAATTATCAACTTTAATCTTGGAATTATCAACATTTATCTTGGAAATTCCAACTTCAAGCTTCCGACCTTCATTAGTCCGACATTTATTTTTCCGACTTTCATTAATCGAGTGAATCTCTGAATTGTGAACATCTTACTTTTGGCTCACTGGAATCTCGCATCGGCCAAACAGTGGACTTCTATTTGATGTGCTTTACTTTTCTTTTTGTTGGTGACTGCTAAAGTAAACATCGATGCACATACGCCGATTCAGTAATATGATATAATAAATGCATGTACTGCATACATAATTACAAACGAATATTTAAATTTTGACATTAGCACCCGGGTGGGGAAAAGGGAAAGGGGGGTTTGCCATTTTGTACCAATTTTATATTACATTCACTAATATTTGGTACCTATAAATATATACAAAGAATGACCTTTTCTTATATACAATATTTAAATATTAAAATGCATAGATTCAAGGACTTTATATTTATTAAATATAAAGTCCCTGATTGATTCAAATACCACAATTGGCCATTAAAATAAGATTTCAAATAACATATAAGATATGTAGAACATACCCCAAACCGATATAAAGTTATGAAAGAACAATGCATATCAATATAGATTGTCATTAAAAAGTGGTGTCATATATATATAAAATCTCGCAAAATTATGACCCATATTTTTGGCATATCCACGTATACCATTGATAGAATTGTACAAAAAAATTAGCCGCGAAAATAATTTTAAGTAGATTGAATATACGGAGAAACACAATAAACTATAGGCTAGAAGTAAAATATCAGTCATTTCCAAGATTAAAGTTGATAATTCCAAGATTAAAGTTGGAATTTCCAAGTTTAATGTTGACAATTCCAAGATTAAGTTGGAATTTCCAAGTTTTATGAAGATAATTCAAAGATTGAAGTTGATAATTCCAAGATTAAAATTGATAATTCCAAGATTAAAGTTGGAATTTCCAAGTTAAATGTTGATAATTCAAAGATTAAAGTTGATAATTCAAAGTTAGAAATTGATAATTCAAAGATAAAAGTTGGAAATTCCAAGATTAAAGTTGATAATGCCAAGATTAAAATTAATAATTACAAGATTAAAGTTGGAAATTCAAAGATTAAAGTTGATAATTCCAAGATTAATGTAGACAATTTGAAAAAAAAGGATGGGCCTAACACGCTTCCGTAGGATTTCATCTTCCAAGTTGTGAACGTTAAACTTTTATGTAGAAACATTTCAGTAAAGCCTACATCATATTGTTTATATATCGCCCAGTTTATACGATATTCCAAAGCTTGTATTTCTTATTTTGATTTCATCAATAGAGGCTTGCTACTTAATAGAAGCTATTAAAATAAGGGTTCTAAGAAGTGGTTGAAGTCACCCCTTTGAAAATTTGACAAGCGCCGTAACGAGTTGATTGACCGTTATACAACATCTGTTTTATCGATTAAGACGGATATGTTCCAACTGTCATAACCACAATCGGTTTATCCAGTCCTCTTTTCCTCAAATATGACCTTCCGCATTAGACTTGTCACCAAATATGCACTTACATGAGCAACACGACAGGTGTCACATATGTTGTTCAGTATTTAATATTCTTTGTTATGTGTTGTATACTCACAGTAGATATAGTGTCCGGCGGTGATCGTGTTTTTCGAGTGAATCCGTCCACTTTTTTTGAGTGTAGATCAGTTTTTTTCGAGTGATATTACATGCGATCAGATCAATTTACTGCTATTTCGCATACTAGTATATGATAGTTTATTTATGACCGATCATCTTATTCTGAAAACTAAACATGTTATGAGCACAAACAATGTACTATTTCATTCAGTGTTTTACATTGTCCGTTTTTTTCGAGAGCAACATTTAAAACGTCCAGGTTTTTAAACCAATGGTCCGAGTTTTTCAAAGAAAATGTGAATAAGAAAGAAGGCATTAATGGGCTTAAAAACTGAATTTTTTCTAGTTTGTAACTGTAATTTAGCGAGGGCAATATCATTTATACCTAATAAGTAACAAAACATATTATTATGTTGATCAAATTTAACTATTTTCAATTTAATAATAATTTTCTGTTCTGAAATCATTTTACCATAACCTTGCAGTATTTAGATATATTAGAAATTACATTATTTTTGTAAAACTGTCTTTAGAACCGAGAACAGGGACTCAAATATCATTTCATGCTTCAATATTTTGTACAGTAAATAATAGTTTATGATTTATATATATATAAGTGCCTAAGAATGTAACTTTAACACACTAATGAGTGTTATAAAATTAGTTGTTATATTTTATATTATTCACGCAATATTTCGCTAAACAAATTAGCTTCATCCGGCGTGTGCATCTCTCAAGGTGAAATCGGATGCATGACAAAAACACAAAATTTGAGTAAAAGTTTAACAAAATTTATTAATGTTCTATAAAAATATATGTTTGTAAATTGTCTAGAATATATAAAAATATTTTTGCCGCTTATTGTACATAGCAATTCTTAAATCAAAACAAATAGTTGTTTTAGTTAAATAGAATGAAGTTCAGGATTTATTCCTTTAGTTTTGGGTAGAACTGTTTTCATCTCTCTCATTAAGTCCATCAGGTTCAAGAGTACGTAGCTGATGCATCCAGAACCTTTCTCTCTGTTTTCTCCTTTGGGAGTCCCAATTTTGGTTTACCTCAATTATTTGAAAGGTGATATTTTCAAAAGTATGCCCTGTTCTTAAGAGGTGTCTCGTGATTGGACAGTTTCTTCCTTTTGTATAAAAGACCGGTGATTGTTAAGTCTGATGTTGAATTTCGTTTCTGTTTCACCAACATACTGCAGCTTGCAAGTTCCACAAGTAAGAATATAAATACTATTTTCCGTTTTGCAATTAGATGTAACATAGATGTTGTATCGCTGCTTTGTTACTGTGCTGCTGAAAGAGTGGTCAGTGTTGGCGACTCTACAGCACATACAATTGGTTCTTCCGCATTGTTTGTAACACCCAATTTTAGAAGTCTCTTGTTTCTTTACTTTAGATGTGACAAGTATGTCTTTGAGATTTTGGGTCTGCGATAGGCAATAACAGGAGGTGATGGAAAATTTCTTTTAAGGAAGAGTCATTTTCGATAAGACGGCAGTGCTTGCGGATAGTAGATGAAATATTTGTCAAATCGGGATGGAAGGTGACAACAAACGGAATTCTATCTGCGCGGGTCGTCTTATCTTTGTATTCCATGAGGATATCTCGATCTTTTCTTGGGCTTTATCAAAAGCGTCTGTGATGTTTTGCTTTTGTATCCTCTTGATTTTAGTTGTTTTTAGTTGTCCCAAACGATAGTTGAGTTTGGATTCCGAGGAGCAAATTCGCTTTAGTCTGATGGCTTGATTGTAAGGTATGCTCCTGGAGCAGTGTTTCAGGTGACAACTTTTGGAGAAAGGAACTGGTGTTTATCAGTTTTCTTTGTGTGGAGATCAGTTGTAATGACCCCGTTTTTACAAATGTGGTGGTGTCGAGAAAAGCAATTTTCTCGCTTGAAAATTCAGATGTAAATTTAATTGAATGATGGAACTGATTACAATGATCTAAGAAATCTTGTAAATGTTCTGCAGTATCGTTCCATTTCATGTCAATATCATCAATAAAACGGAGCCATGACAAGGGTTTGTATGGCACACTCAAAAGGATGCGTTCTTCAAGATCCCCCATAAAAATGTTGGCAAAAGAAGGTGCCATTTTAGTTCCCATACTAGTTCCGTCAATCTGTAAAAAGTGCTTGTCGTTGAAAATAAAGTTAGCTTGAGCAATTGAACTAGACAGTCGGTTTGTGGATGTTTATCCTTTCGAGTGTTCCATACTTTTTCACACGCGGCTATTCCTTCATCTTTTGGAATATTTGTGTATAAAGAACACACATCCATCGAAACCGATATTATGTCATTATGTAAAGGACTTAAGGAATTCATTTTCTTCAAATAGTCAGTTGTATCTTGAATATGAGATGGCAGTTGTCTAACATGTGGTCTAAGGCCGAAATTTTTTTTCGGTGGGATGGCCATTAGCTGATACTATAGGTCTCCTGAATCCTTCTTTATGGAGTTTTGGAAGTAAGTAAAATCGACCGGCTGTGCAAGTTTCGTCTGGGCGTAGATAATCGTACGTATCGTCATCAATTTGTTTATCTTTATTCATTTCTGAAAGGACTTCAGTAATTTTTTTGTTGATTTCTTTGGTTGGATCACATGTTAATTCTTTATAAAATTTAGTGTTGGAGAGCTGACGATTCCTTCTTCGATGTAGTCTGCCTTGTTCATCACAACAACGGCACTTCCTTTGTCCGCTTGTTTGATAACAATGTCATCACGGTCTTTTAAGTTTATCATGGCTTGGCTTTCTGACTTTGAAATATTTCGCACTTGTTTACCACTGATTGAAGATCTGACTTCAGCTTTGACTGATGTAATAAATGATTCCAAATTATCGTTTTTGCTTTTAGGTGGATTCCATGTACTTTTCTTTTTAAATTTTGGGATGCATATGTCTCCTTCATTACTCTCATAATCAGATTCATTCATTCCGGCTTCTTTTAAATTTTTCTTCTGTTGTCTATTGAAATGTTCTTTCAAACGAAGACGCCTGGCAAATGCTTCTACATCTGTCTCAAGTTGTAAATTATTGACGTTTGCTGGAACTGGACAGAAATTAAGGCCTTTACTCAATAGTTTTTCTTCAGAGTCAGTTAGTTCTATTGATGACAGGTTTACAACTAAATTATCTTGAACTGAGTGTTTCTGTTTTTTAAAACGTCTTTTTCTCGGTTGTTTTGATTTACTCTCTTTTAACATGTTTAAAATTTGATCTTCTTCCAAAACGGAACTTTGCTGGTTTAAACGGTCTCGTTTGAATTCTTTATTCTGTTTGGCTTTGAAATTTTGTTTCTCTATTCTTTGGATGTCGGATAGTCTTCTTTGAATTACTTCCATGTCTTCTGGAGTAACAGACAGTGGTGTTTTTATAAACGTTTCATTTATTTCCGAATTAATTTGTTTGTAGCCGTAAATAGAAAAGGAGAGTAAAAGTTGAAGAAGTCGGAAAGAACAATTGAATAAAATATCGTCCCAACGTTTCATAAATCTGGTGGACTTGACACCCGGTGTTTGAGGCGTCAATTTGATATTTAAACCTTTTGGAATTGTGTTGTTATCTATGTACGATTTAAGATTTGAAGCATGATGTTCAAGCTGTATTTTCTTTTTCGTTAAACTTCTCAATTTATTGAAATATGTTTTATTTTCCATGATCTTGCGAGGAAATAGATATGAACGGATTACACAAAATAAGATGTGTCATGCGTGTTGCCTGGGAAAATAGTATATAGTGTCTAAAAATAGCAACAATCAACATTCAATCTATCTAGGTGTGGATCAGTTTGTAAATAAACTGATGCAGTTACTACATTAAATTATATAAGTGCCTAAGAATGTAACTTTAACACACTAATGAGTGTTATAAAATTAGTTGTTATATTTTATATTATTCACGCAATATTTCGCTAAACAAATTAGCTTCATCCGGCGTGTGCATCTCTCAAGGTGAAATCGGATGCATGACAAAAAAATATTTTTGTAGCTTGAACTACACAAAATTTGAGTAAAAGTTTAACAAAATTTATTAATGTTCTATAAAAAATATATGTTTGTAAATTGTCTAGAATATATAAAAATATTTTTGCCGCTTATTGTACATAGCAATTCTTAAATCAAAACAAATAGTTGTTTTAGTCATCTGATTATGAGAGTAATGAAGGAGACATATGCATCCCAAAATTTAAAAAGAAAAGTACATGGAATCCACCTAAAAGCAAAAACGATAATTTGGAATCATTTATTACATCAGTCAAAGCTGAAGTCAGATCTTCAATCAGTGGTAAACAAGTGCGAAATATTTCAAAGTCAGAAAGCCAAGCCATGATAAACTTAAAAGACCGTGATGACATTGTTATCAAACAAGCGGACAAAGGAAGTGCCGTTGTTGTGATGAACAAGGCAGACTACATCGAAGAAGGAATCGTCAGCTCTCCAACACTAAATTTTATAAAGAATTAACATGTGATCCAACCAAAGAAATCAACAAAAAAATTAATGACGTCCTCTCAGAAATGAATAAAGATAAACAAATTGATGACGATACGTACGATTATCTACGCCCAGACGAAACTTGCACAGCCGGTCGATTTTACTTACTTCCAAAACTCCATAAAGAAGGGATTCAGGAGACCTATAGTATCAGCTAATGGCCATCCCACCGAAAAAATTTCAGAATTTGTTGATTACCACCTTAGACCACATGTTAGACAACTGCCATCTCATATTCAAGATACAACTGACTATTTGAAAAAAATGAATTCCTTAAGTCCTTTACCTAATGACATAATTTTGGTTTCGATGGATGTGTGTTCTTTATACACAAATATTCCAAAAGATGAAGGAATAGCCGCGTGTGAAAAGTATGGAACACTCGAAAGGATAAACATCCACAAACTGACTGTCTAGTTCAATTGCTCAAGCTAGTGCTTGAAAATAACAACTTTATTTTCAACGACAAGCACTTTTTGCAGATTGACGGAACTAGTATGGGAACAAAAATGGCACCTTCTTTCGCCAACATTTTTATGGGGGATCTTGAAGAACGCATCCTTTTGAGTGTGCCATACAAACCCTTGTCATGGCTCCGTTTTATTGATGATATTGACATGAAATGGAACGATACTGCAGAACATTTACAAGATTTCTTAGATCATTGTAATCAGTTCCATCATTCAATTAAATTTACATCTGAATTTTCAAGCGAGAAAATTGCTTTTCTCGACACCACCACATTTGTAAAAACGGGGTCATTACAACTGATCTCCACACAAAGAAAACTGATAAACACCAGTTCCTTTCTCCAAAAGTTGTCACCGAAACACTGCTCCAGGAGCATACCTTACAATCAAGCCATCAGACTAAAGCGAATTTGCTCCTCGGAATCCAAACTCAACTATCGTTTGGGACAACTAAAAACAACTAAAATCAAGAGGATACAAAAGTAAAACATCACAGACGCTTTTGATAAAGCCCAAGAAAAGATCGAGATATCCTCATGGAATACAAAGATAAGACGACCCGCGCAGATAGAATTCCGTTTGTTGTCACCTTCCATCCCGATTTGACAAATATTTCATCTACTATCCGCAAGCACTGGCGTCTTATCGAAAATGACTCTTCCTTAAAAGAAATTTTCCATCACCTCCTGTTATTGCCTATCGCAGACCCAAAAATCTCAAAGACATACTTGTCACATCTAAAGTAAAGAAACAAGAGACTTCTAAAATTGGGTGTTACAAACAATGCGGAAGAACCAATTGTATGTGCTGTAGAGTCGCCAACACTGACCACTCTTTCAGCAGCACAGTAACAAAGCAGCGATACAACATCTATGTTACATCTAATTGCAAAACGGAAAATAGTATTTATATTCTTACTTGTGGAACTTGCAAGCTGCAGTATGTTGGTGAAACAGAAACGAAATTCAACATCAGACTTAACAATCACCGGTCTTTTATACAAAAGGAAGAAACTGTCCAATCACGAGACACCTCTTAAGAACAGGGCATACTTTTGAAAATATCACCTTTCAAATAATTGAGGTAAACCAAAATTGGGACTCCCAAAGGAGAAAACAGAGAGAAAGGTTCTGGATGCATCAGCTACGTACTCTTGAACCTGATGGACTTAATGAGAGAGATGAAAAACAGTTCTACCCAAAACCAAAGGAATAAATCCTGAACTTCATTCTATTTAACTAAAACAACTATTTGTTTTGATTTAAGAATTGCTATGTACAATAAGCGGCAAAATATTTTATATATTCTAGACAATTTACAAACATATATTTTTTATAGAACATCAATAAATTTTGTTAAACTTTTACTCAAATTTTGTGTAGTTCAAGCTACAAAAATATTTTTTTTGTCATGCATCCGATTTCACCTTGAGAGATGCACACGCCGGATGAAGCTAATTTGTTTAGCGAAATATTGCGTGAATAATATAAAATATAACAACTAATTTTATAACACTCATTAGTGTGTTAAAGTTACATTCTTAGGCACTTATATAATTTAATGTAGTAACTGCATCAGTTTATTTACAAACTGATCCACACCTAGATAGATTGAATGTTGATTGTTGCTATTTTTAGACACTATATATATATATATATATATATATATATATATATATATATATATATTACAGTGGCGAAACCTGGAGTTTTAAAAATAGGGTTAAGAAGACAAAGGGACAGAAGTTATAAATTCAGTTAAATGCAATATACCACAAATATTCTTCTAAGAGAGGCCTGGCACCAGCCAATTGCAAGCCCCCACCCCCTCCCCCAAAAAAGTAAAAGAACCCACTTAATTTTCCCTGTTCTATTGTTCTATTTCCTATGGACAGATTTTTTCGAATTGAATGGAATATAGAATAAACAATGAAATATATAATCTATAAACTTTAGAAATGATAATAAGCAAAATGCGTATACAATAGCGTACACCTTGTGTATGTAGTTCATGTTTTCGCAGAGTTTCGTGGATACACATTAGTAATTATAATGTCTAGATAAAGATCCGTATTTTCATTTTTAAATCACTGCTAACTGATGGAAAGGAAGCTATCATGGCGTTTTATTGCTGTGTGACCAGGTATAACATACGCTTGGTCATACTCATCATCACAGTAGTAGCATTTGAAAATTGTTCTTGTTTTCAATTCATAGAACGATAAACAAATTACCATTTATCATAATTAACAAATGAAACATCTAGGATGTATTTTCTGTTAAAAAAAACTACACATACCCGCTTAACACACACAATGTACGTACGTCTCAATCCAACATTGTACTGCTTGATACTTTAGTCTGGGAAAATATGATTTATTTATTAGGTTTAACTGGCTTTAAACTAGCTTTCAGTAACCGCGAGTACTCTTATATCGATACTTTGTATCTATTGTTTTTTATGTTAGTTGGTTTGTCTGTGCTTCGTACCGATCTATTGAGTAAAGCCATTTGTAACTGATTTTACAGTTTGTTCTTATTTTGTGCTGTAACACCACTGTCCAAAGTAAGGGGAGGGTTGAGGGCGTACAAACATGTTAAATATCGCACAATCTTTATATGCCTGTCCCAAGTCAAGAGCCTGTAATTCAGTGGTTGTCGTTGGTTCATGTCCGTAATATTTGTTTCTTTTGTATTGTATAACTTAGGTCGTTAGTTTTCTCGTTTTATTTTTTCAATATTTTCATGTTGGGGTCTGTTAGAGCTGACAATAAGTTATAGGGTTTTCTCATTGTTGAAGGCCGTACGGTGACCTATATCTACTTCTATCTTCGTCATTTGAACTCTTGTGGACAGTTGTCCCATTGACATTCACACCCATTTTCTTTTCTTTATATATATATGTCTGTTCTCACATAAATATTGTTTATTACACGAATATTTACTGTATCATATCCATATTTGGTTGAATTGACATCGATATACGTATGTTTGGATCGATACATCATGTGTACCTGGGCGTTGACTTGTTGGATAGTTCCACCATATTTACATAGGCGTGGACATGTTTGATCTATCCAAATATACCAATCCCGGTGTCCATGCAATTCATAAGATGTAGAAAACAATAATATATACCAATATACGATGCTTTTTACGAAAGTACGTGTTACGTAATACAGTATTATCAAACTGGTTAAATGCATCGGTTTCATGCTTTGAAGAGTACTTTATTTGAACCTTTTCATTGTTTTTATAACGTAATCGCACTGACATATAACATTTTATGCCACTGACATTTTGTAAAATCATTCGATCAAAACCTGGACCGCACTAAAAACCCGGATTGCTCTCTAAAACACGGACATATAAAACTAATTCATTCTAAAATGTCCTTCTCAATGTAATTACAAGAAGTTTTGTAGTCTGTATATCTAAGGATATATAGACTCCAGATATACATCTCATTTGACATTTGCATTGGTACTTGTATAACAATAGCTTTATTCTATATTTTTGCATACAATCATTTTAAAACTAAATTAAACTGTTAGAACAGAAAATAATGTAGGGTGATGATTTCTTTTATCACCAATACTATTAACTTACCTTGTATGATCTTGTATATTAAGTTTAAGCATCTATTTCACGTCTTACAAAAGAGAAGTCTTTTGTTTACATTATTGATCATATTCACTCGAAAAGACGTGGTCACACTGAAAAACCCTGACCAAATCACTCGAAAAACACGATCCCAGACGGACACTATACCTACTGTGAACTGCTGTATGTCTTTAGGTCGTTTTGTTTTGCCATGGCATTGTCAGTTCGCTTTCGACTTATGAATTTGAATATCTCTTTGGTATCTACCGCCTCTCTTTTATAGTTTACTGTCTATAAGCGTCTTTCAACCAAACAGATTCAATATACTGATCAAAAGGCTAACGACTACAGCTAATCCTCTTTGTATTTGGTACGAATATATCTCCATATTATTTTTATTAGTATTTCGTTGCTTCTATTTTTCTGAAAGTAAACTGTGTAAATGGTCGTAAAATTTACTTTGATATTGGATAAGTAAAACATGTTGAACATATGGTTGTTGAAAGAGGAACAAAGTTCAAACTTCAAGTTACATACAATTTATATATTAAAGTATCTTTCTATCAACAATATTAATTCATGAAATTGTCGAACCCTTCATTACAGTCAGAAAACTACCACTATGCCAAAGAAGAGTACGCCTATTTGACCTAAAATTGTGTACGGATAAACAACAGATTGCAGTTACCCCAAACATTGTATTACTACTATAACATATAGATAAACCAGAAAAACATAGTGACATCGACGTTACGTCACCGTTGAATTCATTTACATTACCATTCATGATTATCAAAAGTTGTGAAACCGGTTGGAGATGAGTGCAGTTAATCAAATGCTGATAGTGCATTTCGAACTTTAGTTTTATAATTTGTATATATATATATATTTACGCATAAAAGTGTACATTATAACGGTAATTTCTAAAAGGAAACAGTAAACACAAGTATCAATAAGTATTTTGGATAACAGATATCCTTCATCAGTATGATGTTAAATGAATCTTATCAATTTATTCTGCTTATACTAAAACAATCTTGAACGAAATACAAATTAAAACCGAACCATGCTCGTATAATTCTAGAATTTCAAAGTTTACGCAAATTAAATATTTACAAAAGAGGCTGCGTATTTATATATCCCAAAATGAAAATAACACATTCAGCTGCTATGGTTAGCACTGCGCGATTTGAACTACACTTTTCATTAATCTAATTTGGTGCCAGAGTTTTAATTTTCTGATTCAAAATCTTTCCCGAGTGATTCTTTCGTTACCAAGCAGTGTAGTTGTCAATGATGGTAATAACCAGTAGAATGAGATCAGCCTTAGTGTGATCAGTGGATCTCAAATGTCGACTGAGAGGAATGTCTGTCTTACATCCAAAGGTTACTATGAAAGCCGTTCATACGTTTTTGAAATAGCTGTTCTGACGCACCAACATACTGTTTACCACATTTACATTGTAGAAGATACACAGTATTTGATGGTTCAAAATATGGTGTATTTCGTACATGCAACAGTGGAGTTAAAAATCTTGGTATTCAGTATTTGCTTGCTCATTTGTTCTTCAATTACATGTTTGTGTGTGATTGTTGTTCTACATAAGGAAATACCTGTACCAAGTAAGGAATATGACAGTTGTTTTCCATTCGTTTGATGTGTTTGAGCTTTTGATTTTGCCATTTGATAAAGGTCTTTCCGTTTTGAATTATCTTTGGAGTTCGCTATTTTTGTTATTATTTTACTTTTTTGTTAAAGCTGTAATAGTACCAATTTTCAAATTTACTTTATGTCCAAGATTACGTCTGATTAAAAGCTACAGATGAAAATGTAAACATATATAGCATACCTGTTTCATCTCATACATTGCAAATCCAGATTCACGTGAAGAAGCCATGAATTATTTTTCACAGACCTGTCAAAACAGATAAAGCGATATATATACATATTTTCTACTTTAATCATTTGTTAACATATTTTAATGTTTCCCTCTATTCCAACGGCTCAATGCTATAATCACACATGAACTGCTTTCATAAAAAATTATTACCAATCACAAAAAAACTCAAATATTAGCGTGTAGAACGACACATGCGTTGGCTATGAATGATACGGGGTGGCGACTTTGGAGATAAATGTAAGAAAAAGAAAATCCAGGAATATGAAAGTGGAGTATTTTCCTTTTTGAGAGTAGTTAGTACAAAATCATATATTGCACGGAAGGAACTGATCAATTACAAATTTACCGCAATCAAAAACAGACGTCTATATTACTCTTTTTTCTCAAACACTCATTGTACGTCGATACGATAAAAAATTCTGAGATCGTTTATAATGCACGTTTCTGGATAAAATTCAATCACAGGGCCCCATTCCATATATTTCTATAAGGTTAATTCATGAGTAAGTATGAGAAATATTGTCAGCTTTCCAGTCAAAATCCTTTGGTTTTAAAGTTACTTTTGTCTCGAAATGAAATGTGTCGCACGGTATGGCAGATTTCGTATCTTCACGGGGTCGAAGCATTTATCTTAATAAGTATATTTTATAAATCATGTCAAAACTGAAGCACATACTCCTGAGATGATAATACCCTCGAGGACTAACAATCCACCAGCAGCGGTATCGACCAAGTGCAAGAAAATGAGATAAACAATAGATAAACTTCATGCATTCGAAGAGTTTTTCTGGATTCTCCTTCACCAAAAACGCTCAAACTTAAACATTTGAAAGCCATGAATATGTAAAAATGCTAAAACCGTTACGAGCTATTTGACCGAAAAAGAAATAAATAGAATAGCTAAATTCATCTAAGGTCAAAGTTCCCCGAGGGAGTTGGAACCTTTTTTTTTAATTTCTGAATTTAGGAACGAGGATTTCAAATAAGTATATTTTATAAATCATATTAGTACCGAAACTCTGTTCTACAGAGGAATAACTCATCGTAAATCAAAATATGAATAAAACGATGATCTATAATTGCTTACATTCACGTCATTTGAACCCTGGTGGATAGTTGTCTAATTGGCAATCATACCAAATCTCCTTAATTTTATAAGGCATATCGGTTGCAATATTAAACAATATTAACTGTGAGCTATTTGTGACTAATAATTTCCCATTATAAGTATTCGAAAAAAAAAGACGGAGATAATGGATATAAAAACACCTCAAACAGTTAAGTATGCTCATATGAAGCTGGATACTAAATTTCAGGAAGCTCTTGTTTGTAGTTCTTGAGAAAAAAAAATACACAAACGTAGATATGGCCATCATGCGTCAGATCATATAAGTGTTCGATTAACAGGACGTTGATGAGCGGAGAATATGAAAACGTCCCATACGTCATAGAATGCTCACATGAAAAGCTTGACACAAAAGTTCAGTAAGCTCTGATTTGCAGTTCATGAGAACAATGCGACGAAAATTTCATAGGATGGGCGAACGGATGGACATATGGACGGACTAATGTAGAGAAGTCTTTTATTTCTTTTGATTAGGGATATAATCACAATAATTTAGTCGTTGTAAGCAAATTTACAAATCTAACATTGTTGGGCTGATGTTTAGACGAATTATATATATGTATATATATATGGGTTTCGGTTGGTAAGCGGAAGTTATACATAGATAGTCAAACCTGATGCCTTGTCAGGTTTCGATCTTAACGTACTTCTGCCTTTTGCGCAATACCTATACATGTTCAGCATCAATTCAAAGGTCATCTATCTCATTTATTCAGTTTTTGTTTATTATATTGATTTGTCTAATCAATTTATGAGATTTGAACATCGGTAAACTACTGTTATCTAAATTTATCAGATTAGTTCTTATCTGCTCTCAAGGGTGACCTCCTTACACTTGTCCTACTGTATCTTCCTTAATAGATTACCTAATCTATATTTGGCAAAACATTTCGGAATTTTGGGACCTCAATTCTCTTCAAATTCGTATTTTATTTGATCCTTTTAACTTTTTTGGTTCGAGCGTCACTCATGAGTCTTTTGTTGTCTGGCGTACAGAATTTTAATCCTGTTATATATAATGAGTTTATTCCTTGTTGTCAAAACTATGCACTATATGATGTTAAATCACTGTTTATTATTTGAAACTAAAAATAAGTAAGTTTGAAATAGAAAATTAAGATAAATATATAAAAAATCAGGACTGTCTCCGATCCCCTATCAAAACGTTTTCACAAAACAATAGACAAAAAACAAATGTTAATAAAAATATGTAATATTTGTTGGTATTGTATTAGAATTGTCGCATTGTCATGTTCGATCAAGTATGTATGAGTTACAGGAGTATTAGTATTCGTTTCTCAGAAATAGTCTAACGACTAAATTATGGTAATCTGATATGGATGTTGCATGACATTACTATGTTATACATGTTTTTATATGTTGTTAAACACATCAACGAAATTTATCGACTAGCAATTTGTTCATATTATTATATATTGATTTTATATTTATGAATAGCAAGTTGTGTGCCTGTAAACATTTCATTTAAATAAAAAAAAAAAGCAGTTTATAATTCATACGTCGAACTTATTTAGTCTGCATTAACGAAATCGTAGATACTACTTCTACTACTCTTTAAAGCTGTTTGCAGGTCAAACTTTGTATTTTGCTTAGTTGAACAAAGATCTAAAATACATGAATCAAATTAAATTGCACGATATGATGTAATTTGTTTCCTAACTGTAAATAGAAACATATTCAAAAAGGGAAATTGATGCTAAATCTACACAGACACGACTTGCAGCATATCTATTTCCCCTACTGTATCATGCGTAAAATAATCATTTAAAATGTGAAATGGTTTGTGTACAAAGCACTTTGACTAAACATGTACATTACGAAGTAGCTCGAATAGTTACTAGAATTTACATCATCTTGATTCTCTGTATTATGAATTAGAACGGGATCTTCTTCATTCGGACAGGGAAAGGGATAAAGTCAATTCTGTTTTTCAAAGTTCCTTTCTGCTCTATCATATAAGTGAGTGACTGCTTAGAGAATAGGTTACTAAGTAATTGATTGTAAATATATTCTGCGAAACCAATGAGATTACATATTTCAAAATGTAATGCTTTAACTGTATTCCAAATCATTCCACTATAATTTGATTTAGGAACGAGCTTGAGCCCAGTCGTCAGTAATTTTGTGTTGACATGAATTATCATTGATATGGTCATGATTATGAACTAACTGTTTACAAAACATTGAATTTTTCGAAATATTAAGGATGTTTTACCCCAGGAATAGATTACCTTGGCTGTATTTAGCAAAACCTTTCAGAATTTTGGTATCTTAATGCTCTTCAACTTTGTACCTTATTTGACCTTTTTAACGTTTTTGGTTCGAGCGTCACTGATGAGTTTTTTTTTGTAGACGACGAAACGCGCGTCTGGCCTACACAATGTTAATCCTGGTATCTATGATGAGTTTATCTCTGATGATTTTATTGATAAAAATATACGTAATTTACAAACAAAAACGCTTTTAAAACCCCTTTAAGACATGTTCTACAGTACATAAAACATGCATAGTGTAAAATAACAAAACGAACTCCAAGGAAAGTTTATTACGGAGAAGTGTAAGTTCGTAAGATAATGTTTAAATATATATATTCTTAACGATTTAAATCTGTGTAAACTTCTAAGGATTGTTATTGTTAGCGCTTCATTTCTGAAAATAAGGTGGTTATTTGGACTAATTAAAAAGAAGTACCTAATTAAGAATTGAATTTAAATTCGAAAAAGACACCAACAAAGTTGTTTTGTGACGATTGAAAATCTAAAAAGTATTTACCACTGTTTTGCTGTTATATCAATGTCCCATGTAAAAGTGATGATTGAGCTCGTCGCACAAAGATGATCAATGCTGTCACATATTTTATGTGTTTGTCCCAAGTAAGGAGCCCGTAGTCCATTGCAAGTTGTAAAACGTTATCTCGTGAGTAGGTGTCAACACTATTCATTAGTAAAAAGTAAAATCACAAAATACTGAACTCAGTCCTATCGAATTCCATTATATTGACAATGATGCGTGAACAAAACAAACAGACACAATAGGTAAAATGTCAAAAATAGGGTACAGTAGTCAACATTGTGTTATCATCGTAATCACTACAAAAACAGACAAATGTAACGAAGAAGCACAAAAATGTATACATCAAATTTAACATCCTTATTTGGCTTTTTTATTTAAAGTAATGTTTTATTTATGTAATTGTTTTTGGTTTAAAGTGATTTGTTTTCATTTAATGCACCTTAAATTAATTGTAACCTTTTAATTGTTTCCCCTTTGCTATTTATGGGCATTTTGAGCCAACTATAAGTTCGTTGTTCTTTGGAGGATAGTTGGGTTATTGTTTGTCACTTTTATTTTCATTTTAAGACCCGTCTAATTTTTATATTTTTTTACGGAACGATTTCGATCAAGTTGTCAGTCATTAAAAGTCACTAAACGTGAGAGTAAACACATTCTTCGACATATTTTAGAATTGAAATTTGCCAAGACCAAACTGATATATTATTTATCTTTTGGGTGAATGCATTCCGAACGTAAAAAGGTTATAACAATTTTGTTGGAGCTCACTGTTACAAGTCAGATATTTATGTTAAAAAACCATACAAAATATATATCGCATAACTTTCATTTCATTTTCATTTCGTAGACAGGTCTTTTTTTACTTACTTTTTCTTATTCAAATCTGTAAAACGATACACACGAAAATAAACACCACTGCCATTCACATTTGATATAATAAAACGTTCCAGTAGAATAGTAAAAGTAATAGCTCAAATGATTTTACGGAAACTAATTAGTCTCGATACTTATGACTACTCGGAACAGGTAACATTTTTAAAGGGTCATCTCAAAGTGAAATTTCTTTTCAGCAGTGTCTATATGAATTGCGAAAAAAAGTATGATATCGATTTCAGTGCAAACAATACCTGTTTCGTGAATAAACAGTCTCTCTTCTAAGACATAACCAGATCTATACACCATCGATTAACAATGGAAAACTTGGATTCTCGATGAAATAACGTCGTCGTACAACATTACAAATACAGTTTGTTTGATATGATATATTGCATCTACATTTGTATATATTTCTTCGCCAATTTTGAGTTTTGTCTTTTTATATATTTCTTCGCCAATTTTGGGTTTTATCTGTTAACAAATAATATTAAACATATAGACTTGATTATTTATGTTCTGACAAAAAATACATTCATTTTATCTCTTTCGACGAAATGCACCTTGTTAAATTTAAAGTGTTAACTTATTTCATATCTCAACATGCCATTTTTAGAAATAAAAACGTAATTATATAATTTCCATGCTCTGCTCACAACACGTGTTTCGGAAAAATTCTTTAATTCATACGAATGTTTGAAAATTTTTTGAAAACATGTCACAACATAATTACAAAAGAAGCCTATATAAAACAAGCAACACCGTGTATAAAGGATGTTCCCTCCTCTGTTTCAAAATAACAAGGTTTCTAAAAGACTGTCATGAATTGATATTATATAATAACGGAACTTAAAAGTAGAAAATAATGACAGGTCCGTGTCCTTGTTTTTAAAATAAAACTCATTTGAAAAATTTGGCGGGGAAATGATTCTTTCTAAATTTTTCATACATTAAAAATTAGCACCTTTTTCTTTAAGAAAAGTAAGGCAATTTTTTTTATTGGCACTACATTGATAAAATTAAAGGAATCAGAATATCTGACAAAATGTAATAAAACTAGAATAGCACCATCCTAAAAGAAGTTTCAACTTAGGATATTAACACAATTTCGTAATAAGTTTGAATTCGTTATTAAAGATAAAAATGTATCATTTAAATCATGCCATGTAGGATTGATAATCTACAAGAGCAGAACCGACTCTTGGTAGTGAAAAAAGTATAAATAAAAATATCGAACTCCAAGGTATATCAAAAAGGGAAGTCCGTAAAACCCGAAAAATCAAACGAAAACGGATAAATGTTAGAAATGGTCCCTTTTAATTTCAGTTACCATATATTTTGACATCGGTGTTATTATCTGAATAAATGATTTTCAACATGCATAACATGTGTAAAAGAGAAGTGCATAATCTAAATATTTCAAAATATACCTATTCAAGATCGAAATAAAAAGAAGTATTTCATTTGAGATTTTGGTGAAATCTGCTTTATAAATAGATTGTATAACATATAAAAATAAGGAGATGTGGTATCATTGTCAGTGAGACAACTATCCACCAGAGTTCAAATAAGTGGATATAAGCAATTATAGGTCACGAACATTATGTTTTAGGGCGGGAGACAAGAGAAGAAGGGCGGGAGAAAGGAGAAGAGGGGCGGGAGAAAAGAGAGAGGGGCGGGAGACAGGAGAGAGGAAGCGGGAGAAAGGAGAAAGGTACCCCCTGTCCGCCCCCTCATTATGATGACGATTCCAATGCAAACGACTAGAGTTTCCGTTATAACTTTCATACGTAAACATTTGAAAGCATCATAAGGAAAACATTGAAAAACTGAACAACCAACTTGTCTTATATAAATAAAGTCTAGCATACAAAGGCTTTTGTCTCGAACTTGTCATGTAAAGGTTTATCCAGAATCACTAATCGTTATCACTGTAGTCCGTTTCACATGTTTTGCAACGGCCGATTGAGAAGAGTGCTTGTTAATAAATAGACATACAGGAGTAAACTACTTAAAAAAAGAGATAAAAGATACCAAAGGGACATTCAAACTCATAAGTCGAAGAGAAATTAACAATGCCATGGTAAAAAAGGGAAAGATGACGAACAGACAAACAGACCACAAAACACTACATAGAAAAATAAAGATTTAGCAAGGGTCCAATTAGACAAACGTCGACAATATCAAGATACGTGTGTAAACAATTCCAATAAAACTCTACATTTGAAAAGCGGATGTGCAATCAAACATTTAACATTTTCAAGTTGAAAGCGATATTAGGAAATCACCATATCATCAATTTAAATAAAGTTTGTATACAGGTCAAATAAATATAAAAGTCTACATGATACAAAAAAACATACCCGTAAATCATTTCCTATATAAAGGGTGTCATTTACATTTTGTATTTATTTTAAAACCGAGTCTATAAGATTATCTTCACACTCATTATCTGAATATTGTCGGACGTTCAGTAAGCAACAATCAATCAATGCTTATATTGTTTTTAGACATATTTGCTTTATCGTTCTCTTTTAGTGTTTGGGAGTATTTGAATGAATAACTTACGCCCATTATAGTATAATTTTTACACTTTCATCATATTAAAACTGAATGGCAATTCATAAATTTCTTGTTTAAGGATATTAACATATTAACCTATAACTTGTAAAAAAAAAAAAAAATTAATAAATAATTGTTAGTCCCCATTTCAGCAGTCAGCGCTTTGGCACTGACATGAGTTTTTGAAATTCCCCTTTGATAAATAAGAAATTATCAAGAAACGGAGGTACCAATTCCATTTATCAAAATTGAATTTAGAAGAATTTGGCTATATTTTTAGTCCCTTTTGGTCATATAGCCCATACCATTTCTATTTATTTATACATTCCTGGCTTTAAAGTGTTTTGGTTTGGTCGTTCCTGATTAAGATAAATCCATAAAAGCGCGTCGGACGCACGAAATTTATAGGGTGTTATTTTCATTCTGTTGTTTGTTTGTTTTCGGTCTCAATCTCGTTTACCAGTCCTCTCTTATTTACACATCTTTGAAAACTTGTGTAATACATCGTTTCTGATACTTTTATTGATATTGACAGATATTTTGAAAGCTGTCTATGACAATAATTTCAGACTATTGATTACTAAGATTTCGCATATGTATTGATTAGATTTTTATTAATTTTTTATAGATGAGTTGCTTTTATTTAGATTCAGGATTGTCTACTCATATAGCTGTTAGAAAATTTTGCACACTCAATCTATTGGCTATCTTAGGAAGTTGACTGAAACAATTTTCAGCTGATAATTTTGTAAGTATACTGCTTATTACAATTTCTTATATTTAGAATGATTTAACTGTTTAGGATTTGACACTGCGTCGTAGATGTTGAACGCGATATTAAGACTCTTGATTGTTGCATAGTTCTGAGTCAAAGCTGGAAAATCATAGCTTACATGATTAAGGTAAATGGAAAACTATTAGGTGCTTTCATGTTTGAATTCATTGTTTATTAGATGTTAATATTTATTTTAAATAAACAAAGAGTATAGTATGTTGTGCAGTAATAAACGTTGAATGAAAAAGTCGGAAACTTACCTTGTCTGATTGATGTTCTTTAAATACTAGTATTTTGTATATTTTCAAACATGTATTTTTAATATTTAAAAAGTTCTTTCATTGTAGATTATTTTCTATTTCAATGCTTTTGGTTTTACTTAAATAACATATTAATGAAGGGAATTAAAGGCTTCAATTAATTTCACCATTTCCCCAAAATAATAAAAGGAATGACTATTAATCATACCGGTATTTCGTCAAAATACCTACTGACCTCAAACAATTACTACCGATTTTAATCAAATTGTCTGATGAGAATTCGTATAACATTAAAGGAGTGATGTTACAGGATATTTCTTTTCTTGAACGGCAGTATCCAACCAGCAGCTATAGCTACTATAACAAACTTCCCGAGGTAGTGAAAACATATTGACTGTGCTTTTCAAATGGTGTGCCATCTTTTATTTCCTTCTAAGTAAGAGCTCATCCAGTTGGTTACTTCACTGTGAGGTTTTTTTCTGAATTTAACCTGAAAGATGATCCGTTATTCACTTAATATTCACTGGGTACAAATCATGTGCTATTTAATAGTACAGAAATAAAACCAATGAATTCCGTGTGACACCTTTACGTTTGATTTTGTTTTGAAGAATCACGTCACAGGCAACCAAAATACTACTAGAGTAAGTCATTCCATCCACGATAACTAAAGAATAACAAATCAATTATTGTTCTTGGTATACCATATCAACAAATGAGAAGATTGTAATACTTTTCAAAATTGTAAAGTTTATCAGAAAATCCTAATTTTGTTTTGTAAATCAGTATGCAACTTTTGGATAAAACATTCTGATCAACATACTTTCGAAACAATTCATCCATGATTTCTGTGATAGGCATGTTGACTAAGTAATTGTAAAAAATTGGCAGTAGTAGGTTAGTTTTTGCTTTGGGTTTGGTCAAAAAATACTTCACTAGTGTAGAAATTCATAAAAGTATGTATATTTGGACTTAAATATAAGATAGGATGATTAAAAATGAATTTAAGAATAAGACAATATTATTAGAAATTATTGCGATGTAATGGAACTGTCATGCTGGTGTTATATACACTACCATGGAGTTTTCAATTTCAGCGTTAGTTTTATGCCAAATAAAATCAATCAAATGAAATTTTAATTTTTCAAAAAATATATAGATTAGAACAACCAGTGCATATGTAGATTATGCAATGCCCCAGAAAATAGCTTTTAATTCAATTAAATCAACACATATATAGTTTTAGTCCACAGAGAATATATGTTTCGATCAGCTTCAATTTGTTTAGTATTTTCTTGTATTATTTCCGTCGTCCTTTAACCCCGTGGCAATCCTTGCTATAGTTAATGGTGTTTCTCTCAAAGTTTTATGGACGTTTTTGTTTAAATTAATGGTCTAATAAAGTCTTGGTTGGAAACATTTTAACAGGTAATTGTGTCATATTTAACATCAGGATAATTTTTTCCGCTCAGGCAAGACTGATCCATAATCTGGATATATATTAAACCCAACTTATTATTATCCTCTTAGATTTTCATATTGCTTTCTTTCCGTCTTCAACATCCGTCTGTGACGATACTGAATAAATGGGAGGGCATTACAAATCTAAGTTGACTAACAACAAACAACAACATTCAACAAAAAGCAAAAAACAAAAGACAAAAATAGATAAAAAACACAGGAAACAAAAGATTGAGCAATATTAACTGTTCCACTGGTAACACCCACCTTGCTACTCGAGTTAGATATGCAATTGAGTCATATCAATGGAAAAGGTTATTACGTA
This sequence comes from Mytilus coruscus, assembly GCA_017311375.1. Lineage (NCBI taxonomy): Eukaryota > Metazoa > Mollusca > Bivalvia > Mytilida > Mytilidae > Mytilus > Mytilus coruscus. Next base: position 59,754,560 of record CM029604.1, on the reverse strand, counting down.
TATAGCAGTAGATTGGTCTAAACTTTATTTTAAGCGTCTCTGTCAATCGATGGGCAACTTTCAAATAATCCTGTATTTACGTATTTATGTAGTTATTAACGGTTTTATAACTTAATCAGGAAAAAATTCTGTTGAATGTTTCTCATTGTCAAAATCAAAATATATGTTTATAATATATATATTTATCTAATTATAACGATCGTAGTCTTTTGTGTATGATAGTTAATTTTGTTTTATAGATATCAAAATACGACGAATGTGTTATTCAGACCAGCATAGACAAACAAATGACTTCAACATTGATTAGTTTCACTCTTTGAATTCGTGCGTTGATTCAAACTACTATTTTTCGAAAGAGATACACTCAAATGGCTTATTACACAGAGGTAATATAAAATATTTAAGAAATGCAAAAGGACCTCTTGCTATCCAATGTTCTTACTTGAGGAATTTTATGCAAAATTATGTACTAAATTTTTTTTAAAAGGTAAAATAGGTATTTATATATGTTCAAAGGGGGAAAATTTTCCTGGCATACATACACTTGTACATTTTTGTTTATGTTATTGAACAATGACCTCTAAAAATGAAAAGTGCAAATGGAATCATTATTTAAACATTGAATGTAAATTAATCTTAGCTTGTAGAACAATTGAGAGCTGCATACCGGACTGGTAAAACTAAATCATATGAATGGAGAAGACAGCAGTTAGAAGGAGTTCTTAAACTATTGGACGAAAACAAAGAAGAAATAGTAATATCTTTAAAGAACGATCTGCACAAGGTCAATACATTTATAAATACTAGTAATTAGATGAAGACCAAGAGACAATAATCTTTGTCTCTAAATGTACTAAACAACAATGAATTAATTTCGTATAATAAAAATGCAAGATGAGGATGTTAAATTTGATGTATGCCTTTTTGTTGGTTTTTATAGTGATTAAGATGATAACATAATGTTGACTGCTGTACCCCTATTTTTGACATTTTTACCTATTGTGTCTGTTTGTTTTGTTCACGCACCAAGTCAGGAATATGACAGTTGTTATCCATTCGTTTGATGTGTTTGAGCTTTTGCTTTTGCCATTTGATTAGGGACTTTCCTTTTTGAATTTTCCTCGGAGTTCAGTATGTTTGTGATTTTACTTTTACTAATAAATAGTGTTGACACCTAGACACGAGATAACCCAAAACCACTGACATAGGGTAAAAATAAGACATAAAGACGTACTGACTTTATTCGTACTTTCATGGCAATTTAGAACAGCTTACATTCCACCGGAGAATGAGAAAGGAATGCATTGGTATCTTTTGACATTGAATTAAAAACGTTTTGATTGGTATAGTGCTGTTGTTGTTTTACGTTTATTTTACATTAAGATACTTTTAAAGATAAACTTTATGATTAATCTTATTTTATAATTGACATTCAATCTTTTGCATACATTTTCACATCTGACTAGGTGTGGACTATTATATTTTAGTACGAATATTGTATTCTATTTTGCAGCCTCTCTTGGAAGCATTTTTTGAAATTGACCAGTGTAGAAATGATTTGATTGATACGATGAATAATTTAAAGGAATGGATGAAACCTCAAAAGGTATAAGATCTGCTTAATTCAAGGTAAACATAAGATACTTTTCTTTCATTTTGATGTAATGGCTGAAGATTTAAAATTATTTTTTTTGCTTTTGAAGCAGTGCAAGCTAGATAGTATTTTAAATGACCAGTTTACGGTTCAGATACATTTTACCATTTTGAAACATTAAACAGAAAGCCAAGTATACCGGTAGTACCATTTAGTTATCTAATACAACTTAATTTTCATAACTTACACACAGGACTTGAGTTTTTATTCTTATGAGGCAGACTTCATTCAAGGGCTTCTTAAGTAAATGACATTAACCTTTAACTTCACCCGTTCCGTTATATAGATGATGTCCTTTTAATGATTAATTCCTAGTTAGTGACGTTGTTGCATGCATCATTTCCAATGATATTGAAATAAAGGGTATCATAAAAGCACTTAAGCTTCATACGTTGTCAGTTTATTTTCGACTTATGAGTTTGAATGTCCCTTTGGTATCCTTCACCTCTCTTGAATTACACCTAGGAATTGACAATGTTTGCATGTTGAGAAGTGAACTTGACGTTTTAATTCCGATTGTGAGCTTTTCATATCTGTGTAGAATTAACATACAGAGCCTGCAAATGGAGTATATGTCAATATGCTTCTATATTCCAGTATTTATTATAACCTATCATGATAGAGGACTACTGCTGGATAAGGAAGCTATTACATCAATGGTTTCAAATAAAAAAGATGTAACTCCTTTCGTTTTTCTTTATACGGACGCTATCATTATTTGATTAACTGTTAATATAACGAATAAATGTGTCACAGCTGACCACAGATAAGTTTCACATGTCGTCTCCGCAATCCCGCCTTCTTTTTCTCGATGTTGACATTAATGAATGCGACTTATCTTCGAATTTTAACTTGCAATGAGTAAGACAATGAGTGCCACATGTAGAGCAGTAACTACTGAACCTTTCCGGATCCCCCGCTGTTTTTGGTGTTTGCGTTGCTCAGTCTAGTTTTCTATGTAATATTTTTGTATTACGGTGATGCCTGTTTTCAGTTTTTGTCTATGGTAGTGTCTATTTTTATTTAACGTTTTGATTGCCTCTTTGGTATCTTCTCTCTTATATACATGTTTTACGACTTTAAAGGTTCAAAAACCACTTATTAATATAATGGACAAAGCTTTCATACAGAAACAACCATATGGAGTAGTTCTTGTCATAGGAACCTGGAATTTTCCAGTAATGCTAACACTAATGCCAATGTTTGGTGCCTTTGCTGCAGGTATTGTAAACTTTAAGGATTTACACTTCTTGAATATGAAAACATTATATCATTTTTAGATGTAATTTGTCACATTTATTCTAATGAAATAGAATACTTATAATATATATAAGGTGTATGAAATATAGCTTGAATAGTAAAATATAGGTATTGAAAAAAATCAATGATATTTCTTTGCACACCCGGGAACAACACGTGCACCAACAGTCGTATTTGGATATTTGTAGGTTATGAAAGCTCAAAAGACAATAAGATTGATTTACTGACACGTCTTAACTGAAATAGATAGAAGAAAATACACAATTATCAATTTCAAGATAAATACATTTAGAAAACCATTTGATTTTTTACATCTTTAATTTAAAACTAAATTAATTGTTTTGCCGAATGGTTTACTGTTGTGTTTTTCATCAACGTGTGGTGTTCGTGATTTCAATTTTTATTACTATGACTATGACTTTTACAGAAAGAAGATCTGTCTATTACAAATCAATGAAAAAGGTTTGCTTGCATATGACCAGCGGACCATGAGAGAAACAAATTCAACCAACCTATCGTCTCGCGTTTTAAATTGAATTATCCAACATACCACACTCGATGCGATGATAGAATCTATACATTTATCAATGAAATAAGAAGTCAACAAAAACTCCAAACAATGAAGACGAAAATTCTGTTTTCCTTTAATTGCGTTATGTTATTTCAATTCTTTTCTCTAATCAAGGAAATTGTGTTTTACTGAAGACCTCAAGAATTTCTAGTAGTACTTCACATGTGCTGGAAAAATTGGTTCCAAAATACCTGGACAAGGTAAGCAAATACTATTTGTAGACTACTAGGTTGTGCAATATTGGTAGTTTATTGTTCGATGTACGGAATTGGACTTGATAAAATGTTTCATCGGTGTATTTGCTTGATTAGTTGTTCTTATCAACTCATTCGTATAATTACCAACAATCCTCAGTTTATTGTTCTCTGAGAACAGCAATTTACCATTAATTATTCACAACATGGTGCACTGTAACACCATTGTACGTGCGTAAGATAAATCACTGTGGATATTACAACAGCGTTTAAAAGGTATTTATGTACTACTGTGTATGTTGCCTTTGGATTTCTATAAAAAAACAAGCATAAAATGAACGCAGGCTGGAGACAGTTTATGAGAAATGGAAAAGACGAATTTTGCCTCGTCAAAGTTGTCTATTAATTTTAACCTACAACAGATCTGCCATAACCACCAAAGAGCCAGAGCCCCAGTAAGACAGCACCTGACCAGCTTCGTTACTTGTGATAGACTCATTTTTTATGTGCTGGAGTTTAAACTGGCTTTCAGTATTTAGCTTCCTACTTTTTCTTTATCATTGGAATAACTAAATGCGCATGGAAGAACGTTAAATAAATACCAGTTCAGATAAAGCATTTAACTCTTTAATATCGGCCTACAAAAAAAAACCCCAATAACACAGCAACGAAAACACTTCTACATGTGAAAAATACCAAACTGAAAATAAACAAAGTATTATCGTAATAACTGAAAATAAACTCATCATAGATACCAGGATTGGAATTTTGTATTTGCGCCAGACGCGCGTTTCGTCTACAAAAGACTCATTATTGACGCTCGAATAAAAAAAAGTTAAAAAGTCCAAAGAAAGTACGAAGTTGAAGAGCACTGAGGACAAAACATTCCTAAAAGTTTTGCCAAATACAGCTAAGGGAAGCTCTACTTCATATAGAAGCCAGCCAAGCTATTTTACATTCTTTAAAGATCCACTAAGTTATAGTAGATCTCAAACAGCAACTACACATTAAACAGTTCAGTTCAAACACTATAATCCAATGCCAAGCGTATTGTTAAAAAGTTTTAGTGTACAAAATTTCATTTTAAAAGAGGGAAAATGAAACATTTCAGTAAAAAAACTAAAACAACACGTTATAAATTCCATGCGTCCGAAGCGCTTTTCTGGATTTAACTTCATCTGGAACGCTCAAGCCGAATATTTGAAAGCCAAGAATGTATAATAACCTAAACAGTTGAAGAGCTATATGACCAAAAGGACCTTAAAAGAATAGCCAAATTTATCTTAGGTCAACTTTGCCTGAGGGAGTTGAAACCTAAGTTTCGTATCATTTCAAAATTTATTAACAGACAATTTTACAAAGGTTTGTTATAAATCATGTCAGTACCGAAGTACTGACTACTGAGCTGATGATATCCCCTAGGACTGATAGACCACCAGCCGCGGTATCGACCTAATGCTGTAAAAATGAAATAACACGTTATAAATTTCATGCGTCCGAAGCGCTTTTCTGTAACATTGTTATTAAGATTGTAAATGCGAAAAGCGATATATATCCAAAATACATGACAAAATAATATCGCAACACATGCTATTGATATAACATAATTTTCCGTAGAAACGTCTGATTTAAATTGGTAAATTATGTAAACCAAATATTAAAGTACATTTTTATCACTTATGGAATAAATTGTTGTTATTTGTTATGTCCATATATTGTGGATTTTTATATATTATTTTCAATATTGGCTTTAAACATTTAAACTTGCAAGGGCTTTTGTGTGATTTTTTTGACTGTTCCACATTATTCGATAATATTTTTCATTTTTCAATTTTCAGGACTGTGTAAAAATTGTAAATGGAGGTTCTGGGGAAATAGCAGTCTTACTGAAGGAAAGATATGATTATATCTTCTATACAGGAAATACATCTGTAGGGAAGATCGTCATGAATGCTGCTAGTCAATATCTCACCCCGGTCACACTAGAACTAGGAGGCAAAAAGTAATTTTTGTTCGGAGACACTTTATGGTTTAACCTTATTATCTTTTTTTTAGAAAAGCTCATTAAATCGTGCATTTTGATATTTCTGTTTGCAAGAACATTGAGTAAGCTGATTTCTTTAGAAAACTGATGTTTCATTCAAAGAAAGTGGGTACAATTCAGTTGTTCCATTGCATATCTTTAAACAAATATAAAGGTGCCCATTGAAAAGACATTTGAAAGCATTATTATGTTACAAGTGGTCTAATTGTAAAGCATGTATTTGATATTGCTATAATTAATTAATTTTACTAAAATGACGGAAGTAATAAAGAAGTTGTCTTCTATCTTTCAAATAACCTTTAATTCAGGTACAATCGGTGATCTTCAAGTCAAAAGAGACCAACTAAAAATAACATACACCTTTTTTAATCTGAAAATCCAACCAAAAATTCTATTTTATTTAGGCTAGTTTAAATTTATTCTCATACGAGGTACAACAAACAAAAACAAAACTCTTCCAAATAATTGTGTCATCTAAAAATTATATGTTTTAAAGAGATACAAAAGAGAGGAATATAGTACACAAGTCTAAACCTATCTCAATGTTTTTCTTTTATCGATCTTGTATTTGAAAATAGTGACCATTATGAGAAGAAATTTAAAGTACATAAATATATTAATATAAAATTCAAATCCTGGTATCTATGATGAGTTTATTTACAACCACTGGGTCGATGCCACTGCTGGTGGAGTTTTAATTCCCTGAGGTTATCACCAGTCCAGTAGTCAGCACTTCTGTGTTGACTAGAGTTACCATTGATATGTTCATAATTATGAATTAATTGTTTACAAAACTTTGAATTTTTGAAATACTAAGGCTTTTCTACCTCAGGAAAAGATTACCTTAGCAGTATTTGGCAAAACTTTTAGGAATTTTTAGTCCTCAATGCTCTTCAACTTCGTACTTTATTTGACCTTTTTAACATTTTGAATCGAGCGTCACTGATGAGTCTTTTGTAGACGAAACGCGCGTCTGGCGCAAATATAAAATTCCAATCCTGGTATCTATGATGAGTTTATTTATCCACGAATGAAACAAACAGAGGAACAAAAAGACATTGGTTGCATGCAAAACAAAAATATAATTATAATGACATTGTATTTACAGATAGTCCTGATACCCCCTAATGTTTAAGTTTTTACACGACATTTTAGTTATCAATACTACATATTTAATAAATGCATATTTTCTTGTTCTATAGTCCGGTGTATGTGGATACAAACTGTGATTATAAAGCAGTAGCTAACAGACTTCTATGGGGGAAGACAATAAACGCTGGACAGACATGTATATCACCTGATTACGTCATGTGCACGAAAGACATTCAGGTACGGATTGGTAACTGTTTCGACAGGACATGAGATCAATGCGAAATGCAACGATAGGAACTGATTATCAATGAATTTATACGGATGTTGAATAACTTATTTGTTTATTGTTTAAGGTCATCTGAGAACCATTCTTTGCATATGCATATTCGGGACAACACAAGAACAAGCGGGGTCACTACGGACACATAATTTTATAGAATCGGGATTGTTGTTTGTTGAGTTTGAAAAGTAATTTTATTGCCACTTAATGTCACCTTCAAAGTACTCGAATTAACTATATCATTATCGCGTTGCATTTCTAAAACACATGCCTTGATTTGAATTTTCGAAATGAGTCCTGGTGTAAAGATTTATACACCCAGAACAGCCAAACAGACGCTTTATGTAGACACGTTGAATTTCTTTCAAAATATTTGCTAATGATAATGTTTTTCACTGCAAGAAATAAGCGAGATTGTGTTTCTTCAAATTTATTACCATTGTATTATTCTAATTTTTTCTATTTTCTATTAATTACCTTGAACCAATCTCATAACTATACAGATCTTGTGTCCACGCTTACATTTCAAGGATTTGACAATACTCTGTTCGATTTTCTGGTCCATCAGCCAATAGAATGCCTGCCTACAAATTTGAAGTCAGATCCTCGTAATCGAAATGTTGACAATGGATATGTACATGTATGTTAATCAGATCTTATCTTTAACATAGCAAATTCACTTTCATTTCTTTATAAAATTATTTTATTTCTGAAAAATGTATCACGTTCGGCTAACTTGTCATTATAAAACGTAAGACGGACGGATCTTTTACAACGTGTTGGTTTTGTTAATTTACACCCGTCTATCTCCATATGCAGGGGGAGCTGATTCAGGCAATGAAGATAACAATAAATGCATTCTATCAAGGTGACCCCTACAGCTCAGGCAGTTACGGCAGATTGGGCAATGACAGAAACTTCCAGTAATTATGATTTTTTTCGCAATTCTAATGACATATTCTTTGTTAATAAATTAAACAGGAAACAATATGCTACATGTATCTTATTTTCAATATATAATTGCGAATGTTTCAATTGGTTTAGAAGTTAAAACATACAAACGTTAATGGAATTATGTCCATTTTTGTACAAACGATTACATTGTTCAAACACTATTCTTTGATCGGTATTCACACAAATGTAATAGATATTAAGATTACTTCAACTTAAACAATGATAAAATAAGTTGTTTAAAGTTAAACTTTAAAAAAAGATCTGAATCGGACTGTTAGTTTGATTTTCACTAGCAGCAAATGGCGATCAAGTCTGGTATTTTTTCACAAAGTCGTTTTTTTCTGGTGACAATACTTTTGCCAAAAAACTAGATCAACATTGGTTTGGTTTAGATATATATATTACGGATTACAAATGTGTCGAGTTTTGTGATTGGATAACAACACGGAGATGTCAGTAAATATTCAGGAAACTGCCGGGGTATATAAGACGTTTTATCCCTAATTGGAACCTCAAAACGTCATCATAACACCTATTACTATGTGACGTAGTTAAAAGTAGAAACAGAATACTTTAAAATGTCAGAGGCTCACAGAGGGGAAATAATGACGTGCATCCGTCAATAATACATTTTAAATACAAAGCCACACAATTTACACTTCAAATACTTAAATTTAATGTTTTAAAATGTTATTATCAATTATTACATACACGATAAAATTATTTTCACAGCAAATTACAAAATCCTTCACGTATGCGGAACATATCAGGTTTTCAATATATGTGTTGTAATAAAACAAAGCCACACACACATGCAAACACAAAACATAAAATCTAAATCTTTATTGAAAACATTTTCTTAACGGAAAAAAAAATTGTCAAGATAAAAAAAGGTGCATTTAAATGGATTACTCAAAATATTATGAAACAATAAACATGTTATGAATATACATGGTGCATTGTGAATGTTTAACAAATACCTTCAACGGGAAAAAACATTAAGACAGGGTAATCCGTAATATATTTTAGTTTCTTGTGTATAATTTGGGACGTCCATCAGACAGGTTTAGGGACCAGCTATGCCTCCGGGTGCGGGATTTCTCGCTGCATTGAAGACCTATTGACATTTCCCGGCTAATGGGGAAAAACATTATATCGCCTTCGCCTTCGGCTCAGGGGATATAAACTCTAAGCCGGGAATGTCACAGTACATACCCTGTCTGAGACCCGAATAACATATAATATCAAAGGGACATTTCGATTTACGTATATATTATTTTTTTGCAAAATACTAAAATTTTGAACAGATTATGGTACCAATTTTGGTGACCCCCGGAACTGACATTGTTTTCGATGATCATGAACATACACATTCTGTTAAAGGGCATGAACTGTCAAATTCATGTTTACCGATTTGACCAAATTAGCATATTTGATTTAAAACATACTGATACGTATATCGTAATAACAAAAATTCCAAAAGAAACAATTTACAATTCACGGATTCGTTACAATCTATCATCATTTCTTGCGTATTTTAGACTAGACGCCATCTAATTATGGATCGGGATGACCTCCGAAGTGTCGATAAGATTTTACTTTTTAATGTTGGCAATCTTGTCTTTTTAAAGAATGAACCACATGCTGAACAAATGCGCAAACCATCTCCACTAAAGGTAAAAAAGATTGCATGAATACAGATTCAAATGAGTCGAGTTATTGACTTGCAAGCCAATAATACATCAGCGATGTTTTTTGTTTTTTGTTTATCTTATTTTGACTAAATTGAACCAAACTGATGTTAATAGCAAAACAGCATCACTAAATTAAACTTTTATAAACGTTTGATACAAAAGAAAAAAAAATCATATTTAAATATTTTGTTTTATTCCTTGCTAACGCCCCTTTAATAACAAGTTGGATGCTTTCATTTAAGACGAGTGAAAAAGATAATCGACAGCAGTAAAGACAACATAGCTATTGGTGGGATAACAAATGAGAAGGAATATTACGTGTCACCGACAGTATTACAAGATGTCAAGTTTACAGATCCTGCTATGCAGGAAGAGGTGATATCAATTAAATGTTAAATGGTTCTACATATCACAAAATGAAACCAGCAATTCGTTTTATAAAAAGAGCAACGGATTTAAATTATATATATATTTTTTTAAGCTGTTTTAAATTCAATGTAAAGTTGAAATAATAAGACAACGACTAGTTATAGAAATTACGTTAACGACACCATTGTTACTCTGCATCAGATGCGCATTTCGAAAAATATTTCTTTTCAGTGATGCTCGAGTCCAAATTAAATGAAAAACAAAAGCTATAATACAAACGTTGAAATACTGATACATTAAAAAAACCAAAAGAATAGCAAAACCCAAAAAGGATATAAAGCTATGTTTGAGAGATACATTCATGATTTAAAATGATTCCCAAAGTTAAATACCAGAAAATGTCAATAAAACAATACCTTACTTATAAGCCAGTTACGAACTTTGTAGAAACCTAAAAGTAAAAGAATCAGTAGTTCATACTCAAGTTATGCATCTTGCTATTGCCCTGTCATTAATCAGTATAAGTTATTTTTTTATGTAACTAAGTTTATTTTCAAAAACAGATGTTTGGACCTGTCCTGCCAATAATACCAGTGAACAATGAGGAAGAAGCTATAGAATATATTGTAAATGGGTAAGATGATGAATTTTCATTATTATGGTACAACAAAATACAGATTAGAATAAATACTAAATTATCACTAGATAATAATAAATATATATTCACGTAATGGACCTACAACTTGAAATATATTCAAACAACATAGAAATATATAGAATGGAAAAGGACCTAAACGTCTGCAATAACAAGATTATCAGCAATGGAAAAAAAGAATTACAAATCAAAGCTGCGAAAAAAGAGAAAGAAGGATATAGATAATGCAATGCAAAGTCCTGAAAAAAAAGACATAGAATAGTTTGTCACATTCATAATCACCTGAGGTATTTGAAGAAAATAATTTTGCATTAAGCTCAGCTTTCATAAAGACAAGCGATGTTTTTCTACACATGCGAGATCAGTAATCGGTAATGAACCGAGGTTTTCTCCTGTGAAATAAAATTAAGTTATATGTTACGAAATGACTACATTTCAGTATATATAGAATGCAAATACTCAAAAGGCAAAGAGCTTTTTTTCATCTTGCTTAAAAATTGTAAAATATTTTGATCGTTGATAAATACCGTTAAAAAAGAGCCGATAGATACAAAAAGAAAAATTCAGTTGATTAAATGCAGATCAACAATACTATTAATGGAGAAATAACTCCTGTTTGACTCTTCATTGGCTGGTCCAAATAAGATAAACACTTGTTCATTACGACCACTACCTGGGTTGTATTTACAATCGGCAATAAAAGTCATGGGATCATTAAAGCGTAGAACTATCTAAAATCAAAAGTTGTGTTTTGATGTACTTTACTAACAGTGTTGTTCTATTAAAAGATCGTCCTGAATATGCATTTAAATTGCCACTGGACGTTAAACAACCATTCATCCTTTGATTTATAGATGGTGCAATCCCTAATGCATCATCGAAATCAGCCAAGACCAATTTCGTTTTCCCACAACGAATGTTCTTTTAAAGCGCATGTGTGTCATAAATAGTTTATTAATTTGTTTGTACATGTTCTTTCTTGTGTTTGATTAGAACCTTCTTTTGGTTTATGCATATTCAAAATCATTTAGCCTGAAATGTATGGTCTTGATAGATCTATTAGAATATCAATAATGCAAAAAAGCAATGAAAATTGATAAACAAAAACTGTAATAAATAAAATAGGAGAAGATTCAAAGCAAGTAATAAAACATTGTCAAATTTAAGAGACAACACCGTGAAAATAATATAAATAACAGTCAACAACAACATATTTAACAGAAATTAAAGATTGATTAGCACAAGCCCATCATAATCGCGGTCTGAGCAAAGTTGCTCCGGAATTTTAAGCAGTTCGTATCGTGTTAATCGTGTCAAGTAAACAATCGCCGATGTCACAGTCTAAGAAACATGGAAGAAAGGACGACATCATGGCTACGACCAGTGGAATATATTCGTAGATAACTGTATGGTTAATTTTTAATGGGACAGTATTCACCAAAAAGCAATTGGCGAAAGGTTAATTTCACTAAGACAAAGTTAAAAAATTAGTATAGGTTTACACTGAGAAGTGACATATAAAAAGAATTAAAATCAAAATTGAATTTGAGAAATTTGAGAAATGAAAAGTGATTTCAATATCAAGTATTCAACATATCATTTATTATTTGATAAATAAGGAATTATCTTTACAGTGAAAAACCTCTGGTCATGTATATCTTTTCAAATAATAAGACAGTGAAAGAAAAGTTTAGTAATTCTACGAGTAGTGGCGGTCTAGTAATTAATGATACAATGTTACATGCTGGAGGTCAGTAATTTAATTATTATTTTTTACCTCTCAGATACAAATTAAAATTTTCAGTTTCAAAGCCTTCAGCAAAAATGGCCTCACTGTCGAGCGTACTAAATTAAGGTTTAAGTAAAATGTAAGGCAAACGTGTCTTGCGAGTAGAAATCCTTGTAATAGTGTTGTGGAAACGCAAACACCTAATTATCCATAGAGGTAATTTAACGCGCTTACGACATTTTCTGGTGCTTTTGTTCATTGGAATCAATGTATGCAATTTATCTTTGAGTAATACTGACAAAAATCGTTCTTTGGAACCACTGTGCTCGGTAGTAAGTCGATGTATACCTTTTATAGATACAGGAGAAAAGGAAATGTCAAATAAATATAGGGTCACATTATAGACAAAATCGTTTTATAATGCCTTCAAACATAAAATGTACATGTATTCGTTCATGTTTTTTTTTTTTTTTTTTTTTTTGGGGGGGATGTCAAAACTAACAGTCAGACTATACTGTCATTTGAAAAAAAAACATATATATTTTATATCAGTTTGTTACACTTGAAAGTTTTAATCAACCAGCAAATATTACGGTGAATTCTTTATGATTTTTCCATATATAATATTCCTTGTTTTAGTGATGACTTTACCATTTGGGGGTGTTGGGAACAGCGGTTTGGGAGCTTATCATGGCAAGTTGACCTTTGACACATTCAGTCATAACAGAGCTTGCTTAGAGAGAGAACTTATATTGGAAGGATTACAATCGTAAGTTTGATCCGGGCAATGTACATTTTGTACTTATTCATTAATCACAATGTAAGATATGTATTTTTTTATGCTGACTGTTATTTTCCTCGTAAAACCATGTTGGTTATAATTACTAAAAATAAGCTATTTTTTTTTTTGACAGATGAATTGAAAATATCGGAGACGGATATCAAAAATACAACGAGCTACAATCCATAAGACTACTTAATTCTAAGTTAAAAAAATGAAATGACTCATTATTTGCACCTTAAATGAAAACATATGTCACTCAAAAGATAGTTCGAATGAGTAGATGTTGCGTGATAAAAATAATCAACTGCTTTTATACTGTTGTCAAAAATTAATCTTAACCTAAGCCTGAGACAAATGTTGGATGAACGTTTCAGAAGACATGGATAACCAAAATCGTTTATCTTCTGAAATATCAATGTAAACATACATGTAAGCTGTTTATGTCCCCATTACCACTCTCAGATAATCATTCCCACGTCTCACATTTTTCAGCAATTGTCGCAAGCGAGACAAACATTTAGATTAAAAACTCAACGAAAGCGTAAATATTTTCTTGATAACCGTCATATTCCAGAAAAACTGAATTCATTTGATTGATAACGGAAATCAACATTTAAAGAGACCAAATCATTTATAAAATCAGCGAAGATAGTAGGAGTCCTTAGTAGTTTAAGTTAACTTTGACCAAATATATTAACTTTTTTTTTAAATTTTTTTTTATCCTTTTAGGATACGGTACCCTCCATACACACAAAAGAAGATAAACATTATTCAGAGGGTAACAAAGAAGGAACTACATCAGTTATCATTTATGTCGCCTTGGTCGTTTCTTGTCATAGGAATGATTGCAGCGGCATTTCTTCTTAAGGTATGAATATAAAGATTTGTAAAAGAACACTAGATTTTTTATAATTTCATTGTGTTATGAGTCAAATATATTTGTTTGCGTTACATTATAACCGAGCAAAAGAACTTATTGTCTGATTGTTATTCTTATTCATGCAGTAAGATTAAAAATTAATCATGATGTCATTAGTACCAATATCGTTTGTTTTTTTTAATTCACAGTTTATTTTTTATTCCATATTCCGAGTACTGTGAAAATAAATCATAAAAAATGCAACCAAAGGAAAACATATTAAGGAGAAATCTAAAATCACAAATCGAATTCAAACAAACAACACCATAACAAAAATCAAAAACGAAGAAAACAAACAAACATCTACTATGAACATCAAAATTATTTATTTTGTAAAAATATTTCCTTTCTCTATTGGAACTGTACACGTATACCTAACAACAAAATTATTTTCATTTACCTGTGTTTAAAGTTATTGCAAATGGCTGATATTTTTGTTCGAGCATATTGTTTTTCTTAAATTGTTTAACATTTCATACCGATATAACATGTTACTTTTATTATTCTTCCCTTAGTTTATTTATTTTGTATTTACATTGCATCATAGGTCAAATTTATTTGTTCAGTGTATGTTCACTGGTGTTAATATGTCCTTTGATTGAATTAAGCTATTTCAGTTGATAATTTATAGTTTGCCTTTCTATGTTGTGATGTTACACTATTGTTTCAGAAAAAGGGTGAATGTTTGGTATCATTAAAACGTTTAACCCCGCTGCATTTGTTTGCACCTGTCCTAAGTCAGGAATCTGATGTTCAGTAGTTGTCGTTTGTTGATGTGGTTAATAAGTGTTTCTCGTTTCTCGTTTTTATATAGATTAGACCGTTGGTTTTCCCGTTTGAATGGTTTTACACTAGTAATTTTTGGGGCCCTTTATAGCTTACTGTTCGGTGTGAGCCAAGGCTCCGTGTTGAAGACCGTACTTTAACCTATAATGGTTTACTTTTATAAATTTTGACTTGGATGGAGAGTTGTCTCATTGGCACTCATACCACATCTTCTTATATCTATAAACAGCTCACACAAAGATACATAGAAAACTACATATAGCTAAAGTTAAGCAACACATAACCAACCTAAGTAAAACAGGGAGTGAACGCAGTTCCTTCGAAAGGATTAACATATCTGAAGTGATCTGTGAAACAGATAGTTAATAACGGTCAACCACATCATGTAAATAATTGGATGGGTGATTACAACATAGTTTACAATATGAACCCTTGGTTCAATATCTTTCTTGTAAGCAGCAATCCTCTATCATTGAAATCATGATAGGAATCACAGACCTTGAAATATTGTATCAACATGGAGATTTATAATTTTCAGAATTATTCTCTATTTAGAACGCTACGAACTCGCTTGAAATTTAACAAATACATGAAACTGCAAAAAAAGGGACTTACAGAAATAATCAGGTCCACTATACCTTAATATATGTTTTTTCCCCAGAAACACGAGATGGGTGCATGAACGCAATACAAGTTTTTTTAATAATAGATTTTTAAAGGGCAAATGGTTTTCAGAAATCAACAGATTTCAATGGTAGTCAAAAATGTTGATCTTGTAAATGTAAATAACACTATGAACTCGTTGCGTCCGATTTACGTTAATCACGAATGCTCAAACCCAAACATCTGAAAGCCAAAGATAAATAAGACCTAAACACATGAAGCGCTATACGATCAAAAGAGACATGATTTACCTGTACACCTAGAAACAATTCATGGTTTACATTAGAAATTTAAAAGGAAATATTTATTTTTACAAAATAGGATTGTGGAATTGTTTTTAACTTTTTCTATTATTATTTCTATTGTAGATGTTTGCACTGTACATCGAATTAGACCATGAAACCTGTTAAAATTGAAATTATAGCTTGTACTTTCATATATCGATTTTTTCAAGGATTTTTATCGTATAATTTTAAAATCCTTCTTTTTCTTTTTTGGATAAAATTCAACTACACAATATCCACTTGACAATTTTACAATGTATGTCACCTTTTTTAGAAACTAGTATTATGGAAAACTAAATGGAAAGGCTAACACATTAAAGAAGGGATCTGAAAACGAAGTATCGATCGATGAATATCGTTTTGTTTCACATACATCTCTAAAGGGCATACCATACAGTAGAAAATGCAGATACGTATGCGTCCTTTTAGGTGTAATACCACCAAATCATAGTACGTCACATCCGGTTACATACGAAAAAGGGTCGAAAAAAATATTCTCTTGAATTTGACAGTTGTAGGAAATTAATCCTACATTTCATTGCAGTAAAACATTTCTGAGTCATAAAAATATATCTTTGGTGCCTTAAAGCACCATTATTTTTTTATTTGGTGTTTCTATAGAATATTTTGTAACCTTGAGGTTACATGGTTACTAAAGCTTGTACACAGGAAAAAAGGGGTGAACATTTGATTGGTTAACTTCCAGTGATGGTTATTTTCTTATATGCAATGAAATGTTATGTGAAATTTTGTCTATAGTACTGGACAGGATAAAACTTTACTCAAGCCATGTTTTTTTTTATTTGAAACAAAGATAAATTCTGCACAATTTTTGAGAAGTGCAAATCTAACAAAGACTAATAGGGAAAATCCATGGTGGTATTACACCTATTATGAGAAGCTGCACATGCACCTTTGACATTGTGTGTACTTCATTTGTTAAAATTTCATGCTATTTAAGAGAAATATTACAAAAATGAAATATTCTGAGTGGATTGAGTTTCAAAAACACATTTAATGAGAAAATTGTCTTGAAATAGGACTCTACCATGAATATTAGTAGACAGAGCAAGCCATACTCAGTGTTTTGGGGAGCTTTTTCTGACTTTTTCTCAATATTTCTTATATTTTGCTATAATAGAAAACTTTTTCCTAAGTAATACTTTAATAAATATATAGTTATTAGAATATGAAATTATTTTTGAAGCAGTAACAACAAATTATTTACTAAAAGGGAAGCTTTTTATGGCCCTCTCTGGAACGCGGCGTGAATTTAAGTTTTACGTAAGGACTTATTGAAACCTCCATGGAGTCAGTCAGTAAACTTTTATATTGATAGTTCATTCAGCTTGATTACTTCAATTACTCATTTATTATCACATTTCCTTCATAAATAAGTGAAAGTTATCCCAAAATTTTTATTTATTGGCCTAAAAAGTTGAAATTTTGAGAAAATGAGAGGTATAAATGGACCAAAAGGGACCTTATAATGAAGCAGAGAGGTCCGTTAGTGATATTTATCATCCTAGAGTCATTTTTTTATCATATTCAACTGATTGTAGGCAGATAAGATAAATATTTGGTCATTTGTTGGTCCACACTATATTATATCGTGATGCGGCTTGATTTGGATTTTTCGAGGAAATTTTGGTCGAATCGCTGCTGATGTCGTTTTACATTATACTAGATTTTTCTCAAACTATTGAACTGATTATGACAAAATTTGACAGCAATGCTTGAAATAACCAGTATTACAAAGGGAAAAAATCACATTCAGTTTATTCAACAAAAAAGTCTTCCTTATGGGAAGCTGCACATGCACCTTTGACCTTGTGTGTACTCTCATTTGTTAAAATTTCATGCTATTTAAGAGGAATATTACAAAAATGAAATATTCTGAGTAGATTGAGTCTCAAAAAACATTTTACGAGAAAATTGTCTTGAAATAGGACTCTATCATGAATATTAGTAGACAGAGCAAGCCATACTCAGTGTTTTTAGGAGCTTTTTCTGACTTTTTCTCAATATTTCTTATATTTTGCTATAATAGAAAATTTTTTCCTAAGTAATACTTTAATAAATATATAGTCATTAGTAAATAAAATTATTTTTGAAGCAGCAACAACATATTATTCACTAAAAGAGAAGCTTTTTATGGCCCTCTCTGGAACGCGGCATAAATTTAAGTTTTATGTAAGGATTTATTGAAACCTCCATGGAGTCAGTAAACTTTTATATGAATAGTTCATTCAGCTTGATTACTCCAATTACTCATTTATTATCACATTTTCTTCATAAATGAGTGAAAGTTACCCCCAAATTTTTATTTATTGGCCTAAAAAATTGAAATTGTGAGGAAATGAGAAGTATAAATGGACCAAAAGGGACCTTATAATGAAGACAAAGAGGTCCGTTTATCATCATAGAGTCATCTTTTGTATCATATTCAACTGATTGTAGGCAGATGAGATAAATATTTGATCATTTGTTAACCACACTCTATATTATATCGTGATGCGGCTTGATTTGGATTTTTCGAGGAAATTTTGCCCGAATCGCTGTAGATGTCGTCTTACATTATACTAGATTTTTCTCAAACTATTGAACTGATTATGACAAAATTTGACAGAAATGCTTGAAATAACCAGTATTACAAAGGGAAAAAAATCACATTCAGTTAATTCAACAAAAAAGTCTTCTTTAGGTGTAATACCACCAAATCATAGTACGTCACATCCGGCTGCATACGAAAAAGGGTCGAAAAAAAATATTCTCTTGAATTTGACAGTTGTAGGAAATTAATCCTACATTTCATTGCAGTAAAAAAAAATCTAAGTCATAAACATATATCTTGGGTGTTTCTAAGCACCATTAATTTTTTATTTGGTGTTTCTATAGAATATTTTGGAAACTTGAGGTTACATGGTTACTAAAGTTTGTACACGGGAAAAAAGGGGTGAACATTTGATTGGTTAACTTCCAGTGATAGTTATTTTCTTATATGCAATGAAATGTTAAGTGAAATTTTGTCTATAGTACTGGACAGGATAAAACTTTACTCATGCCAAGTATTTCTTTATATGAAACAAAAATAAATTCTGCACAATTTTTTTGAAAAGTGCAAATTTAACAAAGACTAATGGGGGAAAATCAATGATTGTATTACACCTTAACGCGTTATTTTCTAAAACGTTGCTGTGGACAATCCATCAGTTTTCGCGTAAATTAAGTAACGTCATCACATATATTACATGAAAACTAACTAGGTGTTTATTCAAGTTTGCAAGTTCTCCTGCAAAGGCATGTCATTCGATGAAAATGAGACAGTTTACTTTTGTATCTTTAATAAAGTCGTATATACCAGTAATTGGTATAGCGGTTTTGAGTACGATGTGAATAGCATTACGCCGTACATGCATTAAGAATACACTTCGACATAATTAAGAGCAAAAAAATGGCGATGGGATCTCCTGCATTAAAAAAACTAGGTTTTCTATTTCTAGCTTATAAATGACCATCTGCACCCCGTTTTATTTTTTTTTTACAATCGACTATGTTCTACTTCAGAAATGTTAAATCGAAACAGGAAAAGGTTTTAGCAAGAAAAACGCTTATTGCTTTTCATTTGCAATAAACCTGCAACATTTTGAACTGAAATATCTTAAACTGTAAGTCATGAAGGTATATTTTTCTTTGCATATTTCAATAGTGAATATTTAAATATTTGGTTAAAATTATATAGAAAAAAAATCAACGAGAGATCTTTTCTTTTTTATATGCCCTTAAAAAAATTAAATCTGAATTAATACATTTCAGAATGGGTTTTTAAATTTTCGTACCATATAGATTTTGTTATAAACCTCTATTAGATGTGTCACGTGGCGGGGCGTCATGTAGACAAGGGTTTGATAAATTCTTTGCAATTGTGATTGAAATCGATGATGTGACAGCATACAGAATAGGGGTTTAATAAAGGATTTGAAACCGTGACTGATATCGACATCCTCACGGAGGGCCAATAGAACACGATTGCCATTGATTGAATTACACATACATTTACTTGTAATTACTACTAAGTACAAAATTTATATAATAAAAATCAAGTCTTCTAGAAGAAATAAGTCAACGCAATCTGTATTTTATGTAAAGTGTATGAAGAAACTATTAATATTATATTGAAGTCTTGCATTTAGGATAGCCTTATAGTTAGCAACCAGACACAATATAAGTAAGCACGATGGTTATATCTCGCACTTTAAAACAAAAGAGTGGTTTTTGTCTCGCCTGCGACGAAAGTCCGAGTACGCGAGACATAGCGATAACTTTCCGGCAGCATCGGCGGTGTAACTATTTGTATAAAGCTTCATATTTCAGAAAATTGAATATCTGGATGCTTCATACCTTGTTTGCAGATACATTACGTTACGAAGTTTCCGTCTGTCATGTGTCCATTGTCCTTTACCTCATTTTAAAGGTTCAACGACTGCTTGAAAAAACATTATATTTTTTGTCATATGGATTGCTCACTTATTATGAGTAAATGATAATTTTGTTTGGTATGTGTGTTCCCTGGAACGTTTACATGTCCGTCAGACACCTGATCTTGACCTCTTTATATGGATCAGTGATTGAGGATAAAGTTACGTGATTAGGTTCGTTTCTCAGATACTAACTGCAGTAGGTCAACTATATGTGGCGTTTGAAATGTCAGTCTGGCAGGGATCATCTGACCTTGACCTCATTTTCATGATTCATTGGTCAATGTTAAGTTTTGTGTTTTGGTCTGTTTTTCGAGTATTTCAAGCAATAGGTCAAATAAAGTTGATGTATGGAATGATTGTAGGATGAACCGTCTGTCTGGTAGGTATCATTTTACCTTGACCTCATTTTCATGGTTCGTTGGTCAATGTTCAGTTTTTGTGCTTTGGTTTGTTTTTCAAATACTATATACAGTAGGTCAACTATATTTCGTATATGGAATGATTGTACGGTGTAAATTTCTATCTGGCAAGTATAATCTGACTTTTATCTCATTTTTATGGTTCGTTGGTCAATGTTACGTTTTTGATGTTTTGACTGTTTTTTGAATAACTTAATCAATAGGTCAACTATACTTGGTGTATGGAATAATTGTGAGGTGAACATGTCTGGCTGGCTGGATTTATCTGACTTTGACCTTACTGTCATGGATATTTAAAAATGTTAAGTTTATGTGATACCTGTACCTTTATCTCTAAGACTTTCAAAATAAAGTGGTCAGTACAAAAGGCGAGACATTTCAGCGTGTCGATATTGTCTTTAATAATGTAGAATTTTTAGTTTCTAAATTTTATTTAATTTTGCTGTTACTGAAAACGAATATTTTCTTTACTCAAACTAAGTTTGAGCTTTTTTATGCATAGATGTCAGGTGAGCGATAACTTCCAGTAATTATTTCTTTCTTAAAGCTAAACGATCTATGTGAGTGTGAGTGTATCTGATATTTTATTTTTATCCAAATACATGCATATTTGTTTTTCTTTCAAATTTCAGAAACATTAACAATAAAACTGTGGACACAAATACTTGTCTTCATATATATTTTATTCTTTTTGTTCATTAAATCAGAGGGTCACCTATGACATAATCATATATTCTTAAACCCTTATTTTCAAAAATTATTTCAGTGCAGTAACAAGCTGCCGCCAAAATACTACGTCACCTTGCTCGTCGTTTGGGAATTCTATGTACGATTGGGATTGAACGACTTCTAAAATATGCAAAGGAAAATCACGAGCAAATATGTGCTCAAAAACCACAAGGAAAAGTACATTTTCGTTATTGCGTTCGTAAATGCACTCCATTCTCGCCATATTAAACTCGAACATACACCAGTAAGATTTCAGGTAATGGTAAGTCATAATGACAATAGTTTTACGACTATTGTGAATAGCGGAAGTAATGTTAGTCGCTATATCATTACCGGGTAAAAAGTTTCTCTTGTGTAAGCACAGACGAATTCCATTTTCTTTTTCCAGTGTTTGTAGTAACTGGGTATGCACAAATGATCGATCTTCATCTGCATAAGACACGAAGGCGTCATACATATATTCATTTTCATCTTCGTCAAATTGTGGTATCTTACTTCCAGATCTAATTTTCACCATATAGTAAAAGTATCTTAGCTTCCATCGAAATCGGTAGCTAATACCCAGGATAAGAACAATGAAAAATAAAAGAATTGTTACAACTAGTCCAGAAATAAGAACTTCGTAGGATGTACAATCTTTTTCTAAACTTTTGTAAATTTCTGGGATGTTTTTCATGAGGACATGTTTTCCTGTTGATAATTGACAAAAATTATGATTTGTATTTACAATATGAACACTTGTACTACAAATCCATTTTATAAAATTCTCGGAGTTACATGTGCATACCAGTCTGTTTTCTAACAAGTTTATAGAAAGATTCTTACTCATATCAGCTATAACATTTATCTCCACAATAGTATGACTATCGATCAATGTAATAAGGTTATTTCTTAAATTTAGGTATGACAGATTTGTCAACTGTGACAATTGAAAATCGATTTTTTCTAAAAAATTAGAACTAAGATCTAAAATTTCAAGTTTTCTCTGAGATTTGAAAATCAGATTAGGCAAAAGAGAAATTCTGTTTTCAGATAAATCAAGTTTTCTTAAATTAAGCAAATTTTGGAATATGTGTCCGTGGGTATCGGAAGGTAGTACAAGACCTAACAAATTATTTCCTAACAGTAGCTCCTCCAATATGTTAAAGTCGGGACTAAAGAAGAATGTCGAAATGTTGGAGCACACATTTGAAGATAGATTTAAGTATTTCAAATTCTTTGTATTTCTTAAAGGGCCAATCAAGTGTGATAAAATATTGTTGCTCACATCAATACGTTCTAGTTTATTATTGGAGAAAGTTACTGCCCCTATCTTATATTTTGAGTCACTAGATTGAAAACGCAATGTTTTAAGTCTATAAGGTATAGGTATGATGGTAACAGCATTGTCATCTTGGTGATTGTCTCTTTTAAACAACAATTCTTTTATCTGTATATTCTGATTTTCATTAAATTGAGCCTCTCTGTGCCAGGTACATACAAAGTTCATGTTGCATGTTTCGGGGTGACGATCTTCCTTGTGAGCTTTAAACATATTGGAAATGTCAAAAATTTCTATTGACATAGACATCAGGTCATACAGGTACGGTCCTATAGAAAACATGTTATCTCTTGTTGATACGTATTTCAATGTTTTGGGGAAATATTTCAGAGCACCAGATTCTATTTGCTGCAGACGGTTGCTGTCCAAATGAAATTCTTGGATGGCCGTGTTGTTCAGATGTCTGATATGAGAAATTTGTAAATATGTGTTCATATCAAAAACCTTATGGATTTTGTTTAATTTTAGAATTTTAACTGCTGAAAACTGAAGATCGATCGTAACATTTTCTAAGACTTGAAATTTTAAACATGTGTTTGCCGATAAATCAAGGGAGGTAATGTTTTTCATTTTATCAAATGTACCTTTCTGCACTGATTTTATTTTGCACATAGATAAATTTAAATGACGAATTTGTAGTACATACTGAAATGTTTGTGGTGTCAAATGAATCATTGAACAATTTCCTGTAAACCCAGAAAAATCTAGACGCATCAACCGTTTCAGATTACTGAACTGTTTACCTAGAATAGTTGTCTCTTCATATACAAAATCCATTTTCAATGTTTTCAAACGCACTAAGGAGGATATATTAGGTTGTAGTTCTTGATAAAAGTTTCCTTTCAAATTCAAATAAACCAAGCTATGAAAAATGGCAAACACATTGTATGATAAACTTTTCCTACTCAGACTATTTTGTTGAAGGTCGAGTTCTTTCAACTGTTCCAACCCGATGAAAGATGATGGCGAAAGTGTATTTATACTATTAAAAGACAGATCCAACGTTTTCAGGCGTGTATTTTCCCAAAAAATACCATCTTTTACTTCCTTTAATCTATTCATTCGCAGTGTTAGTTTTACAATTATATCCGGAAACCTCCGTATTTGCGTCATGTTAAGCCCTGAACAATCTGCATTATAAAGCGATGATTTCTTGTCTTTTTTACACTTACAATCACGATAGAATTCACATGGTGAAAAGTTTTTATGACTGTTATTTGTTGTAGCTGATGACGTACAAAGTATTCCGAATGCTAGAAAAAATATATATAACGGCCACATCATGCCACGTTCATCAATGATGATTGTTATTATATCTAGACCTAGAACATCTGAACGTAGACGAATGACCGGTAATAACAACAATTGGATTTAACGAATAATCACTTCAATCTCCAAAGGATTTCTTTTTTATCTTTAACACATGTATATCCTATTCTGCTGCTCTTTGAAAATATTAAGTTTTTATTACAATTTCAAAAGAAGCTTTGTGTTGGAACACAAAAGTTACACATTTATCTGTATGCTTCCTTGTCATTTGTTTAACGTTAGAAGATAGACATCTTAAATATATGTAGAATTGTCCCATAAACATTCACAGCTAATCATATTTCATTTATAAGTTTCCCTTTAAATTCACAGCTATTCATATGTGTTGATTATTTTTTCAATTCACTATTCCCTTTTTTTCGTGTAATTGCAAGCATGTTAGTGTTTTGAGTAATTTAAATATGACTCTACTTTTTTTTGTGATGATATATACTAGAAAATATTATTTTAATGAAATAGATAAACTTAACTTTATTGAATATTGTTTTGTTTATAAAGTTAAGTTACCCCCTTACATTACAGAATATCATGACCTTATTGTGCATGTTGAAATAATTGCAAAATTTGAAGTGAAATATCAGATTTTAGTTAAATGGCCCTGTAGCAAAACTGCCGTTATGAAATCCGTATGAATGAATGACTGCCAAAACTGCCACAAACTCTGACAAAAAGCGTTCCAGTAAAAGCAATCCTGCATTCAACAAATGCAAGAATAGTGTATTCAAACTCGTCATAAATACTAGGCTGTGACGCTCGAATTGGCGACGAAGGGGCGGGGCTGGGGGGGGGGGGTGGAGGGGGATGCGACCATGACGGTCTTGCACGGTTATAAAAGCAGTTAAAAGGCCAATTAAATACTAAGTTGAAGAGCATTAAGTATAAAAAATTACGAAATGTTTGATAAAAACCAGTTAAGATGGTATATTCTTGGGGTATAAAAACGTTAGAATTTCAAAAATTCAAAGTTTTGTTAACAGTTAATTTCTAATCATGGCCGTATCAATGATTACTGGCTGATGATACAATCAGGGAGGAAACCTCCACCAGCAGTGGCATCGAACCAGTGGTTGTAAATAAACTCATCATAGATACGAGGATAAACATTTTG
This sequence comes from Mytilus coruscus, assembly GCA_017311375.1. NCBI lineage: Eukaryota > Metazoa > Mollusca > Bivalvia > Mytilida > Mytilidae > Mytilus > Mytilus coruscus. The sequence continues at coordinate 59,729,241 of CM029604.1, read as the reverse complement.
TACGCCAGACGCGCGTTTTGTCTACAAAAGACTCATCAGTGACACTTTAATAAAAATATTATACAATTACTGTCTTTTGGTGAGGTAAATATGTGGTTTTATTGACTTTTGAAAATCTGATATTCACTAAGTCCAACGGCCGAAGTGAATATCAGTTTTTCAAAAGTCAATTAAACCACATATTAACCGAAACAAAAGACAGTAATTGTTTTATTCCATATTCCGAGAGAAATGTATGTAATGGAAATTATTTACCAAAACCAATTGTACATCAAACGTTTTTACCAAAATTATACACGTAAAAGCACGCGACGTTTTGCGCGGTGAATATACTTTTTCCACAGGTGAATATGCTTATTAATCAAAATCCCATTCATATAGAAAAACCTACTAAAGTTTTATCAATATGGAATAATTATAGTAATTTAATTCAAATAAACAAGAACTCGTGCATGATATTTAAGAAAAAGGCCTTAAATCTGACAGTTAAATTCTCGGAACTGGAATGACAAACAGAAAAAAGTCAATATCAAAAGGTAAATAATATCGTTGAGACAGGGATTAAAATGTTGTACGCCAGACTCATCAGTGAAGATCGAATAAAACAATCAAACAGACCAAATAAAGTGTGAAGTTGAAGAGCGTTGAGGACCCAAAATGAAAGGTTTTGACACATGCAGCTATGGTAATCTATTCCTGTGGTGGTAAATTCTCATTATTTCGAAATATTCAATTATTTGTAAACTGTAAATGTATTAGTATGACTATATCAATGAAAATTCATTCAACATAAAGTGATGACAACTGGGCTGGTGACCGACCTTTACCTATTACTACTATTGTGTAAATCGGTCACAACGTACTCAAAAATCTATGGTACAATATCGAAAGAGCATTCTATTTAGATCTAACAGTTACATTCCTGAAACAGTGTTATATATTGAGAAAATCATTCCAAGCATCATATAGATAGTGTGTGATATGAGAAAAATGTCCAATTGGTCATAAGTAAATTCCGTAGACTCTTAAGAATGATTAAAGTGAAAATTGAAAGGGAACTAATTTTGATCCAATTCTAGCCCTGTGATAAAATTTCAGAAAAAAGTAACACAGCAAAATTAAGTGATGGTACGCGTTTGAGAATTTTGAATATTCCATGAATTAGGTGTCTTAACTCTAGAATGACAACATTGAAATCGCCAAAATCGAAAGGTAGTTTTTTTTTGTCAATCCTAATGGTGTGTTTGCATGTTGTGTATATATTAAAAATACGGCTTCAAACTTACATTTAGTACTAAAGATCAGACACTACCAAAATTATAGTTTGTTATTTTTATACTGATTTAATTAAGCCATGCAGCACATTTTATTATTTTTTTTTCAACAACAATATAAAAATTTATTTTATTGTGTTATTTATACCTGCAAAGTAAACATTGATAACTTACTAACCTGAGCAAGTCTTGTAAATTCAAAGTGAAGGTAGCATGTGTTACATTCTTGACCTTTCAGTAATCAATTAAACGTTTTTGGATTCGCAATGCCGCGATTCAGTGATGAAAATCCCAATCAAGCCATCGAAGACGTTTTAATTTTAGGAAGTTCGCAATAAGTCGTTAATTTTAAAGCTTCAGATAAACAGGAAATGTAAAATATCTCCGAGACGAGGCCAACCGCAAGTTACCATACCACGCCAACAAAATAACAGCAGACTACGCCATTTGTGGAATTTATTCTCATCGGCGACGTCAACAACAAACCAAATTATTGGACGCCATGGCAGAGTAATGAATGTTAAAACAGTGTTCCGTGTACTGAATTTTCTGAATGTTAATGAAGGAACGCGCTTAAATTGCCAGCTCGTTCTCCAAACTTTAATCCCGTTGAACACATGTGGAATGTTAACCATCTACCACCGATGAACTTGATGTCGCAGTAAAAAAGGAATCATGGCAAAACATCCCTCGCGGAACAGTCAAATACCTTTGTCAATCAATGCAATCAAGATAAGCAGCTGTCCAATGGAACAACAGAGGCCATACCCGATACTGAAGACAAGAGACCAGATTGTAAATGTGTACATTACTTTGAACGGATAATTGGGTTATTGGTTTTTTTTTTGATGGACTCTTAACTTTTAACTGTAGCGTTGTAAGAAAGATTAAACATTCGTATATACCTTAAATTTATGTAATAGATCATTCAATTAATTTAATAAATGAAAGATTCTGTTGATGTTGTGTTGCTAAGGTCGCTCGGAACATTGAGAGTTTAACCAAAATATAAATTTTGCTAGAAAATATTTCAACGAAAATGGTACACTGAAGGTAAAGCGTCCGGTTGGGACTGCGGTTTATTCGACTGAATAAGTCCAGTGATTTCAAGTGTAGATTGTTTTTTTTTTCAGACATACGATCAAATCGATTTACTCTTATTACGCAAATCAATTTTACGTTGTATTGGAAAATAATGTCTGTTTGTGTACATTTTGCATCATATTAAAACGAAAAACCCAGCTGGTGACGATTGTCTGATAACAATTTTTTTTCACTTAATTTTGTATATAACTGAAATATACAAACAATGGTTTGTGTGCCCTATGTTAACGTATTTACTCATATATATATTGGACATTAAAAATAAATAGTCAATTTGGGTTCTTTCCTATAGCTTGATATGCGCGGTATTGGTTTTGCTTAATTATTTACGGCCGTACTGTGACCTATAGTTGCTTACTTCTACGTCATTTGTCTCTGATGGAGATTTGTCTCATTAGCAATCATGCCATATCTTCATATTTTTATGTATTAAATTTGAACGATGCAAAACCCAATAAAACTGGGAAAAATTCAGATATTCAATGAAATTAGTGACATATTTGGCTGTCAAATAATTATATAATTTTGTTTATTTTTTTGTTAATTTTATTAGTATTGATTGTTGAAACATAAAAATGACACTTTTGTAGATTTATAGTATAGAGACTATTGATATAGATATTACGAAGTTTCACAAGATTCTTCCTCCATAGTTACCACTGCTACTAACTAAAGCAGGACGTAAAGTTTATCGATGAGCGAGATATGAACTTCTGTGTTTATTTTCATGGGGATGGTATTAGCAAAATATGTTTTTCCTATAAATTCCTGTACACTTCCCTACTTCTTTATCTTGTGAATAGAAAATGAAAGGATATGGAGTAAATGTACATGGGAAAAATATACATAGAAAACATAGAAAATTATCAATGAACAGTGCTTTTATTCCTGTTCTTCATCTTGACAGTTGATGTAGGGTCTTCAACAATGAACAAATCATTCATACCCTACAACAAGGTCAAGACGGCCCCTAACGTCGACTTATCTTGATAAAAATAAAGTAATTTTGAAAGACATCGATCGCCGCTAAAATATTTAAAGCACAAACACTCCATGATTGTCTTTAGACATTTTGAAGGAAATGTTTCTATTACATAAAATTAAGGATTCTACAGCACCATTTCTTCTATTTAGTAATTACATATGTTTGCACTGTTCAGTGAATACTTCAAAGAGCGAGCGTATACAATTTAAAGCCGATGACAATTATCGTTTGTATTTTCATATAAAAGTCATTCCTATTTGAATAAATCTCAGCTACATAATTCACACTTCACAATTCACAATGTATGTTGCATCTTAAGAAAGTAATAAATATGACACACATAATGGAAAGGCAAACACATCTTAATAAACATTCATAAACATTCATACTAGCCAGATGATCAATGTTGTTTGGTTTCACGTAGCTCTCGTTTGACTTCGAACGGTACGTTTTTCGTTTGTTTGCAGTGATTTAACATGAAATATAATAAAGTATTTGTAAGAACTAAGTCTGCAGATCTTCTAACGATTATAAAAAACAATAGTATCATATATGAAAGTTACTGTTTTGCATTTAGGATGGTCTTAGAAGTGGCAACCAGAACCAATAGGGTTAATCACGATGGTCACAGACTCACAATTCATACCTACAAAATATTATATCAAATGATTGGTTTTTATTTATTATAAACAAATAATACTCAGTTTCAAAATTTGATTAAATGTTGCTGTCACTGAAACACGTTACTTAAATTTAGTACTACTCTGTTCGCGCTATTCCATGCTTAGATAATAGGTGAGAGATAACCTATTTTCTGTAACTGTTTCTCTCCGATAAGTAAAATGATATATCAGAAAGTGGGTGGATCTTGGGATTTTAACTCTTTTCCACAAATCATATATATTAAAATGTTTCGCTTCAATGTTATTTCAGTGCAGTAACAAGCTGCCGCCAAAATACTACGTTACCTTGCTCGTCGTTTGGGAATTCTATGTACGATTGAGATTGAACGACTTCTAAAATATGCAAAGGAAAAATCACGAGCAGATATTTGCTCAAAGACCACAAGGAAAAGTACATTTTCGTTATTGCGTTCGTAAATACTCTCCATTCTCTCCATATTAAACTCGAACATACACCAGTAAGACTTCATGTAATGGTAAGTCATATATGACAACAGTTTTACGACTATTGTGAATAGCGGAAGTAATGTTAGTCGCTATATCATTTCCGGGTAAAAAGTTTCTTTAGAGCAAGCATAGGCGAATACCATTTTCTTTTTCCTGTGTAAGGAGTAACTGTGTATGAACATATTGTAGCGGGCAGGGCTTGAAATGCTTGACCCAAAAGTTTTACTCGAATTTTATGAGTAGTTTGTAAATTGCTAAGTCAGTATGACAAGATATGATCTGGTCAGTACAATATAGGCATTTGTTAAAAGTAACATGATATATAAGTTTCTATATTTTATTGATTTCGAGAAGCAGATATTTTCATTAATATTCAGGAAAAACAACAACAACTTTTAAGTAGTAAGATAATTAAATTATAGACTCTTAGATGATATGACAAGAATCTATTCAGTATATAAAAGGCTGAGTCCTGCTATATTACCAAGAAAATAACTTACATAAAAATAGATAATAATTTCAAGAGAATTTTGTCAAAAGACCTCTTTCTGACATATTTGTATAGTAGTAACTGATACCTCACCAGTTACATAAAAAAAAAGTTTATTATTATCAGTTATATTCAGAACCTTTCCCGAATAATAACTAACAATGAAATACAGTTTATACCTTAAATAAACTGTTTTGTTTATTATAATTTCAGACCTTTAGGAAATTATCCCTTAATTGCCAAATGTTTTCCTATTTAATTCTATTTATTAGAAAAAAGACAAACGTTAACAGTAAACATGAACTACAATTTTAAATTCAAACGTACAATTACAATAATCCTAACTTTAAAAGATAACTTGAAATAAAGCTTTGCCAGCAATAATACGATAATTAACCCAAAAGATATTTTAAAACAGTTTTAAGAACTTTCCTAAATTTACCAAAAGAATAAAACACATTAAGCAAAAGATCAAAATGTAGGAGTCCGGCTCCAAAGAGTCCACTAAAATGAAATATTCCTTTCTTACTTAGAAAACGCTAAATTTACTATTTTCCTTTACAATTTAACCCAAAAATGAAGTTTGTGAGAAAAATTAACCATTTTGACAAAATTAATGACGAGCAAAATAAAATACTAACTGTAACGACCAAAGATTTAAGCAGAACTGCCAAACGAGCGTCAAAATTACGTCAATGTTGGATTGTTGGCAAAGTTGGAAAATTGTTGGATCGCGCGCTTGCTATCCAACTAAATATTGAATTCTCAAATAAATTACAAAATCATAATTATATACAATTTTAGTAACAGTTATATAATAAACACATTTTGCATGGTATTAAACAAATTTCTATGGTAACTAAAATACACCAATACAACTTCACCGGAAGTCCCGATACGTAAACAACATTGCAAAAAGTTATGTGTGTCACCGGCGGTCCAAAATGATAAATATCAAGGATAGTGAGCATTAACATCTGCAAAACAGAAGACGTTGAACACAAATACTATAAGGAATTACAATGATGATGTGAAAACAGTTGCCAAAACGTAAAAATAGTGTTTTTATTGAAAAAATCGTCCTAAGTGACACATGGATTCTACTGCGCATGTCCGTACATTTCATTCATAAAATTCAAGCAAGGTGCGTAAAGTTACTACAGTTGCTAAAGTTGGATCTTCACAAAAATACAAGACATTTCGTTCCAAAAATCAACGTATAATGACAGATAGATGCAATAATGGAACGTATAAACTTTACAATACAGAGAAGTTATCGTTATCGATTTACAATAAACTGAAAGTGAAAGTGAAAATTGGATTCAACCAAGCGTGATGACAGCATGGCCTAAATTGCAGACGACATTTAGTTGTGGATTATTACTATGAACTGGTAAATTATAAACATGAATTTCAGATTGTTTATCAAATATTCAAATGACAGTAATTCAATATTTCTAGAAAAATCATAACATTGTAATTGTTCTAACTTTACTTAATTAAATGTTAATAAAACTTATTTGCTTCAATTATGCATATGTTTCAGACTACAAGCATTACAAGTAGTATAGTACAAGTTATTTCACACAGTTACTGTTTCCTACATAATAAGACTTTCATAAAAATTACAGAATATTAAACAATATGCTTTATTGATAGATACCAACTAAAACATACATTAAAAAATATCTTATTCATGTCTATATAGACTTAATGTATATCACACATGTCTCTATAAAATACATGTACCCAGGCTCTGTACTCTACATTTTACCCCCTTACCATTATTTGCGTCCCCGCAAATACTTTTAATTTTTTTAAAAACCAACCATTTAAAGTTTTGAATTTTTGTCTATGCCTTAATTGCATATACTTCTTAAAAAGAAAAATAGACTTAATGTTTTAAAGATTATTTCAAAACTGAGTGAAATTAGTTTTCTCATTAATACAATCTATGATTATAACACAAATACATGGTAATATATTAAATTATGTAAATAATTATACATAAATATATTCTTTTTATATAATATTTTCAGATACACCAGAAGTTTCACCATTATGACCATCAGCACGAGGGCGGTAGATACCAGACAGACATATATATATATATATCAAATGTGAAAAATTACTGAACATTACGAACAATGTGGAACATGGCTAAGAACCAGAGGTTTTCTGAAGGAAAATTTAGTTACCATGTAAACAGTACCAAAATATTTAAATATAAGTTCAAAAATACACTCAAATTTAACTTTTAATACTTGAAAGCTTTGACTATCTCTAATATAAATAACTTCTAAACTTTCCAACTTTCCAAAATAAATTTTCAGTCTAAATTATTTTAAATAACTTTTAATTTTAACCTTTAATAATTACTTTTGATATTAAAGAACCCACATAAACAATACCTTAAAATTTCCATTAAAAATATAAAATTACATCTATATTAAATCTAAAATTAACTGTCTTTAACTACCACAGACTTTAACTTCTGTTTCTTTTGTGTTCTCTTAGCTGTGGTTCTATTGTAGGGGGTGGTTCTGGCGTTAGTTCTTTTTCTTTATTAGTCAAATGTCTAATTATTTCATCTTTGGATACCCCCTTCCCAGACACTAAATTTGAGTCATGAAATTTCAGTCTTCTCATTGCATTTTGGTTATTTACTTCAAGTGTGTCTTCACATTCTAATAACATCTTTGGTTCATGTTCAACAACTTCTGCTGAACTAATTACTGTATCTTGATACAAAGTGTTTTGTAATCATATGGGTTCATTATACGAGTTTTACAGGTAACATTTTGGCTTATGTTTACTAAACATGGTGCCATTACTAATGAAAATCTTTCTGAAAAATTCTCAGAGGGTTCTAAAATACAATCTTGAACTGTTTCAGGAGAATCATCATGAAATCGGTCAACAAAAACATCATTCAAAATTTCAGACCTTGGGGGAATTTCATAGTTATCAGCCACATAAATTTTTCGAATAATTTTATTTGTTTGGCCAATTTGAGTACAATGGATAGTATGACCACCAAGCAGTATAATTCCATCCGTTAACTTTATGTCAGCAGGACCCCACTGAGATTTCATTAAAACATCTAGTCCTAACAAAGCTTCATCTTCTATATTTGCTACTATCATTTCTGTACTAAAACATAAATTTCCTAATTTAATTTCAAAAATAGCTTTCCCTAGCTCCTTTAAGGGTTTGCCATGAGCACAAGCTAAAGTAGTAGACTTTTCCAAGATTGGTCTAATAACATGAGGAATTTTATTAAAGGCATGCACGGATAACACTGTCCGAACTGCCCCTGTATCTACAGTAAAATTAACCTCAGACCCTTGGATATGTCCTTCAACATAAACTCCATCACTTGGGAGTACTTGTCTTGCAATTACATTACTTGCAATTGATTGTTCACTACCTAAAATTGGTGTAGAACAAACTAAATTTTTATCTTCTAAAGTGACAGAAGATGTATTACTATTATCTCCATGTTTTACTATATTTTCTCTATTACTAATATTTTCCTCTTTACTATTACTATTACTAATATTTTCCTCTTTACTATTACTATTATTTCCACTATTACTAATATTTTCCTCTTTACTATTACTATTACTAATATTTCCACTATTAGTAATATTTTCCTCTTACTATTACTATTACTATTATTTCCACTATTACTTATATTTTCCTCTTTACTATTACTATTACTAATATTTCCACTGTTAGTAATATTTTCCTCTTACTATGACTATTTCTAAATAAAGTTATACTGCTTGTTGGTTCATGTACACCAATGTTGTCCAATTTTTGACCGTTTTCATTAAACTTAAGGGCTAACTCCTGGTCAGCTGTGTTAACCCGTTCTAGTTTAATGTATATCCGTCTGATTTAAATTCACCTTGTGACATACTACTATTACTGTTTGGGGGAGTGTAAGGCTTATTCATCTGTCTTGGAGGAGAAGCCTTATTATTTCTATAATCTGTTTGCCTATTGGGATTACTATAGCATTTTCTGGCATAATGACCGGGTTGACCACAATAATAACATTTTGGGATATTTTCTGGGTTATTATTTCTGTCTGAATTGTTCTTCCTGTAATTCCCATTTGGAACATAGGATGGTGCATTGACATTGAAGGGCTGCCTGTCAAACTGTCTTTCATCATGATGTTTATGTCCTGTTACTGATGTCTGTGTCTCATCATTCCTTTTCTTGTCCTCATACATTTTGTCAAACATTTTCTGTAATTCATCTTTGGTTACTGAAATAACATCTTCTTCTGTATTGGTGGAACCTTGTTTGTTAAAATTGGTGTTCTGTTTCTTTTCTACTGTCTGATCTGATTTTTGAGAGCTTTGATTATTCTGTTTCTTTATTTGCCTAACTTTGTTATTTTTTCCTGAATTACCCTCCTGTGTTTCTGAAGTTGTCTCTCTATAGGTAATAACCTCCTGTACTGCTTCCTCTATAGTTTTGGGGTCTTTTGTCAGTTCAATATGAATTCTTGCTTCATTATCTAACAATCCCATTAAGAATCTTTGAAGCAGGTCTTCCTGCCTAATTTTAGCATGTCTGTTTGAATAGGCCTTGTCATATATACGTTTTAATTCCGCAGCATAGTCTGCAGTGTCTTCATTTGGTTTTTGGGTACGTCTGTTAAATTGTACTTTATATGTTCTTTTATTTTCAAAGACTCCAAATCTATTTTTAAGTTCTGTGGCTAATTTTGAGTAATTTTTTAATGTTTTACTGTTTAATTGGTCAAACACAAAATCACCAGCTTCCCCTTGAAGCCTGGTTAACAATTCACTCAATTTAGTTTTATTATCCCAATTTTGTAGATTTGCTACTGCTTCAAACCTATTAATCCAGACTTCCCATTTTTCTTTTCCTGTGAAGGATGGGAGTTTAGCATTAGAAAACCCAATTTTTGATTTTGATCGTTTACTTTGGGTTATAATATCTGTGTCAATACTATTAGTATCTATATCAGAGCATGCATCACTAAATACTTCATCATCAGTTTCATCACACTCAGATGCTGATGTAATATCTAAATTTGGTGTAAAACTTTGTTTAATTTTTCTAACTTTAGAAAATGAATTACTATCATGACTATTATTAGCATTTGGTATGCTTTTAACATGTTTTGTTGCTCACTTGAAGCATTAGTATGTCTATATTGTTTTGTAATGCCAGTAAAAGCATTTTGAATGGCTGATACCACCTGACCAGTCATATCTTGTATGGCTACTTTAATAATATCATATACCCCAGTATCACCTTGATTTTGAGGTTCTGACTTTTTTTCTAGATCATTTTGCCTTCTATATCTGGAGGACCTTCTTGGGGAGCCAGGTTTTCTAGGACTTGGCCTCTTACTTAATTTAGATCTGGGTCTTAAAACTATTGTTTCTTCTTCTTCCTCAGTCTCTATGTTAGACAAGTCATGAGTAGCTTCATAAACTTGATCACTTCCAGAATGACATGTTTCGTCGTCAGTTGTGTAGAGAGTATTGACTTCACTGTCTTCAGTTTCCGATTCATATTGGCTACTATGTCCCTATTATGTGTGTCGGTCTTTCTTGACCGAACAGACCTTGGTTTACCCATTACACTGATGATCTATTACACTTCAAAAAGGTTCGTATCACAGGATCCAATAAAGTTTAATGGATCCCACCGTGGATGCCAAAATTATGTAGCGGGCAGGGGCTTGAAATGCTTGACCCAAAAGTTTTACTCGAATTTTATGAGTAGTTTGTAAATTGCTAAGTCAGTATGACAAGATATGATCTGGTCAGTATAATATAGGCATTTGTTAAAAGTAACATGATATATAAGTTTCTATATTTTATTGATTTCGAGAAGCAGATATTTTCATTAATATTCAGGAAAAACAACAACAACTTTTAAGTAGTAAGATAATTAAATTATAGACTCTTAGATGATATGACAAGAATCTATTCAATATATAAAAGGCTGAGTCCTGCTATATTACCAAGAAAATAACTTACATAAAAATAGATAATAATTTCAAGAGAATTTTGTCAAAAGACCTCTTTCTGACATATTTGTATAGTAGTAACTGATACCTCACCAGTTACATAAAAAAATGTTTATTATTATCAGTTATATTCAGAACCTTTCCCGAATAATAACTAACAATGAAATACAGTTTATACCTTAAATAAACTGTTTTGTTTATTATAATTTCCAGACCTTTAGGAAATTATCCCTTAATTGCCAAATGTTTTCCTATTTAATTCTATTTATTAGAAAAAAGACAAACGTTAACAGTAAACATGAACTACAATTTTAAATTCAAACGTACAATTACAATAATCCTAACTTTAAAAGATAACTTGAAATAAAGCTTTGCCAGCAATAATACGATAATTAACCCAAAAGATATTTTAAAACAGTTTTAAGAACTTTCCTAAATTTACCAAAAGAATAAAACACATTAAGCAAAAGATCAAAATGTAGGAGTCCGGCTCCAAAGAGTCCACTAAAATGAAATATTCCTTTCTTACTTAGAAAAAGCTAAATTTACTATTTTCCTTTACAATTTAACCCAAAAAAATGAAGTTTGTGAGAAAAATTAACCATTTTGACAAAAATTAATGACGAGCAAAATAAAATACTAACTGTAACGACCAAAGATTTAAGCAGAACTGCCAAACGAGCGTCAAAATTACGTCAATGTTGGATTGTTGGCAAAGTTGGAAAATTGTTGGATCGCGCGCTTGCTATCCAACTAAATATTGAATTCTCAAATAAATTACAAAAATCATAATTATATACAATTTTAGTAACAGTTATATAATAAACACATTTTGCATGGTATTAAACAAATTTCTATGGTAACTAAAAATACACCAATACAACTTCACCGGAAGTCCCGATACGTAAACAACATTGCAAAAAGTTATGTGTGTCACCGGCGGACCAAAATGATAAATATCAAGGATAGTGAGCATTAACATCTGCAAAACATTGAAGACGTTGAACACAAATACTATAAGGAATTACAATGATGATGTGAAAACAGTTGCCAAAACGTAAAATAGTGTTTTTATTGAAAAATCGTCCTAAGTGACATATGGATTCTACTGCGCATGTCCGTACATTTCATTCATAAAATTCAAGCAAGGTGCGTAAAGTTACTACAGTTGCTAAAGTTGGATCTTCACAAAATACAAGACATTTCGTTCCAAAATCAACGTATAATGACAGATAGATGCAATAATGGAACGTATAAACTTTACAATACAGAGAAGTTATCGTTATCGATTTACAATAAACTGAAAGTGAAAGTGAAAATTGGATTCAACCAAGCGTGATGACCGCATGGCCTAAATTGCAGACGACATTTAGTTGTGGATTATTACTATGAACTGGTAAATTATAAACATGAATTTCAGATTGTTTATCAAATATTCAAATGACAGTAATTCAATATTTCTAGAAAAATCATAACATTGTAATTGTTCTAACTTTACTTAATTAAATGTTAATAAAACTTATTTGCTTCAATTATGCATATGTTTCAGACTACAAGCATTACAAGTAGTATAGTACAAGTTATTTCACACAGTTACTGTTTCCTACATAATAAGACTTTCATAAAATTACAGAATATTAAACAATATGCTTTATTGATAGATACCAACTAAAACATACATTAAAAATATCTTATCCATGTCTATATAGACTTAATGTATATCACACATGTCTCTATAAAATACATGTACCCAGGCTCTGTACTCTACAATATGATCGATCTTCATCTGCATAAGACACGAAGGCGTCATACATATATTCATTTTCACTTCGTCGATTTGTGGTATCTTACTTCGAGATCTTATTTTCACCATATAATAGAAATACCTTAGCTTCCATCGAAATCGGTAACAAACACCCATGATAAGAACAATTGGAAAAAAATAGAATTGTTACAACTAGTCCATACGTAAGAACTTCATAATTTTTGGTGGGGTTCGTGTTGCTTAGTCTTTAGTTTGGTATGTTGTGTCTTCTGTACTATTATTTGTCTGTTTGTTCTGTTTATTTTTAGCCATGGCGTTGTCAGATTATTTTCAATCTATGAGTTTGACTATCCCTCTGGTATCTTTCGTCCCTCTTTCATAAGATGTACAATCTTTTCCCAATTTTTGTATAGTTCGGGAATATTTCCATGATGACACGTTTTCCTGTTGATAATTGACAAAAGTAATGATTTTATTAACAATATGAATACATGTACTTCCCATCCAATCTATCATGTCTATAAAATTTTTGGAATACATGCGCATACCAGTTTGTTCTCCAACATGTTTATAGACAGGTTTTTTCTGTTGTCAGCTAAGGAATTAATCTCAACAATCGTATGACTATCGATAAATGTGATTAAGTCATTTCTTAAATCTAAGTATGACAAATTTGTCAAATGTGACAATTGAAAATCAATATTTTCGATAAAATTGTCACTAAGATCTAACAATACCATTTTTCTCTGAGACTTAAAAATCAGTTTAGGTAGTTTTGAAATTCTGTTTTGAGATTAATTAAGTTTAATTACATTTAACAAGTGTTGGAATGTGTTTCCATGGATTTCAGATGGTTAGGCCAGTCCCAGTAAATTATTACCCAATGACAGCTCTTTCAACATGATGAAGTCTGGACTGAAGATGAATGTCGAAACGTTTGAGCACATATTTGAAGAAAGATCTAAGTATCTCAAATTCTTTACATTTCTTAAGGGACCAATCCAACGTGTCAAAATATTGTTGCTCAGATCAACACTTTCTAACTTATTATTTGATAAGTCTACTTCCGTTATGTTATATTTTGATCCATTACCCCGGAAAATTAATTTCTTAAGATTGTAAAGAGGGACGAAAGATACCAGAGAGACAGTCAAACTCATAGATCGAAAACAAACTGACAACGCCATGGCCAAAAATAAAAAGACAAACAGACAAATAATAGTACAGATGACACAACATAGAAAACTAAAGACTAAGGAACACGAACCCCACCAAAAACTGGGGTGATCTCAGGTGCTCCGGAAGGGTAAGCAGATCCTGCTCCACATGTGGCACCCGTCGTGTTGCTTATGTTATTACAAATCCGGTAAATAGTCTAATTCGGTAAGTCACATTCGTGAAAAGGGAAGGGTATTGTAGTTACGACATAAGGAACATATCCGATATCATCTGTGAAACGGTTATTCCATAACGGTCTGGGTATGGTAAGGTATGGGTATGAGCGTTCTACCAAATTCACCCTGTTCAAAAAACAATTGTTTAAATTTAGAATCATGGAAGTCATTATATTTTACATCAGTGTGCCAAGTACACACAAGGTCTAAGTTGCATCTTTCTGGGTATTTATCTGCCTTGTGAGAAGAAAACATGCCGGATGCTTCTACAGTTTCAAATGATAAAGTTAGTAAGTCATACAGGTATGGTCCTATAGAAAACATGTTGTCTTTAACTGACAAACAGATTAATGTCCTGGGGAGAAATCGCAAAGCAACATGTTCTACTTGCTGCAGACGGTTACTGTCCATATGAACTTCTTGGATTGATGTGTTTATATGCCTTATATGAGTGGTCTGCAAATATGTATTCATGTCGAAGACTTTATGGATTTTGTTGACTTTTAAAATTTTGATTGCGGAAAACTGAAGGTCGGCTGTTACGATGACTAACACCTGAAATTTTAAGCATGTATTTCCTGATAAATCAAGGAAGGTAATATTTTTCATCATATTAAAAGTTCCTCTCTGCAAGGATCTTATTTTGTATATAGCCAAACTTAAATTTCGAACGTGTGGTACATTTTGGAATGTATGTGGTGTTAAAAATGGCACAGAAGAATGTCCTGTTAACCAAGAAAAATCCAGACGCTTTAACCGTTTGAGATTACTTAACTATTTTTTCAGTATTGTTGTTTTTTCATACACAAAATCCATTTTCAAAATTTCCAATTGCACTAAAGATGATATGTCTGGTTAATAATCATCATAAAAATTTCCTTTCAAATTTAAATAAACCAAGTTTTGTAACCTGGCACTCCATTGGTGTGTAAAACTTTTCCTACTCAGGTTGTTTTGTTGAAGGTCGAGTTCTTTCAACTTCTCTAACCCGATGAACGAAGATGATGAAATTATTCTGATTCTATTGAATGAAAGATCCAACGTTCTCAGAAGTGTGTTATCAAAAGATACCATCTTTAATCACCTCCAATCTATTCATTCGTAGCGATAGTTTTGATATTATATTCGGAAACCTTCGTGTTTGTGTTATATTAAGCCCTTAACAATCTGCAATGTAAATCGATGATCCTTGGTCTCTTTTACACTCACATCTATGATAGAACTCACACGATTTAAATCCTGTATTCATTTTATTCGTTGAAGCTGACCTACAAAGTGATCCGAGTGTAAGAAATAGTACATATAACGACCGTATCATGACGATGAAATATATAAGGTATTAATTATATTTCTCAAAGTTGACCTTCGTGAAGAAAAAGTGACGAGGATATCATTTTGAGTTGTCAAAGAGTTACTGCAATCTAAAATTTAATGCTGTCATTTGAAACACATGTGTATTCAAATTTCCACTCTTTGAAAACATGAAATTTGTGTTGTCACTACAAGCGATACTAAGATTGTAATGCAATACTAAAACTTCTACTTCTTTATTTCCTTGTCATTTATGTTACATCAATAAATCACGTAAAGAGAAATATCAAATACCTGATGAGTGTATAGAAATTCCTTTAAATTTACAGCTATTTACATTTTTGATGATGATTTCTTCCTGCTATTGCTACATTTTATAAATACACATTCCTTCTCTACTTCCTACAAAGAAAAGTAAAAGTTGTTGTAAGTTAATTTGTTGTATAAGTAATTTTGATCTAATTAATATACAGGTAAATGGCTGATCCTGACTTTTCCATTTTGAATTTTATTGGTATTAATAAATTCATGTCGGAGGTAATAGAATTATTGCGTAAGCAATGGGCTATTGATAGGTTATAATGTAACAACACTTCATTAATTAACCCAGGTAAGTCCAGGTAAAAAAAACATGTGGATATGTAAGAGAACAATACTTCCTACAACAATTTTTTTAATGATTTTATAGCATAATTGGTATATTATGCACATTAAGCACTACACAAATTGAATACAATGTAGTACAATGTTATACATAATCAAAAGTCATTAATGATATACGAATAAATAATATATCAAATGACAATATACCAAATTTTACACAGCAGTAAATTGTTTGTTGATTAATTGATTGATTGGTGTTTAGCGCTACTTTCAGCACTGTTGTGCTATTTCGTTGGGGTCAACTTTTATTGATGAAGGAAGTCAGAGTGCCCAGAGAATACCACCGACCTTCGGTTGAAAATCTAGCAATCCTAGTCAATAAAGATTGCAGTCGAACGCAACTGCCACGTGCAGGATTCGAACTCACAACCTCAGAGTGATAGGCTAGTGATACAGTAGTTCGAATACTTAGACCACTCGGCCACCGAGGCCCCTTGCCTCAGTAAATTGTCATTGAAACAAAGCGCTAAATTTTCTTCAGTATTAAATTGTCATTTGCACTCTCAGAGAAATCACAAAGTCTTCGTCAATGTGCTCAAAGTTACGTGGCTTGGCTCGATTGAGGCGTAACTAAAACATTTGCATATTCGCTAAGATGAATATGATTTATTTAAAAATCATTTGTATGTGCCGCAATTGCATAATACACAAAACAATTTATTTTTATGTTTTATAAGTTAATGACATTACTGTGACAATAAAGTATTTAAATTTGAAGATCTACCGTTCATTTTGTGTGTGTTTGTATTTTTGTGTATGTGTATGTGGAGGAGGAGGGTATTTTATAAAAGATAAATTGTTGGATAGCAGAGTTGATCCATGATTTTAATTTTAGAAAACAAAAGTGTATGTATCAATCTTACATGCATGTGAATATTTGCATTGTAGCAAAAGTATTTAACATATTCAACGTCGATCTATGTATTAGCCACCACTTCGTTATGTACAAAAATATATTTTTCAATCGTTGTTTATTCAACTAGTCCAAATTCTATAAACATACAAAATTACTATCGCACAAGAAACATCTTATTAAATGTTTGTAGAACATGTCCGGGTATGCACATTTATTGTCTATAGAACATCTGTTATATTTTGTTTAATATATTACTTCGAAAAAAAAAAAAAAAAAAAACAACATTGGTACAAGCTATTCTCTGCATCTCAACATATAAATAAATAAAACAAATATAACTTAACATACGACCTTTCAATTACAGGATGTACAATTTGCATATTTGTTCGTGTTAATATCTAATTATTCGATTGTAATCAGCTATTAAAACAGTTATCGGCGTTCTATTAAAGATCAGCGAACAAATCTTTTAAATATTAGTTCTTCCAATCACGGCATTCCATACGTTTTACGTCACAAACATCGAGCAAAAAACAATAAAAGAAATATTAATTATTGATTTTCCTCGTAATAAGTATCATTATATTAATAAAGCTTTATAAATATGTATTTTTGTTGTAATGAAACATATAAAGGTGACAAATGACACACCAGATTTTTTTAATGATCGAATAGCAGGAATGAACCGTCATTATTTCAAGTCATCAGAACTCTTCCATATGAACACGTTAGTGTTTTGAGTAGTTAATTAAAACAATAGTTCATGTGACTTACTACTATTGTGATTATATGTACTTAAATTGTATATTCATGAATAAATAAATGACTTAACTTAAATGTGTCTCTGTTTAAAAAAAAAACAGCTATCTGACACCACAGAAAAGTTCTAATAACCTAAAAAGTATAAAAGTTAAGAAAGCAACATGTAATGATTTAATCACATGTAACACTTTTATTCAGATTAAAAAATCTTAGTTTTGGGATAATTGTAATGAAAAAAACAAAACCAACACTCAAATTTTCGCTCAAAGCCGAGTGTTTGAAAGCCAGTGATATATAAGAACCAAAACACTTAAAGAACTATATAAACCCCCCCAAAAAGACTCAAAAATACCCAAATCATCTAAGGTCTGAGGGATTTGAAACCTTAGTTTCTTTTGAATTTCCAAACTTGTTTACGGAAATCTTTTTTCTAAAGTAACAGCAGATTTTCTTTGCTTCTTGTGTGGGTAAACCAGAAGTAGATATTTTCATATCGGCATGGAATCACTGTCGTGTGAGCTCTGTATTACAATCGGATAATTTTGTGGGAGAATGCATTGCCTCTCTTCCCTTTCCTCGAATAGTATATTTGGATAAAATGTTAATGATATGTGTGTTCCTTTAAAATAAATTTTCAAGTACAAACTCAGTTGCTCACACTGTGGAGCAAAATTATAAAATTATGGGACATCTGAAATCATGATAGGAAACCAAGGCTCTAGTATCGCATACCAACCAGGAGATATATAATGCATATCTAGACCCTGCTATCTAGGTAAAAAGCAAGACGTGAAGTTAAACAAAAATACTTGTTTCTTTTTATTCTTATAATCTCTCAAACATTAGTTGTTTTGCATGTTTAAACTTTTGGTCGAGAGCGTACAGAATGAAGGTCACATATATTTGTGGCATTTTGGATATAAAATTCCACTAGGTTTTATAGGATTTTTTATCTTTAATCCCTGGAGTTTAAAAATATCAGTGAAAACTGCCTTTCCTCTGAAGTTGAAAAAAAAAAAAAACGATGTACGGTGTGGCGATACTCGTCTTAATTTTCATCTAATGTCTAAGGGCACTTTGTCATACTGCATCGTAAATTGTATGATTTCCTAATTTATCTGTATTTCATATATCGTATTGAAAGAATTGAACCTAGAACGGACACTTGTCTTTTTCATTTTACACAGGAAAGGACAGTCATAAAATATCAGGCAATTGTTTTCTCTTTTGGGTTGTTTCACATTTTGTAATGTCAAGTCCTTTATCAGATTATTATGCGGTATGGGTATAATCGCGTGCTATATGTATCGATGATAGATGTCAATGAAACAATAACTCAACGACGGAAATTATCAAAATATATGTATGGCAGTAAAATTATATTCAGTTACAAAACTTTATGTTACTCGCTTTGTGTTGGAGACCTTTGATGATTTAAAACTAGATATGAATAAATGAAGTGTAAAAAATATGTTGATGTATACTCAATTATTTTTGTGTTTGGTAGTGGTGGATTGGCTGTTTTACTTCTCTAAATGCATATTTACAACAAAATACTGTAACTGTAGGTCGCACAGATCTAAGAAATGAAAAAATAAATTGATATCAGTCTTTGAAAATGTGATGAGGTGGAACTGTGCATAAATGAAGATGTACGGTACATGTGTAGGACTCTAAAGTGCGACGGTCACGCTAAAGTGCGATGGTCTACGCTAAAGTACGATGGTGTCTCACGCTAAAGTGCGATTGTTGTTTGTTTGCTAAAGTTAATGGTATATCACGCTCAAGTGCGATGGACCAAAAGGGTAAGGTTCGAGGGCTTAAAACGTTAAAGTACATGGATGTTAAAAAACCGTCTTTTTGCAAAAGCTAGTATACTAAGGTATAACATACGTGATAGGCTTTATAATTTACCGGTAGGATTAAACAATTGTTTCTAAATTTAGAAGACCGACACGTAATAATTGCAAAAAATGTAATTTAGGTGTCACAAAATACTATATTTCCTGTAAATGATTTTTTTACAATTCGGGCGTATTTAATATTTGGATAGTGGGTGTAGCTTGCCGTTCACGCCGTCTATCGCTAATATGAACACCTCCCCTTACAGTCGTCATTGTAAATTACAAATAAAAAATTCGTTCATTGTCGGAATAGGTAACATTTATTTGTTTAAGCTTTAATTTAAATGAGAGAGAAATGCGATGTTTTCCGAGCTTTCTCCTTTTTCGTAGCGAGCACAAATACATGTTATATTTTCCTACAATGTACAAACTAATGTTTTAGCCGACAACTTATAATTTACGCATGAAAACATGTACCTTTATTTTACCAACGTTGATTTTCAATAAAATCCACAATATTTTCATGGAGACCGCAAAGTAAACTGCAAGTTACATAAACAATGATTTAAATGTATCCGTTCGCTTCCAATTCCAATAGAAGCAGTATACAGGATACTTATGCATATACTATTTTGTATCTATATAGCAAAATGGTCGACTGCAGAATACAAGTCCTTCTTCCAGCAACCAAAAAAAAAAAACACACATTTGCATCAGCCGACAAAGCACGGTTAGGTTTAAATTAATTAAGTCATGGACATTTGGTTTAAAAGTTGTTAATCAAATATTCTAAATTTATCTTCCGGCATGTTCATTTTTGGTTTGTATAAACGACTGTTAACGTCATAATCCAACTACGTTTCTTAGGTCTATACTTTCGCGGACCATCGGACTTTAGCGTATGGAGGCATCGCACTTTAGCGCGGACCATCGCACTTTAGCGTGACCATCGTATTTTAGCGTCCCCATCGCACTTTAGAGTCCTACATATGTAAATGAGACAGCAACCCCATGACACAAATAATTTAAACGCATATAGTGAGAGTATAACACAGTCTTCATCAATAGATCGGTGTCTTTACAATGTATGACGCTGTAAATCTTCACGAATCTTTTATATTTGCAAAGAAAATAAACAGAAACTAACAAAAGATCTGCCACCGACACCAAATGCTCCAAATGATAAACCTATCTTTTAGAAATACAACAACCGCTTATGATGTTCCTTATTTTGGACAGGCACATGCATACAAGGCGGCGTTTATACTAGTTTATTTTATGTTATTTAATCTATCCCCAGTTTTTAATCTCGATATATGGAATAACATGTACAGATACAAATCAGCACTCAATTCTATAACTACGATATACATATATAGTTTAGCGCGCAAGAACTAGATGGTAAATAAGGTTGTCAGCAACCTCCCAACCAATGAACGTACTAAATAACTCTGACACAAGACTACATTTCAAAATCAGAACTAACTGAAGTGACACAAGGTACCAGAAAAATTGCCCGGAAAAGCAATCTATAAATTCTGGCCAGATTTGTTTAAATCAAATGCATGCAAGGTAAGGGAATATTAAATCAAGTCCAATACTCTATTATTGACAGAGTATTATGTTCACTATAGAAACTCCCTTTACGACTAAAACTGTGCCACTTTTACTATGAAGTTTCGTAAAAAAATCCTAGAATGGAAAATTCATATGCACTACTATTTTATTCAAAGGTCAAAACATAGGGCTGTGCGGCATATTTTCCACATTTATATACCCCGAACTTCTAAGAGTTTAAACTTATACTTAAATTCTGTACTACCCCTTCCTCCACTTTGGGTCTATCTCAGAATTTAAAATTCACCGCAACCATGTGTATATATACTGGTAACATTCCCAAGTTATTTCTTTGAGACGAAACATAGAAATCATATCTGGGAACCAGTACGTAAACAAACAAAAAAATATCTATAAATATATTATATATCTCCCCAAAAGAGGCGTCTTTGGTGAATCGGCAGTATTTACTAAGTGCAACCTATATATGTACTAGCTATAGTGACTTTACTAGTAGCGGCTGATATTAAACAAGGTATATCTGAGGTATATTTATTATTAACTGCTTCGATGAGTGCTTAAATTCCGAGTTTGAAATACACCTTTTTATCTAGTGTTTCATGAACAATAATAAATAAGAATTTTGATAACTGTTTAGTATACAAGAGAGTGTGCTAGTTGATTCTGTGCTAGAGCGTTGTCAAGTGTACAGAATTTAGATAGGCAAGTGTACTAGCTGACTCGGTGCTGGAGTGCATGCCTTAGATCAAATGAGTTTTAGGTTTTACTTATCTTATATGTATTTTATATGTTAAATACACAAGAAGGTGTTCGAGCTTACACTGTGCTAGAGAGTTATCAAGTGTACGAAATGTAGATAGGCAAATGTACACGCTGACCCTTTGCTAGAGTGTATGCATAAGCTCTAAAGGTTTTTTTTAAAAGTTTTTTTACTTGCAATTGACAGCACAAATATCTTTATGAAGAGATAATAAGCTATTATCAGTTAATAAAAAATTAAGCTATAATGCCATTTATGCTACAGACATTACTAGCTGTGTCTGTCATCTAATATTATCCTCAAATGAACTTAAAATAATGTTTGTCACTAATTTGGTTAACACATTTAACTTATTCAATGCAAGGTTACTATAAAACACCTGGGCATGCGCAGCACCACGGTGAATTCACTGTTCATAGGGGAGCGCAAGTACTCCAAAGGTGTCCATGCTGTGCATTGTGCACTAGCGAACAATAGCCAATAAAATCGCTGGATTCTTAATCAATTTGAAGAGCCAAACAATGCAGAATTATAAAAGTATTAAATGTTACCCTTTCTTATATTTATCATATTTAAAACAATTCTATAACATATTCTTTAAAAATTAATGTAAAATACTTTATTCCTTTAAATTAACGAGGGAAATCTGTAGTTGCTCATCTGAAGTAATGGCGGGTTACGATACATACTGTTTACAAAAGAAACGAAGATTAACAAGTTTAAAGCAAAATGAATAACCTTCAATGGGAAAAAAGCAAATGCTATGTATCAATTTGACTTAAACCGAAAGTGTATAAGAAAGTTTGACCTTCATAGCCCAAAACTGACAGACATTTGGTATAAAGTGAGGTCGATCCCACTAAGGTACGGGGACTTTCTCAAAATATTTACAAGTCCTGAAATTCACAAAACACAATATTTCTTATTTTACAATCATTTAATGGTACAAGTTTAATAGTAAAAACAATGACTGATCTATACACATTGACCAGTAAATCATAAAAATGAAAAAGAATGAATTTAACCAAAAAGTTCAATGCACTGACAAACAACGTAGCCATATCCTCACAGAAACTCAGTATTCGTTCAGAGTAAATAACATTATCAACAGTTATAAACATATAATGTATATAACAAGAATATAACATATTTACAGCACAATCAAAAATAAAAATATATATACCCTGGAGGGTAATTGATACAATAAATAAAACAAGTACAAATCTAAAATAAAAAAAAAAAAAAAAAAAAACACACAACTTATCAATATGTTACATAGTGTTTTCACTCTGAATTAATGCAAACATTTAAACTTCAGGTTAAGTCTTGAGTGTATGCATGCTAAATGACAAAAAGAAGGCTGAAATACCATGCTGTAGTAATTTGAGGGCTGAAATATGAAACAAACATAATGTTACATAAAAAAATAACATGATTATTAACAACAAATGTGACTAATTGTTTTTCAAATGGGTATGATTTCTTAAATTTGAATTTCACATGCCTTTCATTAAAAGGATTTAAACCACTAATTCAAAGCTCCTAATCTTTCAATGTTAAATTCTGTACATTTAAGCATTTAGTATTGCTTCAAAATTTCTCACCCAAAATATCAGACACAGTATATGAAAAACAACAAAATAGTTGGAAATTTGCATATAATAAAATGACATTACCAAGTCAGGAATATGTCAGTTTTTGTCCATTCGTTTGATGTATTTGTGCTTTTGAATTTGCCATTTGATTAGGGACTTTCCGTTTTGAATTTTTTCTCGGAGTTCAGTATTTTTGTGATTTAACTTTTTGTTAGCTTTATTAATAATATAACCGTTAAAGGAGGATGTAAATAAATACCCCTAGTTAATCAATATTTCTGCATCTTAAAATCCTACTTCACTATTAAATATCTAAATTTGTGATGAAAATATAAAGTTGTGATTAACATACGGATTATTTATCCGTGCTCTAAAAGTTTATGAATAATAAAAGTATTGAATTCATTGAAATCTAAGACGGCACTGCAAAACGCGAATATCGGACAAGTTAAGACATTAACAATCCATTAGAAAGACCCAACGGAACATCATCCTCAAGGAAAGTAAAATTGAAAATAGGTAATGAAAAATCGTCTTGTTGAACATAAATTCTGGTATCAGGATTACTATGAGTAATTCGTTGTTCAAAGGTCTGAACCTTTCTGTTTCAACACAAATAAATTTAATCGAATGAATGTTTTTGTTTAATTTTTTTATCGAAACATTTCTACTTTTCATTTTTAATTAACTGTTGCTGTTAACGTTACTCCTACTCAGTGTCAGCTATTCAGCGCATATATGTCAGGTGAGCGATGAATTCCCATAGCCATTTCTTTCTGATAGGTAAATTTTAAAGATCTATTAGAGTGTGGATGTATCTTTGTCTTTTTTCTCTCTTTTAAAAGCCGTGTGTTAATTAAACCTCATATGCATATTTTTTCTTCAAATTTGATCAACATTAACAATGTATGTATTAACAACTTCGTTCACCTTTGAAATAATCTTGTATATTAAAATGTTTAGCTTCAGTGTTATTTCATTGCTTTAACAAGCTGCCGCCAAAATACTACGTCACCTTGCACGTCGTTTGGAAATTCTCTGTACGATTGGAATTGAAGACTTCTAAAATATGCAAAGGAAAATCACGGCAGATATTTGCTCAAAGGAAAAGTACATTTTCGTTATTGCGTTCGTAAATGCTCTCCATTCTCGCCATATTAAATTCGAACATACACCAGTAAGACTTCAGATAATGGTAAGTCATATTGACAACAGTTTTACGACTATTCTAAATAGCGGAAGTAATGTTAGTCGCTATATCATTTCCGGGTAAAAAGTTTCTCTTGTCTAAGCACAGACGAATACCATTTTTGTTTTCCAGTGTTTGAAGTAACTGGGTATGAACAAATGATCGATCTTCATCTGCATAAAACACAAAGGCGTCATACATATATTCGTTTTCATTTTCGTCAATTTGGGGTATCTTACTTCGAGATCGAAAGACCATATAGTAAAAGTATCTTAGCTTCTATCGAAATCGGAAGCTAATACCCAAGATAAGAACAATGAAAAATAAAAGAATTGTTACAACTGGTCCAAAAATAAGAACTTCATAGGATGTACAATCTTTTTCTAAACTTTTGTAAATTTCTGGGATATTTGTCATGAGGATACGTTCTCCAGTTGATAATTGACAAAAGGTATGAGTTTTATTAACAAGTTGCACACTTTTACTACAAATTCATTTTATAAAACTCTCAGAGCTACATGTGCAAACTAGTCTGTTTTCTAACAGGTTCATAGAAAGATTTTACTTATATCAGCTATAAAATCTATCTCCAGAATTGTATGACTATCGACAAATGTAATAAGGTTATTTCTTAAATTTAGGTATGACAGATGTGTCAAATGTGATAATTTGAAATCGTTTTTTCTAAAAATTTGAACTTAGATATAACATTTCAAGTTTTTGTCTCTGAGATTTGAAAATCTGATTAGGCAAAAAAGAAATCCTGTTTTCAGATAAATCAAGTTTTTTTTTTAAATTGAGCAAATTTTCGAATATTTGTCCGTGGGTATCGGACGGTAACACAAGACCTAACAAATTATTTCCCAACAGTTGCTCCTCTTATATGTTGAAGTCAGGACTAAAGAAGAATGTCGAAATGTTGGAGCACACATTTGAGATAGGTTTAAGTATTTCAAATTCTTTGTATTTTTTAAAGGACCAATCAAGTGTGACAAAATATTGTTGCTCACATCAATACGATATAGTTTATTATCGGATAGAATTACTGTCGCTATCTTATATTTTGAGTCACAAGATCGAAAACGCAATGTTTTTAGTCTATAGGGTATAGATAGGTATGATTGTAACAGCATTGTCCTCTTGGTGATATTGTCTACTTTTATACAACAATTCTTTTATCTGTATATTCTGATTTTCATTAAATTGAGCCTCTCTGTGCCAGGTACATACAAAGTTCATGTTACATGTTTCAGGGTGACGATATTCCATGTGAGCTTTAAACATATCGGAAATGTCAAAAATTTCTATTGACATGGACATTAGGTCATACAGGTACGGTCCTATAGAAATCATGTTATCTCTTGTTGATACATATTTCAATGTTTTGGGGAAATATTTCAGAACACCAGATTCTATTTGCTGCAGACGGTTGCTGTCCAAATTAAATTCTTGGATGGCCGTGTTGTTCAGATGTCTGATATGAGATATCTGTAAATATGTGTTCATATCAAAAACCTTATGAATTTTGTTTCATTTTAGAATTTTAACTGCTGAAAACTGAAGATCGTTCGTAACATTTAAATTTTAAATATGTCTTTGCTGATAAATCAAGGGAGGTAATGTTTTTCATTTTATCAAATGTACCTTTATATGCTGATTTTATTTTGCACATAGATAAATTTAAATGACGAATTTGTAGTACATACTGAAAAGTTTGTGGTATCAAATGGATCATTGAACATTTTTTCTGTAAACCCAGAAAAATCTAGACGCATCAACCGTTTCAGATTACTGAACTGTTTACCTAGAATAGTTGTCTCTTCATATACAAAATCCATTTTCAACGTTTTCAAACGCACTAAGGAGGATATATTAGGTTGAAATTCTTGATAAAAGTTTCCTTTCAAATTCAAATAAACCAAGCTTTGAAAAATGGCTAACACATTGTATGTTAAACTTTTCCTACTTAGACTATTTTGTTGAAGGTCGAGTTCTTTCAACTGTTCCAACCCGATGAAAGATGATGGCGAAAATGTATTTATACTATTGAAGGAAATATTTAACGTTCTCAGACGTCTGTTTTCCAAAAAAAATACCATCTTTTACTTCCTTTTATCTATTCATTCGCAGTGTTAGTTTTACAATTATATCCGGAAACCTCCGTATTTGTGTCATGTTAAGTCCTGAACAATCTGCATTATAAAGCGGTGATGCCTTGTTTTTTGTACACTCGTAATCATGATAGAATTCACATGGTGAAAAGGTTTTATTTGTTGTAGCTGATGACGTACAGGGTATTCCGAATGTTAAAAAAATATATATGTAGGACTCTGAACCACGATGGTATTCCAAACCGCGATGGTAAGGCTGAGGTGCGATGGTTTGACGCTGAAGTGCGTTTTTGATAACGCCGAAGTACGTTGGTGGCATTGTGACGCTATCTTGTTGATAGCTACGCTGAAGTGCCTTGGTGTTAACGCTGAAGTCCGATGGTCTAAACAAACTCAATTTTAATGATTTTCATGTCGGTGTAGAAGTCAATTTGTATGTTAGAAGAAGTTTTCCAGGTTTTTAAGTTAATAAGGGCTTAAAAAACTTTAATTACTAGTACTACGAGAAACGGGGAGGATTGGTGGATAGGGGAAAGTTTACCCTCTGTTGCCTTTTTGTTTAATCTACAAAAGGTTCCTTTTACGTACGATGGAGTGTGGCATTCTCTAATTACAAACGGGTCCACAGAAAGACTCTCCGTATTATACATGTTATAATACGGTAAACAAGGAACCAATGAGAGAAACAACATGAACAAAGTAAGGGTAAATGTTAACACAGAATTATGTCCACAAAATCAAAGAAGACGAGCTCTCATTTGCTATGCAATTATTGTTAAGGACAGTCATATACAATAATGAATATTCATGTACTAACTATTAAAAAAATCTGCATGTACTTCTCATAACAATTGCACATCTGTAGATTTTAAACTAGCCATCATGCGTCAAATAGACCATCGCACATCAGCGAACGGACCATCGCACTTCGGCGTAGACCATCGCACTTCAGCATCCCCATCGCACCTCCGAGTCCTACATATATAACGGCAACATCATGCCAAATTTATCAATGATGATTGCTGTTATTTATTCCTAGAACATCTTAACGTAGAAGTATGACCGGCAATAACAACAGTTGGATTTAACGAATAACAACTTCAATCTCCATTCACGACCTTTTTGTAATCAATTAAACGTTTTTGGATTGAAGTCGTTAATTTCAAAGCTGTAGATTAACAAGAACTGTAAAATGTCTCCGAGACGAGTTATCACGCCACGCCAACAAAATAACAGCAGACTACGCCATTTGTGAAATCTATTCCCATCGGCGACGTCAACCACAAACCAAATTATTGGACGCCATGTAAGATCAATGTATGTTAAAACAGTGTTACGTGTAATGAATTTCTGAATACTTATGTAGTGAAAGTGCTTGAATTGCAACTCTTTCTCCAGACCTTAATCCCACTGAACACTCATGGAATGACTTGGGTAGAGTCAACCGGCTACCATCGATGAACTTGATGTCGCATTAAAAAAGGAATCATGCAAAACATCCCTCGCTAAACAGTCAAACACCTTTTTCAATCAATGCAATCAAGATTAGAAGCTGTCTAATGGAACAACGGAGGTCATACCCGATACTGAAGACAGAAGACCAGATTGTAAATGTGTATATTACTTCGAACGGAAAATTGGGTCATTGGTTTTTTGATGGATTCGTAACTTTTAACTGTAGCTTATAAGAAAGGTTAACTATTCGTTTATACCATGAATTTATGTAAACGATCATTTAATAAATTTAATCTCTGAAAGGTTCTGTTGGCGTTGTGTTGCTTAGGTCGCTCGGAACATAGAGCAAAACCAAAATATAAATTTTGCTACAAAATATAATTGACCAAAATGGTAACGGAAGGTATAGTGTCCGGTTGGGACTGTGGCTTATTCGACTGAATAGGTCCAGTGATTTCGAGTGTAGACTTTTTTTTAGTGACGAACGATCAAATCGATTTACTCTTATTTCGCAATTCAGTCTCAAGTCTTATAAGAAAATAATGTCTGTTTGTGTACATTTTGCATCATATTGAACGAAAAAATCCAGCTGGTGGCGCTTGTCCGATAACAATGGTCTTCACTTAATTTTGTATATAATTGAAATACACAAACAATTGTTTGTTTGCCCTATGTTAACGTATTTACTTATATATATGTTGGACATTAAAAAAATTTAATCATTTTGGATCCTTTTCTATAGTCTGATATGCTGTACTGGTTTTGCTTATTTATTTACGGCCGGACAGTGACCTTTATTTGCTTACTTCTACGTCACTTTGCGTCTGATTGAGAGTTGTGTCATTGGCAGTCAGGTCAAAACTTCATATTTTTATTTATTTAGTTTGAAGGATGCAAAACCCAATAAAAATGAGAAAAAATCAGATATTCAATGAGATTAGTGATATATTTGGCTGTCAAATAATTGTACGTAATTTTGATTTTGTTTCTGACAACCTTATCATTATTGCTTGTTGAATCATGAAAATGACAATTTTGTAGATTTATAGTATAGAGACTATTTATATAGATATTACGAAGTTTCACAAGATCAAGATTTAACCTTTTAAAGGTGAAAAAAGTCCCATTATCCTTTTTCTTATTTATCTTTCTTCCTCCATAGTTACCACTGCTACTAACTGAAGCAGGGCGTAAAGTTTATCGGTGAGTGAAATATGAACTCCTGTGTATATTTTTTTTTTTTGATGATGGTATTATCAAAATATGTTTTTCCTATAAAATACCTGTACACTTCCTTGCATCTTTATCTTGTACAGATTTTAAGCACAAACACTCCATGTTTGTCTTTAGACATTTAAAAGGAAATGTTTCAATTTCATGAAAATAAGGATTCTACAGCACCATTTCTTCTATTTAGTAATTACAGATGAATATTTCAAAGAGCGTATACAATTTAAAGCCGATGACAATTATCGTTTGTATTTTCATATAAAAGTAATTCCTATTTGAATAAATCTCAGCAACATAATTCACACTTCACAATTCACTATGTATGTCGCATCTTTAGAAAGTAATAAATTTGACACACATAATGCAAAGGCAAACACATCTTTTATAAACATTCATACAAGACAGATGATCAATGTCGTTTGGTTTCGCATACCTCTCTTTTGACATCAAACGGTACTTTTTTTCGTTTGTTTGCAGTGATTTAAGATGAAATATAATAAAGAATTTGTAAGAAGTCGCTGATCTTTTAAAGCTTATGCAAAAACAATGGTATCATATATGAAAGTTAATGTTTTGCATTGAGGATGGTCTTAGAATTGGCAATTAGAAGCAATAGGGTTAATCACGATGGTCACAGACTCACAATTCATAGCTACAACAAATTATATCAAATGATTGTTTTTCATTTACTAATAGCAAATAATATTCAACTTCAAAATTTGATTAAATGTTGCTGTCACTGAAAAACGTTACTTAAATTTACTACTACTCTGTTCGCGCTATCCCATGCTTAGATAATAGGTGAGAGATATCTTTCTGTACCTGTTTCTCTCCGATAAGAAAAATGATATATCAGAAAGTGAGTGGATCTTGGGATTTTTCACTCTTCTACACTAATCATATATTTTGAAATGTTTCGCTTAAATGTTATTTCAGTGCAGTAACAAGCTGCTGCCAAAATACTACGTCACCTTGCTCGTCGTTTGGGAATTCTATGTACGATTGGGATTGAACGACTTCTAAAATATGCAAAGGAAAATCACGAGCAGATATTTGCTCAAAGACCACAAGGAAAAGTACATTTTCGTTATTGCGTTCGTAGATGCTCTCCATTCTCGCCATATTAAATTCGAACATACACCAGTAAGACTTCAGATAATGGTAAGTCATAATGACAATAGTTTTACGACTATTGTGAATAGCGGAAGTAATGTTAGTCGCTATATCATTTCCGGGTAAAAAGTTTCTCTTATGTAAGCATAGGCAAATACCATTTTCTTTTTCCAGTGTAAGGAGTAACTGTGTATGAACAAATGTTCGATCTTCATCTGCATAAGACACGAAGGCGTCATACATATATTCATTTTCATCTTCGTCGATTTGTGGTATCTTACTTCGAGATCTAATTTTCACCATATAATAGAAATACCTTAGCTTCCACCGAAATCGGTAACAAACACCCATGATAAGAACAATTAGAAAAATTAGAATTGTTACAACTAGTCCATAAATAAGAACTTCGTAAGATGTACAATCTTTTTCCAATGTTTTGTAGAGTTCGGGAATATTTTCCATGAGGACACGTTGTCCTGTTGATAATTGACAAAAGTAATGAGTTTTATTAACAATATGAACACTTGTACTTCCCATCCAATCTATAAAATTTTTGGAATTACATGTACATACCAGTTTGTTCTCCAACATATTTATAGACAGGTTTTTGCTGTTGTCAGCTAAGGAATTAATCACAACAATAGTATGACTATCGATAAATGTGATTAAGTTATTTCTTAAATCTAGGTATGACAGATTTATCAAATGTGACAATTGAAAATCAATATTTTCGATAAAATTGTCACTTAGATCCAAGATTTCCATTTTGATTTGAGACTTAAAAATCAGTTTAGGTAATTTTGATATTCTGTTTTGAGATAAATCAAGTTTTATTACATTTAACAAGTGTTGGAATGTGTTTCCGTGGATATCATACGGTAAAGCCAGTCCTAGTAAATTATTACTCAATGACAGCTCTTTCAACATGATAAAGTCTGGACTGAAGAAGAATGTCGAAACGTTCGAGCACATATTTGAAGAAAGATCTAAGTATCTCAAATTCTTTACATTTCTTAAGGGGCCAATCCAACGTGTCAAAATATTGTTGCTCAGATCAACACTTTCTAACTTATTATTTGATAAGTCTACTTCCGTTATGTTATATTTTGATCCACTAGCCCGGAAAATTAATTTCTTAAGATTGTAAGGTATGGGTATGAGCGTTCTACCAAATTCACCCTGTTCAAAAAACAATTGTTTAAATTTAGAATCATGAAAGTTATTATATCTTACATCAGTGTGCCAAGTACACACAAGGTCCAAGTTGCATCTTTCAGGGTGTCGATCTTCCTTGTGAAAAGAAAACATGCCGGATGCATCTACAGTTTCAAATGATAAGGTTAGTAAGTCATACAGGTATGGTCCTATAGAAAACATGTTGTCTTTAACTGACAAATAGATCAATGTCCTGGGGAGAAATCTCAAAGCACCAGGTTCTACTTGCTGCAGTCGGTTGCTGTCCATATGAAGTTCTTGGATTGATGTGTTATGCAGATGCCTTATATGAGTAGTCTGCAAATATGTATTCATGTCGAAGACTTTATGGATTTTGTTGACTTTTAAAATTTTTATTGCGGAAAACTGAAGGTCGGCTGTTACGTTTTCTAACACCGGAAATTTTAAACATGTATTTCCTGATAAATCAAGGAATGTAATATTTTTCATCATATTAAAAGTTCCTCTCTGCAAAGATATTATTTTGCACATAGCCAAACTTAAATTTCGAACGTGTGGTACATTTTGGAATGTATGTGGTGTTAAAAATGGCACTGAACAATGTCCTGTTAACCCAGAAAAATCCAGACGCTCTAGCTGTTTGAGATTACTGAACTGTTTATTCAGTATTGTTGTTTTTCATACACAAAATCCATTTTCAAAATTTCCAATTGCATTAAAGATGATATGTCTGGTTGATATTCCTCATAAAAATTTCCTTTCAAATTTAAATAAATCAAGTTTTGTAAACTGGCACACCATTGGTGTGTAAAACTTGTCTTACTCAAATTATTATGTTGAAGGTCGAGTTCTTTTAAATTTTCTAACCCGATGAAAGAAGATGATGAAATGGTTTTGATTTTATTGAATGAAAGATCCAACGTTCTCAGAAGTCTGTTATCAAAAAAGATACCATCTTTAATCACCTCCAATCTATTCATTCGTAGCGATAGTTTTGAAATTATATTCGGAAATCTCCGCACTTGTGTTATATTTAGTCCTGAACAATCTGCAATGTAAAGCAATGATCCTTGGTCTCTTTTACATTCACATCTATGATAGAACTCACAAGGTTTAAATCCTGTATGCATTTCAATCGTTGAAACTGACCTACAAATTGTTCCGAATGTAAGAAATATATATAACGACCGTATCATGACGATGAAATTTATAGATAATTAATTAAATTTCTCAAAGCTGACCTTCCTGAAGTGAAAGCGACGGTGATATCATTTAGAGTTATCAAAGAGTTACTTCAATCTCCAAATTTAATGCAGTCATCTGAAACACATCTGTATTGAAATTATCACTATTTGAAAATATGAAATAAGTGTAGTCACTACAAGTGATACTTAGATTGTAATGCAATACTAAAACTTCTTCTTCTTCATTTCCTTGTCATTTATTTAACGTCAATAAATCACTTAAAAAGAAATATCAAATACCTGATGATTGTACAGAAATTCATTTAAATTTACAGTTATTTACATTTTTAAACATGATGTCTTCCTGCTTTTGCTACATTTGAAAAAAAAAAAAAAAAACATTCCTTCTCTACTTCCTACATATAAAAGTAAATTTTGTTGTAAGTTAATTTGTTGTATAAGTAATTTTGATATAATTAATATACAGAAAAGTCCCGTTCTGACTATTCAAACATTTCGAATGTTATTGTTATTATTAAATTCATTTTGGAGATAATAGAATTATTGCGTAAGTATTGGGCTATTGATAGCTTATAGTGTAACAACACTTCATTAATTAACCCAGGTAAGTCCAGGTAAAACATGTGGATATTAAAGAGAAGAATACTTCCTACAACATTTTTTTTATTGATTTCATAGCATAATTGATATATTATGCACATAAAGCACTACATAAATTGAATGCAATGTCATACAGTGTTATACATAATCAAAATTCATTAAAGATAGACGAATAAATAATATATTAAATGACAATATACCAAATTTTACACAAAATTTCTGATTAATTTATTTATTGATTGATTGATTGGTGTTAACGCTACTTTTAGCACTATAGCGTTATTTCGTGGCGGTAATTTTTTGTTGATGGTGGAAGACGGAGTGCCCAGAGAGAACCACAGACCTTCGTCAAAAAACTACTAATCCTATCAATTAAGATTGGAGTCGAACGCAGCTGCCAGGTGCTGGATTCGAACTCACAACCCCTCAGCGTGACAGGCTATCGATGCAGTAGTTCGAATACTTAGACCATTCGACCACCGAGGCCCCTTGCCTCAGTAAATTGTCATTGAAACAAAACCTGAATTTTTCTTCAGCATTAAATTGTCATTTGAACACACAGAGAAATCACAAAGTCTTCGTCAATGTGTTCAAAGTTACGTGTCTAGGCTTGATTGAGTCGTAACTAAAACATTTGCATATTCGCTAAAAGTAGTTAGATTTTTTTTAAAAAATATTTGTAGATGACTCAGTTGCAAAATATACACAATAATCTATTTCAATGTTTTATAGGTTAATGACATTAATGACAATAAAGTCTTTTAATTTGAAGATCTACCGTTCATTTTGTGTGTTGTTGTATTTTTATGTTTGTGTTTGTGGTGGGGGGGGGGGGAGGGTATTTTATAAAAGATAAATTGTTGGATAGCAGAGTTGATCCATGATTTTAAATTTAGAAAACAAACAATATATGTGTCAATCTTACATGCATGTGAATATTTGCATTGTATCAAAAGTATTTAACATATTCAACATCGATCTATGTATTAGCCACTATATCGACATATACAAAAATATATTTTCGGATCGTTGTTTATTTGACTCGTTCAAATTTTATAAACATACAAAAGTACTATCACACGAGAAACATCCTATGAAATTTTTGCAGAACATGTCTGGGTAGCACATTTATTGTTTATAGAACATCTGTTATATTTTGTTCAAGATATTACTTTGAAAAGGAAAAGAAAAAAACAACATTGGTACAATATTCCCTGCATTTCAACATGTAAATGAATAAAAAAATATAATTTAACATACAATCTTTCAATTACAGGATGTACAATTTGCATATTTGTTCGTGTTAATATCTAATTATTCGATTGTAATCAGCTATTAAAACAGTCATCGGCGTTCTATTAACTACGTTTGAAAGATCAGCGAACAAAACTTTTAAATATTTGTTCTTCCAATCACGGCATTCCATACGATTTACGTCACAAACATTGAGCAAAAAAACAATAAAAGAAATATTAATTATTGATTTTCCTCGTAATAATTATCATTATATTAATAAAGCTTTATAAATATGTATCTTTTGTTGTAATGAAACATATAAAGGTGATAAATGACACACCAGATTTTTTAATGATCGAATAGCAGGAATGAACCGTCATTATTTCAAGTCATCAGAACTCTTCCATATGAACACGTTAGTGTTTTGAGTAGTTAGTTAAAACAATAGTTCATGTGACTTTCTACTATTGTGATTATATGTACTTAAATTGTATATTCATAAATAAATAAACGGCTCAACTTCAATCTCTGTTTTAAAAAAAGCTGTTATTCTCCCAGACATCACAGAAAAGTTACTAATAACCTATTCAGTATGTACGTTATGAAAGCTACGTGTAATGTTTTAACCACATGTAACACTTTTATTCAGATGAAAAAATCTTAGTTTTGGGATAATTGTAATGAAAAAAAAAAAAAAACAAAAAACAACACTCAATAAATTTCGCTCAAAGCCGAGTATTTGAAAGCCAATGACATATAAGAGCCAACACAGTTAAACAGCTATATAAACATAAAAAGGACTTAAAAATAGCCAAATCCATCTAAGGTCTGAGAGATTTCAAACCTTAGTTTCTTTTGAACTTCCAAACTTCTGCAATGTTTACGGAACTCTTTGTCTAAAGTAGCAGCAGATTTTTCTTTGTTTTTTTAGAATGGTATACCAGAAATAGATATTTTTCATATCGGCGATGAATCACTGTCGTGTTAGCTCTCTATACATAAGAAAATGCCTGTACCAAGTCAGGAATATGACAGTTGTTATCCATTCGTTTGATGTGTTTGAGCTTTTGATTTTGCCATTTGATTAGGGACTTTCCGTTTTGAATTTTCCTCGGAGTTCGATATTTTTGTTATTTTACTTTTTGCTATAAGATAATTTTTGTGGGAGAATGTATTGCCTTGATTAGCATATTTGGATGAAATGTTAATAATAATGTGTTCCTTTAAGATACATTTTCAAGTACAAACTCAGGTGTTCACACAGTCAAGTAAAATTATTTGGCAATCTTTATTTGAGGATTTATCACACATGTTACAAATTATTGTACTAATATGTATGTTTTTATAGTACAAATCTGTATCTATGGTGTTCTCTTTTCGTTCATTGCTAATGCATATCAATTCACATCAGTTATCATGCCATGACCTTAAGTTTATTCCCATTCACGTCCAATTGCCCGACCTTCATGTCGTCCTATCTACCGTTCAGAACCTATACGTTGAAATAATTGTAAGTTTGTTCTCTCTTCGAATATAAGTCAAGTATTTGCAACTTGATGTCGAGCATGATACAATCAATCTAATTAGAAAAGATATTATTTGGACCTTTGTGTCCTTTGATGTCAAATTAAAGACAAGCAATATGTAAAGCTGAATAACACTTTAACGAGAGGCGAAATATATCAAAGGGATATTCAAACTCATAAAGTCAAAAGCTTACTGACAATTCCATGAAAAAAACAATCAATAGTATACAAAACACAATGGTCAGTTAACCCGTGATGGCGTCCGTAAAATTTAATTCCGAAGAGATGGCTTCAACTTTCCCGTTTAGAACCCTTGGTTTAATGGCTTCCTTGTAAGCAGAAAATCACTCTCAAGGGAATCATGATAAGAAACCCAAGTTCTAGTACTAGTATATCATATAAACCGGGTGATATATAATTCATATGCAGGCACTGTTACATAGAAATGAAAAGTTCACAATTGGGAAGATGAAATCATCTCTTTTGTACTAAAGTTTTCAAACGAACCTCTATGTCAATTTCTTGATGTAAGTCAAAAATGAGGCTAGTTAACAACATCCTTATTTCAAATTCTATGAGGTAGATTTGTTTAACATAGTCACCAAACTGAATTTTCATAGAAGATTTCATATAGTTACTTCATTAACAGTACATGAAGACATTATCTTGTGCAATTCGTAAAAAGAATGCAGAAAAAATAAATAAAAACATTTTAGTATTCCTACAAAATTTATCACCCGAAATACCAGACACAGTATCTGAAAAACAAAAGAAAAGTTGGAAATTGATGTATAAGTTACTTAAGGATGTACTTAGGTTAGGTTTAGGAATTTTTGTCAGATGTTCGGACTCCTTGGTTGTTTTCCTATGATACAGGGGTAAAATATTTTGCCCCATAACACCCATTTTTCTTTTCATTTAAGACTTCAATAGCTCATAAAAG
Source organism: Mytilus coruscus (assembly GCA_017311375.1). NCBI lineage: Eukaryota > Metazoa > Mollusca > Bivalvia > Mytilida > Mytilidae > Mytilus > Mytilus coruscus. Next base: position 59,691,921 of record CM029604.1, on the reverse strand, counting down.
CTGATTTTCAGAAATTTAAGCAGATTTTAGATTTCCTTTTTTTCGATTTGAGACCGAAATAATACAAATGCAAATATAAGGTAAAAGCCGGAGTCAGTCTTTTCCCACCATTTAAAAAAAATCTAATATATCGAAAAGGAGCTCAATAACCTTTAAATATTTTTAGCTTATTTTGTTCCTAAACTAATGCTCTTCTGACTTATAGTATCCATTTTGGATTCTAGATTTTTTTTTAATTTCACCTAAGTACATCCTTAAGATGTAAAAAATACCAATTGTAATGATATTCCTGCTGGTGAAATCCTACTTCCCTAGTAAATATCTATATTTGTGATGAAAATATAAAGTTGTGATCAATTTATGGAATATTTATCCCTGTTGTAAAAGTTTTTAGGTATGAAAATATAACATTCATTAAAATCCGAGACACCACTGCAAAACGCGAATACCGATCAAGTTGAGACATTTACACTCCATAAGAAGGAGCAAACGGAATATCATCTTTGAGGAAAGTAAAATTGACAATAGGAAAGGAAAAGTCGTCTTTTTGAACATAAATTCTGGTATGAAGATTATTATGAGTTATTCGTTGCATAAAGGTTTGAATCTTTCTGTTTCAACCACAAACAAATTAATCAGATGAGTGTTTTTTTTTTGTGTATTTATATTATAAATTTTTGTATAATACTAAAGTAAAGATTGGGTGGGCTCTTTTATTCGTGTATGTATTACCAACTGCGTTCACCTTTGACATAATCATTCATATTAAAATGTTTAGCTTCGATGTTATTTCAGTGCAGTAACAAGCTGCCGCCAAAATACTACGTCACCTTGCTCGTCGTTTGGGAATTCTATGTATGACTGGGATTGAACGACTTCTAAAATATGCATTGGAAAATCACGAGCAGATATTTGCTCATAGACCACAAGGAAAAGTACATTTTCGTTATTGCGTTCGTAAATACTCTCCATTCTAGCCATATTAAATTCGAACATACACCAGTAAGACTTCAGGTAATGGTAAGTCATAATGACAACAGTTTTACGACTATTGTGAATAGCAGAAGTAACGTTAGTCGCTATATCATTTCCGGGTAAAAAGTTTCTCTTGTGTAGGCACAAACGAATACCATTTTCTTTTTCGAGTGTTTGAAGAAACTGTGTATGAACAAATGATCGATCGTCATCTGAATAAGACACGAAAGCGTCATACATATATTCATTTTCATCTTCGTCGATTTGCGGTATCTTAGTTCGAGATCTAATTTTCACCATATAATAAAAATATCTAAGCTTCCATCGAAATCGGTAGCAAATACCCATGATCAGAACAATTAGAAACAATGAAACTGCTACTACTAGTCCAGACGTGAGAACTACATATGATGTACAATCCTTTTCTAATGTTGTGAATAGTTCTGGAATATTTTTCATCGGGACACGTTCTCCTGTTGATAACTGACAAAAGTAATGAGTTTTATTAACTATATGTACACTTGTACTTCCCATCCAATCTATAAATTTTTGGGAATTACATGTGCATATCAGTTTGTTCTCCGACAGGTTGATAGCAAGTTTTTTTCTCTTGTCAACTATGAAATTAATCTCGACAATAGTATGACTATCGATAAATGTAATGAAGTTATTTTTTAAATTTAGATATGACAGATTTTTCAAATGTGACACTTGAAAATCAATAGTTTCGATAGAATTGTCACTCAGATCTAGGATTTTCATTTTTCTTTGAGACTTAAAAATCAGTTTAGGTAATTTTGATATCCTGTTTTGAGATAAATCAAGTTTCACTACATTTAACAAGTGTTGGAATGTGTTTCCGTGGATATCGGATGGTAAGATAAGTCCCAGTAAATTATTTCTCAATGACAGCTCTTCTAATATGTTGAAGTCTGGACTGAAGAAGAATGTCGAAAGATGGGAGCACATATTTGAAGATAGATCTAAGTATTTTAAATTCTTTACATTTCTTAAGGGGCCAATCCAACGTGTCAAAATATTGTTGCTCAGATCAACACTTTGTAGCTTATTATTGGATAGCTCTACTTCCGTTATGTTATATTGTGAGCCACAAGAACGGTAATTTAATTTCGTAAGGTTGTAGGGTATGGGTATGACCGTTCTTCCAAAATTCCCCTGTTCATTTGTTCCACTTCGAAACCACAAATGGTTAAATTGAGGATCCGTAAATTCATCAAGTCTAACATTAGTGTGCCAAGTACACACAAGGTCTAAGTTGCATGTTTCAGGGTGTCTATCTTCCTTGTGGAATGAATTCATGCCGGATGCATCTACAGTTTCTACTGATAAGGCCAACAAGTCATTAAGGTATGGTCCTAAGGAAAACATGTTGTCTCTTACTGATAGATAGATCAATGTCCTGGGGAGAAATCTCAAAGCACCAGGTTCTACTTGCTGCAGACGGTTGCTGTCCATATGAAGTTCTTGGATGGATGTGTTTCTCAGATGCCTTATATGATTAGTATGCAAATATGTATTCATATCAAAGACTTTATGGATTTTGTTAACTTTTAAAATCTTGATTGCGGAAAACTGAATGTCGGCTGTTACGTTTTCTAATACCTGAAATTTTAAGCATGTATTTCCTGATAAATCGAGGGAGGTAATATTTTTCATTGTATTAAAAGACCCTATCTGTACTGATTTTATTTTGCACATAGACAAATTTAAATGTCGAACATGTGGTACATTCTGGAATGTATGTGGTGTTAAAACTGGTACTGAACAATGTCCTGTAAACCCAGAAAAATCCAGAAGCTTCAGGCGTTTCAGATTTTTAAACTGTTTACTCAGTATTGTTGTTTTGTTAAACACAAAATCCATTTTCAAAGTTTCCAATCGCACAAAAGATGATATGTCTGGTTGATATTCATCATAAAAGTTTTC